>JAIGNY010000955.1:0-600000 GCA_020152595.1 Chiridota heheva | reverse complement strand
GAAAAAGCCAGACTTTAGGTCTCCTTAAACACACCAAACACACCCATCTCAAACTGCTACCAACACAGAACAATGTTAACTTACTTAATAACATAAGCTAAGTCTCATTTTAGTGGGATCATAATCAAATACTCGCTGCTGACTCATTTGCATGATGTGGACGACCACAAAAAAACACCTATGACATCTGCTTTGTGTTCCACAGATGATGCAAGCATCGGACAAATATAAATTCATACATGATACATTGCAGTACCTTTCACTGTAAGTTCCTGCCCCCACTGCTGTCCCTTTCACCTTAAGTTCTTGTCCTCACTGCAGCACCTTTCATTTCAAGTTCCTACCCCCACTGCAGTCCTTTTCACTTTAAGTTCCTTCCCCCACTGCAGCTCTTTTCATTTAAGTTTCTGCCCCACTGCTGTCCCTTTTACTTTAAGTTCCTACCCCCACTGCAACACCTTTCACTTTAAGTTCTTGCTCCCACTGCAGTCCCTTTCACATTAAGTTATTACCCCTACTGCAGCACCTTTCACTTTAAGTTCTTGCTCCCACTGCAGTCCCTTTCTCATTAACTTATTACCCCCACTGCAGCACCTTTCACCTTAAGTTTTTGCTCCCATTGCAGTCCCTTTCACGTTAACTTATTGCCCCCACTGCATCACCTTTCTCTAAAAAATTAACTCACCTGGTATTCCTGGCTGACCCTGCGAACCCTTCACACCTTCTTCTCCTGGAATGGATATTCCCCTTTGACCTGGTTCACCCTTCTCACCCCTGATTCCTGGGAATCCACGCAATCCGTCTGCTCCAGGAACACCGGCCTCTCCCGGGATTCCAATTATGCCCATTTCTCCTTGAAGACCAGGATCCCCTGCATGAAATCAATGGTTACCTCATGGTCAACTCCCAAGCAAACATTTTAATTTTGAATTATAAGTTATTATTAGCGTCATCTAAATGATGATGGAGACGAAGTTTGAGGGTAGAAATACATTGAAAGCATCCAAAGAAGATCAGCCTTTGGGTTGTTCTTGCGTCCTGTGCAATCTGGTGCTGTCACAGAGGGCAGTTTTTAAGGATAGTAAAAGTACATTGAAGCAAGCATTCTTAATTTTCAAATAATAATAAGCAAATTTTGGGGAGGAAATTGCCCCTAGAGCAGTTGCCAGTAGCTAGAACAGATATATTTGTTAATTTACCAATGAGAACCTTATACATTCTGACAACACTAGCTTTTGAATTATGAAAATATTGTAGCTTTAATTTTCAATTAGTTACGGAAGCTCAATATTGTTCAATTTTTGCAACACCTCTGGTGCATTTAAGAATGGAAAATAGAGAAAAATCGATATGTAAATAATTCAATTTCAGTCACTTTATAACAATAAGGCATACCTGAGGGCCCTCTGGGCCCACGTAGTCCGGGACTTCCTGCAGCACCAGGATTACCTGCAAAACAAATAATAAACCATGTCATATCACCATGACAACACATTTCATTGCCATGACAACATGTTTCATACCACGTCTTTGCAGGTAAGGAAAGAATCTCAATGGCTAATCTTGTTTAACTTTTCATTCCATTTCTACCCCCATCTCTATGGTTAATCTTGTCTAACTTTTCATTCCATTTCTACCCCCATCTCAATGGTTAATCTTGTTTAATTTTTCATTCCATTTCTACCCCTATCTCTATGGTTAATCTTGTCTAACTTTTCATTCCATTTCTACCCCCATCTCAATGGTTAATCTTGTTTAACTTTTCATTCCATTTCTACCCCCATTTTAATGGTTAATCTTGTCTTAACTTTTCATTCCATTTTCTACCCTATCTCAATGGTTAATCTTGTCTAACTTTTCATTTCATTTCTACCCCGATCTCAATGGTTAATCTTGTCTCACTTTTCATTCCATCTCTACCCCAGCTCAACGGTTAATCTTGTCTAACTTTTCATTCCATTTCTACCCCTATCTCAATTGGTAATATTGTCCAAATTTTCATTCCATTTCTAACCCTATATCAATGGTTAATCTTGACTAACTTTTCATTCCATTTCTACCCCCATCTCAATGGTTAATCTTGTCTAACTTTTCATTCCATTTCTACCCCCATCTTAATGATTAATCTTGTCTAACTTTTCATTATATTTTATACCCCCATCTCAATGTTTAATCTTGTCTAACTTTTCATACCATTTTTACCCCCATCTGAATGGTTAATCTTGTTTAACTTTTATTCCATTTCTACCCCATTTCAAAGGTTAATCTCGTCTAACTTTTCATTCCATTTCTACCCCCATCTCAATGGTTAATCTTGTCTCACTTTTCATTCCATTTCTACCCTATTTCAATGGTTAATCTTGTCTAACTTTTCATTCTATTTCTACCCCCATCTTAATGGTTAATCTTGTCTAACTTTTTATTCCATCCCTTGTGTTTACTCTTCCACTTGCATGCAAAAAGTGGATAGAAATACACTCATTTTTTTCTTTAGTGTTATACCAACCTTTATCTCCCTTGTCTCCCCTTGTTCCAACGTCGCCATCTGGTCCAACTGGTCCAGGGTTCCCTGTAGGTCCAACAGGTCCAGGTGCGCCATCCACACCTGGTACTCCATTTTCCCCAGGTGGACCTTCAGGTCCTACTGTACCTTTGTTGCCTTTTGGACCAGTTTGTCCTCGAGGACCTAAAATTGAGAAAGATATTTTCTTCATTGCAATAAAGTTATTAATTGGCAATCAGCAATCAAAACAATTAGCAATCAATACTATGGGCAATCAATACGAGCAATCAATTGGCAACCAATACCAAAACCAACAGGTTATGTGGTTCCTATGCCTTTTCATAACCTGATTGATTTGCAAAATTTGTATTAACTGTCATATCATTGCCTATTATGAAATATTTGTTCCAGGATATTTAATAATAAACCACACCAATCATGCAGATCAATAAAATGTCAACAACATTAGCATTTGCACAATAATCAACAACATAATAATAGCAATTATGATGCAAAAACAGTGACTCATATACAGTACCTTGTTTCAAGAATTTGTCAGTAAGCCCCGCCTACTAATTAATATTCATGACATCACCACCACAACATTAAACATATGTACAGACCATTACCCATCTGTGCACCTGATATAGCATAAATCTAATGTACTGTTCATGAGATACAGTATGGTGTTTACATCTTTAAGCACTTTTACATTAAGCCACACCTACCATACATATCAATGACATCTGTTTAAATAACATAAGCATGAACACAATAACCAACAATATTATCATGCCCAATATAACACAAAGCAGACATACACTTGCACATTTATAATTTTCATTCAGAAATTTTGGCTCTAAGACCCCTCCAACCCGACACCCTCAATTTTCTTAAAATCAGGGGTAATCCACACCATTCATCCCGAGAGACTTCACAAGTCATTGACTAGCAACCTGTTATTGTTACACCATACACAACACAGGGGTAATCTATACTTTCTTAACTGACAGCATCTTCATAATCTATTCAGTTCACTTGTTAGCAACCAGCTACTGTTACACTGTACACAATAGGTCATTCATCTAGGGCTCTAGCTACATAACTGCTATTCAGTCATGCGAATCAGATTAGTCCTTGGCTGAGCCTAAATATAAATATACATTATACGCTTGGGAGGACTTTGTGCAAAACCCATGAATGATTGAAGGACCATTCCTCATAAGGATGGTTATTTCTTCATGTTTCAAAACTTTCACTTAAGCCCCACTTATCAACGTGCATCAAATCACCACCAAAAAAATTAGGGCACATCTGCAGACCATGAGCTATCTTAGCAACACACATGACATGAATCCAGTTCATAGTTTTTGAGATATAAGTGTTTACAAGCTTTTGTTTACAAAATCATATTAAGCCCTGCCCACTATACATATTTAGCCCTGCCCACTATGCATATTAATGAAAGTCAATGCTTTTATAAAACTAGAACTGTCAGAAGAACAGTATGCTCAACTATTCATAGCTAGTATAGAGAATAGGCTTGTAGAGGGTTGTTTATACAGAAATAGGGTAACAGGGGCAGATGATTTCAAATTACTTGAGCTTTGAAAGATGCACTTACATTTTCATTTGCACTATAAGCTTCAAAATATCTTATGAGTTTTCCCAGATATTTTAAGACAAAAAAAGCTCAAGGTTACTTCACCCAGTAGTTTAAAAAAAACCTAGCAGTCTTTATAACTACAACACCTATTTTGGTTTTATCAATTGAATAAGAAAGAAAGGAGAAACCTCGACTTACTAATGTCATTAAAGAATGTCATTCAACCCCCTTTCCAACCTGTACCCTCCCCTAGCCCCTAAACATTCCAAGAACTACATCCTGGATTGCAATACAACTTCCAATTTGGAAAAAAATATGTGTGTCAAGCAAAGTAAAGCAGCATGAAGAATGTACAATAACATTAAAGCAAAATTATGTAAAACAATATTGCTTAACGTATGACAAACTAGACATTAGAAACAATACAAATCCCCTCAATGCTAATAATGCATATTCTAGACTGTCCCACATTCCATCGCAGCCTGTCCCAAATATCATCCCATGTCTATACTCCATGCAATCACACCTGAAAACCAGACACTTTGTGTCCCACATGTAGACCCACCCTGTTCCACATGCCATCCCACCCTGTTCCACATGTCAACTCATCCTGTTCCACAAGCCAACCCACCCTGTTCTACATGCCAATAAACCCTGTCTAACATGCCAATACATCTTGACCAACATTCCAACGCACCCTGCCCTACATACAATTCCACCCTGTCCCACATGACCTCATCCTAATTCCTTCAGCTACTTTATCATCATGTCATCTACCCCACATTCTGCTTATTGTTTATATTCCCAAACCCCCAAATTAACATTCTTTAGAAGCCAGGAAACTTTTATTTGCTTCTTTATTTATGGCACTACAAACATTTTGATTGCTGATCATGTCAGGAATGCTAATATAATAACAAAAGTAGAAACGTGAAGCTAGTAAGTTATTAGCCATATACTTTTGATCTCAGGTCAAACATATTGCAGCAAATGCACACTATACCTCACCATTAAGTGTGAACAATGCTCTTCACATATACGGCATGATCATTTTTTTAAACAAAATCATCATACACACTTTAATTCAAAAGATACCACATATACAAATATTTCATTACTAGACAATAAGGCTAATTATTATGCACACACAATCCCCCAACCATGCTCAACTGAACAGTACCAATGTCCTCCTCCACCACTGAACCAAATAGCAAGTTATTATCTCAGGATAAATATTTTCTATGCAAATCTATTGTTATGCAAATAAGCTAATTAATATGCACACTACATCTCACCATTGAGTGTAGACAATGGTCTTCACATACATGATCATTTGTGTAAAACAGAATCCCCACTCCCACTTTAATTTGAGAGATATCATAGAAACAAATTTACCCCGCTAAGCGTAGCGGGGATATTTACGAGAGTTATACTTACCTTCCATGCTATAATTATGCAATCTGGTCACACGACCTGATTCTAACGCACTTCTAACCGACCCTAAAAAACGCAGCAACCAGCCAAGCCCTGACCTCCATAATACCTCTGTACCACCTCACTCAACATTCCACCGAGGCCTAAACGAGAGGGGAGGCAGGCGGGATGCATGGAAGGTAAGTATAACTCCCGTAAATATCCCCGCTATGCTTAGCGGGGTAAATTTACTTCAAGTTATACCTTACCCTCCATGCTATAATTATGCAATCAGATTGCAACCGAGGATAGGAAGGAAGGGAGTTCAGGTCGCCGCACATTTTTTTTTTTTTTTCAATGGCTGGTACGAAAACTCAAGAGTGGGAAGAACTAAAACATAGTAAACCACGGCGAGGTACAGTCAAACCGAACAAGGCACCATTCGTTGACAGTAATGGAGGCAAACCTCAAAAGAACCTGAGAGAAAAGCCCAGAAAAACAAGCCAACCGGAAGAGCGTTTGGACACAATTACAGCAAAGTGTCCACAAAAAACGCCACAAGCCACACCGGATTCGTCCACGAGACGGAACCGGCGAGTAAACCACGATCGGGAACGAAGCGTGTACCAACGAAAACGAATTGAAGAAATCCCGGACAAGGGAAAAATTCGTAAGCGCGTGACCGCATAAGAGCAAAAGTTAGCGAGGGAACACGAACGTCGAAAAGTGAGTCAGACCAAAAACAAGAGAAAAACCGCGAAAAGCGTTTCCCCAAACGGCGGCACGAGAGATCCCGTGAAAAGAGGTTATGCCCCGAACCCGAGTGCATACCGCGGCCGTTCTATGAACAGTTCAGACCACTTTAAAAGAAAGCCACTGGACGATCTATCGGAGGAAAATGTCACATGACACACTACGAAGAGATCTCCGCGTAACTTTCCAGTGGTCGCGAGTCAAAGACCGTAGACCCACTGGAAAAACCCCGGTGGATAGCTGCAAGTTATCCCAGAGCTCATGATAGAACCAAGCTTGAGAGAGGGCCCACCTCCACAACGGGGAGGGGGTGAACAACCTCTCAGAAAAGCCATGCTACGTCGAGGAAAGGCGGGCCAAGGCCACACCATCAAACGAAGCGCTCCGGGACTGAGATGCAGTCCGCCGGAGCCTGGGAAAGAGACAAAAATCGTCCCTGACCCGAGGCTCGTACGTGAAGCCTGCAAGGTCTTGAGCAGCCAAAAATCGTCCTGCGCCGAGACGAGATGAACGATTCCAGAACTCTTGGAGTCCGTACCTCTCTGTCCGAAAAGGAGACCACAACAGTGGCGCAAAAACGGCGGGAAACCGAACAGCCTCGCTCAGCACTAGCAGTAAAAAGGTGAACGAAAAACCCCGGCATTCTGCCTGTCGAAAAAAGTCAAGTACCCGTCCAAGTTTCCGACATAAGGGGTCACAAGAAAAGTGCCCCTACCCCGATCAAGAAGCCTCCGTCGGCACCGACGGTGAAATCTGACGGGTGAAAACTTCGTTCCTTACACCAGGTGGGAGCACCCGCACCACCACCAAAGGGGGTGACCACCGACTGAACATGTAAAGCGGAGGTACTGTGTAAGGCTATGTAGCTGTGAGACAGTATGGGTCGTAAGACCGCGGAGCCGTACAACATAGTCGACGGCACCCAAGCAGGGTCTGAAAACTGTAGCAGTTGCGGAACCGCGTAGCTCCAGGCCACACCTATCAACAGCAAAACTTGTCTAAGAAGTTGACTGGAAAAAGTGTTAACGGACTACGTATAGTAACAACCTTGAAACCGCGGAGCCTACGGCTACGGGTGCGGAGAAAACTAATACCGTATGTCTGTACTGGCAGTTAAGTAACAGGCCGTAAAACCGCATGGAAACTGCTTAAAGGTGTTAAAGTAGGGAATGAACCATACGTGCCGTTGTTGGTAATAGCTACCCCAAACGTAAGGTTGTCTATCAAAAGGCCACCGATTGTCAAGAAAAATATCCTTCATGGAGTTAATATTCACAAGGAGGGTGTAACGTACTAGGTCAACCGTATGAGTCATAAACCCCAGCACTGGGGTAGAAATCACGAAAGAGTTGACGTCCTGTGTATACTACACGGACCGTTAATTCCGTTAAACACCCTGCACCACGGAGCTGAGAAGCGCGTGGCTACTGGGGGGACTTACGCCGTACAAAGTATGCAACCCCGTTAAGTATTATGGATCCGTTATGGGGCTACAAGGGCGTCAGCATGACAAGTAAAAACCACTAGTCATCCGCCAACTATGTCTCTGTGCACCACGGAGCAAAAAGCTCGTGGCTACGCGAGGGGGACAACCGGTACTGGTACGTGTCCCGAACATAGTAGCTATCAGTACAAAAGAACCGTCTAGGTCCACGATAGCGTGAACGTACTACACCTGTAACGTGAGTCGTTATCTCAATATACTTCTATTCACCACGGGGCCACCGAGTAAGTGGCTACGCGTAGGGAAGATGTACTCAGTATGCGTTCCCGTTGAGAATAGTTAAAATATATATACTGGGGCCGTAAGGAATACGGAGGAGTTCACGTGCTACGCAAGCTATACGAGTCGTAAACTGAGTTTGCTACGAAACCGGTACGAAACCGGTAGCTGCGTGGGGAAGAGGGGACTACCGTCGTACTCAGTACGTGTCCCGGTAAGGGAAACGGCCGCGGAACTCTGTAGTTCATGGCTACTAGTCCTCTACCACACAGCCGCGCCACTGGTGTAGGCTGTTAACTCCGTTTGTATATAATCACTACGGAGCCACAAAGCCGGCGGCTACGCGTGGGGGACTGCCGTCGAACGCTAAAAACGTCCCAGCAAGAAAAACGACCGCGGAACACTGCAACACGCGGCTAACGGTTGCAATATCCCGAAGTTCCGTTACCAGGGTGGGTTTATCGTACGTTGTACGTAAAACCGCGTTATTATCCGTAGAATGTGAGCCGAAGGTCTCGTTCGACGCAAGAATCATATTCAGAGTAGTTTGAACGGTCGTGATACTACGTAACACGGAGAGAATAGCTCTCGTAATGGTATGCCTCCTGTAAAGAAGTAATTCTTATCACCCAAGCGCTAGGCCTCGAAAACCCAAGCAAGCGCTAACACGCGACGCATTCTGGGAGCGTGACGTATCGACAAACAGGGACTCGTCCTCGTGTCCATGAACTGGTGAAAAACTATGCGAAACCGTGACGTTCAACGCGAAAATCTCACCAAGTCAGCTCACACGGACGTGGAGATCTCCTAAGATTGTAACTATCATTTGACCCTGTAGCTAAAAAGCTAAAGGGTAAACTATCGGGTGTGACGTACGTTGTACGTTACCTTGCTGTAGAACTATGCAGCCCTACGGACCCAAACGTCATCCCATGCCCCGGACGGAGCCGCCGAGTTGTTTTACGGACCCTTACAGGGCCGTGAAAACAAGCCGTGGGGGTCGTATGGAACCAATCACCGGAGCCGTACGGACCCTAACGGACCCGTGCAAGTAATTCAATGGCTCTACAACTAGCCATAAAAAAGGGTACTAACTCACGTAAGACCCCGTAGGGCGCCGCCTCTTGTGGGCCTACCGGTCCCATCGCGGAACTGAGGACCACAGCGGTGTACACAGGTTTAAACATATCGATAACACCAAAGCGCAACCTAAGAAGCGTTTACATGCGACGCATCGCAGGACTGTCAACGCACCGACACTAGGGACCTGCCCTTCGTGTCGATGATATCGGCGCAAAATATCGCGGAACTGTAACGTGCAACGCAGAAAATCCTACAGAGGCAGTTCACACGCCCGTGGAACAGCGTAGCTAATGGCTACAGAGACGGGAAGAAAATAGCTCTCGTGATGCTACACTTCTCGTGAAGACTGTCACCTATCACCTGACCAAGTAGCTTCCTAGCTAGCGGACTCAATTTTGGGGTTCATCGTACAGTGTACGTTATCCCGTTGCAAAAACTCTGAAGTCGTACAGGCCCGTACAGTCTAGAGAAGCGTTTGCACGCTATGCATAACGGGACCTCTTAGGTGCGTAACGTACCGACGCTCGGAGGCCTGTCCTCCGTGCCTATGATACTGGTGAAAGTAATTGCGGAACTGTAACGTTCAATGCGGATAATCATATTAATGGTGTTCACATTATCGTGGAACTGCGTAGCTAATGGCTACGGAACCATGCTATACTTCTTGTGAAGATTATCACTTGTCACCTGGCCACTCGTGGGTGCATATCTGGGTAAATCGTACGGTGTACGATATTCCGTTACAAAACTACGGAGCCGTACGCATCCGAACACCGGAGCCGCACTCTTTGGTCGCGGTGGAGTCTGTGCTCCGACCACGCCGCTTGAACCCAATCGCTGCAAAGAGTACAAAGAATGGACTCGCAGCATAATCTGCACGCGTAACGTGTGAGATGGATGTGACCGGAGCGTAAATCAAAGAAGCGTTAGCACGCTACGCCGGGACATCATGGGTGTGTAGAGCATCGACACTCGAAGACCTGTCCTCCATGTCCATGATGCTGGTGAAAATAATTACGGAACTGTAATGTTCAACGCAGACAATCTTCATTGCGTTCGCACGAGTCGTGGAACTGCGTAGCTAATGGCTACGGGACCAAGAAGAAAATAGCTGACGTGATGCTATACTTCTTGTAAAGAAAGTCATCTGTCACCTGACCACGTAGCGTAGTAGCTAGTGGGCGTAAAACCGGGGTAACCGTACAGTGTACGTTATCCCGTTAAAGATAAGTTCCGCTCACTGGAGCCGTCCAATGGAAGCGAAAGGACCCGTAAACGCGAACCGTGGAATCGTCACGGGCCGCGGAACTGTCCAATGGAACCGTACGGACCCGTAAAACACGGACCGTGGAACCGTACGGACCCGTAAACATGGGCCGTGGAACCGTATAACCGTATAGCCTTTGGCTACGGGACGAAGAAGAAAAAGAGCTGTCTCAATGCTATACTTCCGGATCAACCGTACGGTGTACGTCTTTCAAGAGACGCTCCGCTGAGAGTGGGCGGCAGCCCCGCCTCCCTGGCTTTGGGCCTAGGTGGCGGTGGCGGCGGGAAGGGGGAAAGGGGCCTATCAGACCGTCGCTTCTCCACTTTCTCCGCCGCTCTTTGAAAGTACCGGTCGCAGTGGAGTCTGTGCTCTGACCACGCCGCTAGATCCCAAACGCTGCAAAGAGTACAGGGATTTGACTCGCAGCATAATCTGCACGCGTAACACGTAAGATGGATGTCACCGGAGCGTAATTTAAAGAAGCGTTTGCACGCTACGCATCGCGGGACATCCTGGGTGTGTAAAACATCGACACTCGGGGACCTGTCCTCCATGTCCATGATACTGGTGAAAATAAATACGGAACTTGTAACATTCAACATAGACAGTCTTAATTGCGTTCACACGAGCCGTGGAACTGCGTAGCTAATGGCTACGGGACCAAGAAGAAAAATAGCTGTCAATGCTATACTTCTTGTCAAGAATGTCACCTGTCCACGTAGCTAGTGGGCGTATAACCGGATTAAACCATACGATGTACGTTAACCCGTTAAATACGGACCCATGTAAACACGGGCCGCGGAACCGTCCAATGGAACCGTCCGCCCCGTAACAACAGGCCGCGGAACCATATGGAACCGTCCAATGGAACCGTTCGCCCCGTAACAACCGTATGGAACCGTCCAATGGAACCGTCCGCCCCGTAACAACGGGCCGCGCACCGTATGGAACCGTCCAATGGAATCGTATGAAACCGTCCGCCCCATAACAACGGGCCGCGGAACTGTATGAAACCGTCCAATGGAACCGTCCGCCCCGTAACAACGGGCCGCGGAACCGTATGGACCACGGAACGTAACAACGGGCCACGGAACCGTATGGACCCCGAAACTGTATGGAACCGTCCCACGGAACCGCACAATGCCCGCAAATAGGGCTGCGGAACCGTCAGGGACCGTCCAACGGAACCGTATCGAACCGTGTTTATGGAACCGTCTCTATAGAACCGGCCCCCGGAACCGCACTATGCCCGCAAATAGAGCTGCGGAACCGTCTGGGACCGTCCAACGGAACCTTATCGACCCGTCAATAGGATCTTACTACAACTTAGGCGACGCGTATAGCGCCCCTAAGAGGTTATCTCTCTCTCTCTCTTACCGTTACCGCTCTAGGCGCAATGCCTCTAAGAGCGTAACCTTCTCAGTAAATTTGTTTATATCTGAAAAGAGAAGAACATATATCCATGCGTACATACACAAATACGGCAAAGTAAGTATGATCTTACGGACACGCTAAAGAGAGACGAGGCATAGCAGTTTAAACAGAACATCAAAACTTTCTTAAACCTGAAAAAATTTCTTAAAAGAAGAACATATGTCCATGCGTACAAACATAAATACGGCAAAGTAACTATGATCCTACGGACATGCTAAAGAGAGACGAGGCATAGCATTCTAAACAGAACAACAACACTTTCTTTAACAGAAAAAAAATTTAAACAAAAACATTTTCTATCTAAAAAACTTTAGAAACCCGAGAAAACGCATCCAACGTAATGACTTTATAAGCGCCGGGGTAGCGTGGGAAACACCAACCACTGTGTACTCGAGGTCTGTAAAGATAAAAAGGAAAGATTAGTTTCCCTGTAAATAGGACGTCGGAGAGACCCACCCACGGTCTCTCCAACACCCCAAAATTCAAGCTTGAAAATTAAATATTTTTTTTCCAAATCTGTGTAAGGAAAACAAAAATATTCATACGCTGGTAACGTGAAAACGAAAATAAGCTCTCTTGTAACAACTGTAGCTCCTTGGAGTTGTTACAGGGCGACCCCTCGAACACCCAACGGTGACTACGACCCAATGCGCATGCGCCAAAATCGAAAAAGGAAATTGGCCTAATGCATACGAGAAGGTGTACTGAAATATCCTAACGTGCTAAACACTATACATAGTATAACGCTAAGCTCACCTCGAGGCGGGTGAGGCTGAGGGAGAAAAAGACTAAATCCCGGGGCGAGAGGTCCCCTAGACAGGCACAACTGGTGCTCTAGGACCTAAAACACCCACCACGAGAGTAAGACGCTCTCGAACTAGCCACTCGCTTTGTACGAATGGAGACAAAAACCCGCTATCCTAAGTGTAGGCTACACGGGTAAAGTCGTGTAGGTCGGCTGAAGAAATCTCGGACCCATGGCTACCTCACCCTTATCTCGAAAGACTTGAAAAGGCGAGCCAGATGAGAACGGGCAGCGTAAAAACCCTCCAGGTAGAAGCTGCCGAAGAGGAAAGAGTTAAAAAGGTTAATTATTAATAAAATAAAAATGACCAGTTCTCAGCGATGTTAGTGACAACAACGCGCTGAAAAAGAGTGAGGTGGTACAGAGGTATTATGGAGGTCAGGGCTTGGCTGGTTGCTGCGTTTTTTAGGGTCGGTTAGAGGTGTGTTAGAATCAGGTCGTGTGACCAGATTGCATAATTATAGCATGGAAGGTAAGGTATAACTTTTTAAAGTAAATATTTTCATTGTTATGCGAATAAGCCAATTAGTATGCACACAAACCCCAATCATGTTTATTTGAACAGTGCCCATATCCTCTACCCTGTGCCAAGTCACATGAATGTACAGCATTTATGACTGAAGTTATGAGCTCATGAATGTTAAGCATTTTGTACGAAAGTCTATTGTTATGCAAATAACATAAATGATATGCACACTTCACCTCAACATTAAAAGACAATGCTCTTCACATATAAAAACTTTTGTGAAAACAAAATCCCCACATCCACTTTAATTTAAAAGATATCATAGATGCAACTATTTTCTTTGTTATGCCAATAAGCTAATTACTATGCACACACAAGCTTAATCATGTTCACTGGAACAGTACGCCTATGCCAATTTACATGAATGTACATTTAAAACTTAAGTTATAAAAACTTTAACCAAAAACTTTAACCAAAATTTAAACCTGACAAATATTTTCATTGTTATGCAAATAAGCTAATTAATATGCACACACAACCCTCCAATCATGCTCATTTGAACAGTACCCCTATGCTTAGTCACATGAATGTAAACAATTCATAAGTTATGAAAACTTGAACCAAAATCTTGAAGCAAAAACTTGAACCAAAACTTGAACCAAAATTTCAACCTGACAAATATTTTCATTGTTATGCAAATAAGCTAATGAGTATGCACACACAACCCCCCAATAATGTTAATTTGAACAGTACCCATGTCCTCTACTGCTATGCCAAGTCACATGAATGTACACCATTCATAACTTAAGTTATGAATACTTTAACCAAAACTCTACAGGACACCAACGCCAATGCAGGGGGTAGTAGAATAGCTCTACTATTCTTTGAATAGTTGAGCCAAATGAACACATACATACTAGCTAACATCATTATTATAACAAACATCAAAAAACAAAACAGACATGTGATTGTCAAAATACAGCATTTTATTAATTAATACGCATGACATCACCACCCAAAAAAAAAAGGGCACATCTACAAACCATGAGCTATCTGTGTACCACACATGACATGAACCTGGTTCATCATTTTTCAGATGTCGTGCTTACAAGCTTTTTATTTACAAAATCATATTAAGCCCTGCCCACCATGCATATTAATGAATTTCAACATTTTTACATCATGAACATGTACACACCAGCCAACATCATAAATATACTGCATATGAAGCAAAACAGACATGTAATTCTTAAACTATAAACATTTCAAGTTTTTTTACATTAAGCCCCACCTACTTATTAATATGCATGACATCACCATCAAAAACAATAGGGCACATCTCAGACCATGGGCTATCTGTGTACTACATATGACATGGATCCAGTTTACCATTCTTGAGATACTGTGCTTACAAGCTCTTTTCAGCAAAATCAGATTAAGCCCCACCCACTATGCATATTAATAAAATTCAGTGTTTTTACATCATAAACATGTACACACTAGCTAGCATCATAATTATACCAAATATAAAACAAAACAGACATGTGGTTGTTAAGATACGAACATTTCAAGATGTTTACATTAAGCCCCACCTACTCATTAACATGCATGACATGACAATAAAAAAAAACAATAGGGCACATCTATGGACCATGGGCTATCTGTGTACTACATATGACATGAATCCAGTGTAACTTCTTGAGATATCGTGTTTATGAACTGGTCGTCACACACACACACACATACACACACACACAAACACATGCCATCATGACTACATAGGTTCCTGATGCTATCGCTTTGAAACCAAAAAAAAGCAATGAATTGGCAATCAATATAATTACAATATTTTGAAGTCGGAGCTGTTACATACATCTTGCTGAATGCTCTCATCTTTCTTACTCAATGAATGAGACTACTTGGCTCTACTACAACACTTATAAACATTGGTAGGATTTGCCCAATGAAAGTTTATGAAGAGAAGGGTGGAGAGTAGGGGAGGGGGGTGGGTGTAAGTCAGAAAATAAAATTTGCCTACCACAAGTGGAGAACAAAATCATGCTAAGATCACATACACATAATGACAAGCAATGTTTCACTCACCTTCTTGACCGGGTCCTCCCTGGTCACCTTTTTCACCTTGTGTGATAGGACATGGTTGTATAATCAGCTCCCCTTGTTCACCCTTTTGACCTCGAGTGCCAAGTGGACCATCATCTCCCTTCAAAGAAGAGATTCAGTTTGATTTAATCTTATGTTACATGAACAAAACCCATTAATGCTAGATATACCAACACTTTCTAGATTAATACAGTCATATCCTCACTGCTTGTCAAAAAACTTTAAATTTAAAAAAAAAAATATTCGGAGGAATAATTTCTTAAAGCTAAAGGAGCACTAGACCGAAAAGAGTTTTGCAAATTTCACATATCATCTACAACAGACACGTCGTCCGCAGCAGACACGTCGTCCGCAGCAGACACGTCGTCCGCAGCAGACACGTCGTCCGCAGCAGACACGTCGTCCGCAGCAGACACGTCGTCCGCAGCAGACACGTCGTCCGCAGCAGACACGTCGTCCGCAGCAGACACGTCGTCCGCAGCAGACACGTCGTCCGCAGCAGACACGCCGTCCGCAGCAGACACGCCGTCCGCAGCAGACACGCCGTCCGCAGCAGACACGCCGTCCGCAGCAGACACGCCGTCCGCAGCAGACACGCCGTCCGCAGCAGACACGCCGTCGTCCGCAGCAGACACGCCGCCGCAGCAGACACGCCGCGTCCGCAGCAGACACGCCGTCCGCAGCAGACACGCCGCCCGCAGCAGACACGCCGTCCGCAGCAGACACGCGTCGTCCGCAGCAGACACGCCGTCCGCAGCAGACACGCCGTCCGCAGCAGACACGCCGTCCGCAGCAGACACGCGTCGTCCGCAGCAGACACGCGTCGTCCGCAGCAGACACGCCGTCCCGCAGCAGACACGCCGTCCGCAGCAGACACGCGTCGTCCGCGCAGCAGACACGCGTCCGCAGCAGACACGCCGTCGTCCGCAGCAGACACGCGTCGTCCGCAGCAGACACGCGTCGTCCGCAGCAGACACGCCGTCCCGCAGCAGACACGCCGTCCGCAGCAGACACGCCGTCCGCAGCAGACACGCCGTCCGCAGCAGACACGCCGTCCGCCGCAGCAGACACGCCGTCCGCAGCAGACACGCCGCCGCAGCAGACACGCCGTCCGCAGCAGACACGCCGCCCGCAGCAGACACGCCGCCCGCAGCAGACACGCCCGTCCGCGCAGCAGACACGCCGTCCGCAGCAGACACGCCCGTCCGCAGCAGACACGCCGTCCGCAGCAGACACGCCGTCCGCAGCGACACGCCCGTCCGCAGCGACACGCCCGTCCCGCAGCGACACGCCCGTCCGCAGCGACACGCCGCCCGCAGCGGACACGCGCCCGTCCGCAGCGACACGCCGCCCGCAACGGACACGCCCGTCCGCAACGGACACGCCCGCCCGCAACGGACACGCCGCCCGCAACGGACACGTCGTCCCGCAACGACACGTCGTCCGCAACGGACACGTCGTCCGCAACGGACACGCGTCCGCAACGACACGTCGTCCGCAACGGACACGTCGTCCGCAACGGACACGTCGTCCGCAACGGACACGTCGTCCGCAACGACACGTCGTCCGCAACGGACACGCGTCGTCCGCAACGGACACGTCGTCCGCAACGGACACGTCGTCCGCAACGGACACGTCGTCGCAACGACACGTCGTCCGCAACGGACACGTCGTCCGCAACGGACACGTCGTCCGCAACGGACACGTCGTCCGCAACGGACACGTCGTCCGCAACGGACACGTCGTCCGCAACGGACACGTCGTCCGCAACGGACACGTCGTCCGCAACGGACACGTCGTCCGCAACGGACACGCCGCCCGCGACCGGCGTCCGCCGCCCGACAAATCGGCCGCGCCGACCGTCCGCAACGGCACGCCGCCGCAACGGACACGGGCGTCCGCAACGGCACGTCGTCCGCAACCGACACGTCGTCCACAACCGACACGTCGTCCGCAACCGACACGTCGTCCACAACGGACACGGCGTCCACAACGGACACGGCGTCCACAACGGACACGGCGTCCACAACGGACACGGCGTCCACAACGGACACGTCGTCCACAACGGACACGTCGTCCACAACGGACACGTCGTCCACAACGGACACGTCGTCCACAACGGACACGTCGTCCACAACGGACACGTCGTCCACAACGGACACGCGTCGTCCAACGGACACGTCGTCCCACAACGGACACGTCGTCCACAACGGACACGTCGTCCACAACGGACACGTCGTCCACAACGGACACGTCGTCCACAACGGACACGTCGTCCACAACGGACACGTCGTCCACAACGGACACGTCGTCCACAACGGACACGTCGTCCACAACGGACACGTCGTCCACAACGGACACGTCGTCCACAACGGACACGTCGTCCACAACGGACACGTCGTCCACAACGGACACGTCGTCCACAACGGACACGTCGTCCACAACGGACACGTCGTCCCACAACGGACACGCCGTCCACAACGGACACGCCGTCCCACAACGGACACGTCGTCCACAACGGACACGTCGTCCACAACGGACACGTCGTCCACAACGGACACGTCCTCCACAACGGACACGTCCTCCACAACGGACACGTCCTCCACAACGGACACGTCCTCCACAACGGACACGTCCTCCACAACGGACACGTCCTCCACAACGGACACGTCATCCACAACGGACACGTCATCCACAACGGACACGTCCTCCACAACGGACACGTCCTCCACAACGGACACGTCCTCCACAACGGACACGTCCTCCACAACGGACACGTCATCCACAACGGACACGTCATCCACAACGGACACGTCATCCACAACGGACACGTCATCCACAACGGACACGTCATCCACAACGGACACGTCATCCACAACGGACACGTCATCCACAACGGACACGTCATCCACAACGGACACGTCATCCACAACGGACACGTCATCCACAACGGACACATCATCCACAACAGACACATCCTCCACAACAGACACATCATCCACAACAGATCAATCTTTACTTCATGCCTCCAAAGCCCACATGAGAGCAAAGGTTCTTGAACAGGGACGATATGACCAGTGAGTGCATGGACAGCTAATTACTCTTTTTTTATCATGAATAAAACCAGCTAAAATTGTTTAAATAACAATTTACTTCTTCCACTGCAGATCTGTGTAAAGTAGCCATAGGTGTACAGGTCTTACCTCTATGTTAGTCCTACTCAAGTATTATTGTTTGCAAACTATTGATAGAATTGCATACAATTTTGGCACAAATTTACCCCGCTAAGGGTAGCACTGATATCTATTCGAGTTGTACTTACCTTCCATGCTATAAATATGCAATCTGGTTTAATGACCTGATTCTACAAACTTCTAACCGACCTTAAAACATAGTTACCAGCCCAGACCTCTGTAATACCTCTAATAACCATCACTTAACATTCCCCTGAGGCCTGAACGAGAGGGAAGGCGGGCCAGGATGCATGGAAGGTAAGTATAACTCTCATAAATATCCCCGCTATGCTTAGTGGGGTAAATTTACTGCAAGTTATACCTTACCTTCCATGCTATAAATATACAATCAGATTGCTACCAAGGAACAGAGGGGGGTTCAGGTCTAAGCTTAATTTTCAAAAAGACGGTCCTAATACTCGCACTAGTTTTATCCTACTTAAAGGACTAGAATCCGTATCCTCTTAAGGACGAAAAACCTCTGAATAGGAATTACTATAAAATAGTAAACCACTCCTAGTTACAGTCAAACCAAACATGTCACTACCTCTTAACAGTAACTGAGGCAAACACCGCATGAACTTAAGTTAAAAATTTGGAAAACATGCCAATTATAAGAGCGTTCAGACACCCTATACACAACTTGCGTGACCCACAGGGATGCAAAAAGCTAAAGAAGGTTTGTTTGTTTATTTCCCCAGTGGTCACGAGTCAGTGACCAGCGACTTAACTGGAAAACCTCGATGGATGCCTGTAACAGCTATCCTAGAGCCCGTGACTGACCCAAGTTTCTGAAAAAGGTCCCTCCCCCCTCCCATATGGGGGCATCAACGACTTCTCAAAAAAGCCTTGCTATGCCAAGGATCTGTGGACAGAGGCCACACAGTCAAACGAAGTGCTCTGGGACTGTGGTAGTTTGCCAAAGCCCGGGAAAGAGACTCAAGTCATCTCTGACCAGAAGCTCGTACGGGAACCACAGTGGGCCGGGCCAAATTGGCGCTACCAGTAGTATATCACCCTGCTTAGTACCTTCGGTACCAAAGCGAAAGGCGGAAAACGTGACTCACAGAGTGAGTCTTTTTGAAAGTGAATGCGTCAACCTGCGGGTCACGAGGTAGGATGCAGAGAATTGGTAGCTTGCAATCATCCATGGACGCAGACTGACCTACGTCCGGGAGGCAGAATGTTGTCCAGATCGCTCTGGTCACCTGTGACAAGAACGCCCATCCTGTGAGAGTTCCACTGAGATAAGACGATAAATCTGTGATAATCTTCTCTTAGCCCGAGAGGTGAGAGGCCTTAAGTCTAACATATTTCGTATGTCACCCCTGCGCCAAGATGAGAGGAATGATTCCAGGAACTCATGTCCCTCTGTCTGAAAGAGAGAGACCACAACAGTGGTGTAAAGTCGGCGCATATCTGAATTGCTTTGCTTAGCACTAGCGAGAAACTGTAAAAATGCCTGGCATACTGTCTGTAAAAATCAGCATAGAAATAGGCCAAGTACCTGCCATTGGGATCACATGGAATGTGCTCCCTACCCTCCATCCAAAACACATCCATCACCACTGACGGTGAAGGTCTGACGGGTGGAAACTTCGCTCCTTGTGACATGTGAGCGAGTCCGTACCACTACTAAACATGGGTGGCCAGAGTCTGAAGGTGTAAAACGAGGGTACTGAGGTGTCCTGGAAGGGACTGCCGAAGGTCTAGTAGAAGGGTAGCGTAGGTTCCTCATGTGAAACATGGGGACTACCTCCACCAGACTGGCAAAGCGGACCATGAGCCTCAGCTAGTCTCTTGCCAGAGACAATTGCTGTGAGAGGAGAAAAATGCTATTGCCTTTACGGCTAGCACTCTCTCCTCTGGCGGCCAACATGGCCTTGTGTAAAGTCCAGGATCGTCGAGGTCTCCGTAAGATCATCTTCAGCCCAAGGGTAGATTTCAATGATGTCCTCCCCATGACTCCTAAAGTCTTGGAGTGTTGAAAGTATGCATCAGTCGCTGATGGCCGGTGGTGCGTGGGAGGCAGCAGACAGATCTCCTCCACGGCCTGTGTGATCCAAGACGGAAGCCTGGATATTAAGGAGACCATGAAGGAAGAAAACATCCTTCCATGGATTAACACTATCATTCTTCCAATGTTCATGCCTGGGCTCAGGTGTGAAGGAAGTGAGAAGTAAGGGAAGGATGGAAACTGTCATCTCCATTAGTGCTTCCTGCTTCTTTCTCGATCCTTACTCTGGGACCAGCTCCATTGTGGAGAGGACTGGGGGAGAGAAGTGAGCGAAATGCCGAACGTCTGCGAAATGCCGAACGTCTGCAAAATGCCGAACGTCTGCAAAATGCCGAATGTCTGTGAAATGCACAGGATAAAATGCTGTTGAACGAGATGAATCTTTCACGCCATTAACTCTGATAAGTTATTTCTAAATCATATATCGTATACTCTACGGGCCATTAACTCTGTAAAACTCTTACACCAGCACAGCTGTGGAGCCCGCGCTTACCGCTATATAGAGTATAAGGAGACCGTAGTCTTTGTATAGTGTCAGAGTACCAAAAAACCATTGCCGAGATTTGCGGTGATCGAGGAGCAACGTGGCAGGTGTGAATGCACTTGTAACCTCGCGCTGTCAAAGTCTGGCATCAGAGTAACAGCATAAGAAAAGAGGGGGCATTAGCCGATTTACGCTACGTTGATCGGGTGTCCACCTTCAGCTGGTGTGAGTCTAGGGTGGCTACGAATAAAGTTTGTTTAAACTTTACTGATTTAAACTGATGAGTAAAACCCAGCTGGTCATTGAGACCTGGGTGGTTGAAAAAGTACAGACAACACAACGTTGTAGGTCTGACTGGTACTATTAACCCTGGTTAACGTAAGTCGTGTATTAAACAGGCTACTAACCTTGTAAGGCTTTTGAGCCACAAGACGGTTTTGGGTCCTAAAACTGGAGAACCGTAAACCAATGGCTATGGCCCCGGAGAAAAGTAGATAGCACCGTACGTAGTACGCACGATAGCAGCACCATACGTAGCACGTACGTTAACAGCACCATACGTAGCACGTACGTTAACAGCACCATACGTAGCACGTACGATAACTAATGAAAACCTATTTGCCTGAGAAAGTTAATCAAAATGGTGTTATAATGTGCCTCGTTAGCAATATAGGCCATTACATTAAACAGGTTCTAGCAACCGTGGGGCCGGTGGCTATGACCTGACTGGTTAAGAACTTAGTCAAGGTGTTTTAATAACTCGTTAACATACATCGTAAACTATACGGGATGTAAACGTAAAATAGATCACAAACTTTAGTAGGTTATTGTCAAAGAAGTTAACGTCCTGCGTATACTATACACGCCATCAACTTGGAACAGTTGTAGCAGTTGTGGTACTGCGTAGCCATTGGCTACTCATATCATCAACGTAACTTGTATTAAGTTGATTAGATAAGACGTTAATGTACTATGTATGCTTTAGAAGGTTGTTACAACCTTGGAACTGCGGAGCCGATGGCTACGGATGTGGAACTATGTAACAAGAAGAAAATAATTCTCGTGATGGTATACTTCCTATGGAGATTGTTTTCTTATTACCTGACCATGAAGCTTTGTAGCTAGTGGTTCTACTTCCTGGTTCATCATATGTTGTACATTATCCCATTCAAAAACTATAGAGCTGTATGAACCCTTTCATTGAGCCATATGGACCAATTAAGCTTGGATACGGAGCCGTATGGACCCATATAGAGCCGTCCAAAGGACCCATATGGAGCCATAGGGCCCTATCAAGAACCCTTATGGAGATGTAGGGCCGTATCACGGACCCGTACGGAGCCATGAAACCAAGCCGTGGAGACGTAAGGACCCGTACGGAGCCAATCACCGGAGCCATAGAGCCATATCACTAACCCATACGTAGCCATCCAATGGTCCCGTAGGGCCGTAACATGGACCTGTGAAACCAAGCCGTAGAGCTGTAAGAACTGGTACTGAGCTGATCAGCAGAGCTGTGCAGACCCGTATGGACCCGTGGAAGTAATCCAATGGCTCTACTGCGAGCCCTAAAATTACTTGTAACTCACTTAGGACGCCGCCTTTTGTGGCCCTACCGGGCCCTACACAGAACCGTGGTCCACAGCAGTGTAAAAAGGAGTTACCCACTGCTACCTGCGCCTCACTGACTCAGTATCGTTGAGACGTGGGTGCTAGTATTGTGTGGTTTATTTTAAGCTGGGTCTCACGACGCTACTTAGCTGATCAAAATAGTCTCAGAAAAAACTTACATCCGTGGTCCTTCCGACTCAGTAGCATCGAGTCGGAGACCTCCGGGGGGTAAGTCAGTATAAACTAACAAAGTACTGCCTTAGACCTCCAAGGCTCATATTGCCGAGCAGGGGGTCATGGCATAAGCAGAAAACTCTGAATGACTTTAATGATTTCTATATAAATCATCTCTTGGCGTCTGAAAGTAAAAATATATATATATATATATATATATATATACTTACACCAAAGCTCCCCTATGGGGGATGTACCTACGACCCTTAGGCAGGCGATACGAACCTGCCGAAGACGTCAAACATAATGTAAGGCAAGCCACAGCAATTTAGTACACCAGAAAAAATAATCAGATAATCCTATATCTGAAGAATTTTAAAAACCAGAGAAAATACATAAAATGTAAAATTTTACATATGCAGGGGTAGCGTAGAAAACACAAACCACTGTGAATTTAGGTGTGTGTGGAGATAAAAAGAAAAAAGGAGTTCTCTTAAAAAGAGCCACCAGAAAGACCCCCTCAGTGTCTCTCCAGGGCCCCAAAAATTGAGCTCATGAATTAAAAACTTAATTATATGCAAGAAATATGAACTCACGAAATGTATGGTAACGTAAAAGAATATATGGGCTCTCTTGTAATAACTGTAGCTCCTTGGAGCTGGCTGAAGTGACTCCTAAACTCCTAATTCACCCTGTGGTGACGTCGACCTCCTGCGCATGCGCCAACATCGAAACGAGAAGTTGGCATACGAGAACCTGTACTGAAGACATTCTTATATGTTAATACAATGCACTGTATAACGCTAGGCTATCCTCGTGGAAATGGTGAAAAACACTAAAACCCAAGGGAATGGAGTCCTCTAAACAGGCACACCAGGTGCTCTAGGGACTAAAAATACCAGCCGCGAGAGTGTGACTCTTTCGTTCTTGCCACCTAATTTGTACAGATGGTTTGTTTGTTTGTTTGTTTGATGAGGTCTCAACGGCACCACAACAACGAGGGTCAAATTGTGCCTGAGAGGTCAGATCATTTTAGAGGTAGGAAGGAAAGAAAACGGGGAGAATGAGAGAAATTCAAGAACAAAAGTCAGAAAGCTGTGATCGAGAGAGGAGGTGCATGGGTGAAACAAAAACAAAGTAGAGAGGGGGTGGAAGAGGAGAATTAAATATGGTTGTAAAGGGAAGCATGATGAAGGAAGGAGATAAATTTATCCAGAGGATTTTTCTGGAAAAACTCAGCACTTGAGTTGTGGGGAGCAAGGGAAGCTCTGGGAAGTTTGTACAGGGGGTGAGCAAGGAGAACATGATGGACTGTGAGGGTGCAGTGGCAATTGTTACAGAGGGGTTGGGGGGAACCAATAAGGAGGTGGGAGTGAGCGAGGTGGGTGTGACCAATTCTAAGACGGGTAATATGAGCGTTGTCGATACGAGAGAGGTTGTTGATGGTGGATTTGATCGGGATTGTGGGCTGGATGACATGGAGTTTGTTATCAATTTGGGGGTTCCATGAGGTTTGCCAGCGGTCACGAACAAGGAAAGCGATAAGCGGTTTAATGTCAGAGAGGGTTTGGGAAAAGGGGTAGGGAGGAGGTTGAGGGCAAGCTTAGCGGCCGCATCAGCCCTGTCATTGCCAGGGATGCCAACATGGCTGGGTATCCAGAAGAAAAGAACACTCTTCCTGCAGAGGGTGGGAGAAAAGAGTTTCCTCCGGAGGAGGTGGCATGTGAGGTTATCCTATTTAAGACTAAGGAATGAAGTAAGAACAGCCTTTGAGTCAGAGAAAATGGCAAAGTGGCTGAGAGGAGAGTACTCAACAAAGTTGAGGGCAAGGAGAATGGCCTTAGCCTCAGCTGAAAAGATGGATGAGTAGTCAGGAAGTCTGCTACTGAGGGTGATGTCTTGAATGATGGCAGCACCAGCTGTCTTGTTGGCTTCCTTGGAGCCATCAGTATAGATGGAGGTGTAATTTGAGAGTTGGTCTTTGATTTGGTTGTGGAGATTGATGAAAAGGTTAGGGTGGGTTTGAGTTTTATGATAAGTGGACAGAATGGAAGGGGGGTGGCCCAAGGAGGAAAAGTGGGCCAGGAGTAGGTGCCGAGAGTGGCGGGGTTGATGCCGAGATGGAAGAGGTCTGATTTAATGCGTAAGCTGAAGGGAGGGGATAGGGTTTAGTAGTATCAAAGAGGGAGGAGAAATTGGGGTACCTAATGAGGTTGTAAACAGGGTTCTGGGTGTAAGTGAGTACTCTAAAAGCATAGGAGAGGCTAAGCTTTCTACATCTAAGTAGAAAGGGGGGCTCGTTGGCTTTAACATGAAGGCTGGTGATTGAGGAGGTCATGTAGGCTCCTAGACAAAGCCTGAGAGCTTCATTTTGGATGGTGTTGATGTGGTTGAGGTATGAATTGTGAGCGACACAGTAGTCAATATTGTTAAAGTCAAGCTTGGCACGAATGGTGAGCCTGAAAATGTCGAGGAGAGCACAGTGGTCCACTTCCCAAGTGGTGTTGGAGAGGAGTCGGAGGCTGTTGAGGGAGCTGTTGCATTTTAGTTTCAGGTTGGTGATGTGTTGCTTGTAGGTGAGCTTGGGGTCCAGAGTTAGACCCAGAAACTTTGTGTGTTCAAATCTAGGGATGCAATTCCCATTGAGCACAAAGTTCAGGTGTAAAGATGGAAGTAAAACACTCTATCTTCAGTGTAAGCTTAATGGGTCAGTCCTGTGAGTCAGTACGAATAATTCCCGGTCCCATGGCTACCTTGTCTTACCTCAGATGACTTGAAAAGGCTAGAAGAAATGCCAAACAGCTTAAAACCTGCATGGTAGGAGCTGCAAGGAAAAAGTGATGTTGTGAAAGCAATGCGCTGGAAAGAAGTGAGGTTTATTAGAGGTATTATGGAGGTCAAGGCTGGGCTGGTAACTATATTTTAAGGTCGGTTAGAAGTGTGTTAGAATCAGGTCATGTGACCAGATTGCATATTTATAGCATGGAAGGTATAACTTGAAGTAATTATTACCAATCTACCAGCAAACTATGATCATCTTTTCTTTGTTGTTTTTTCACCTAATTTTGGCCCTTTTGATAATTGAAAGCTGCACATTTTGCCCCTAAACATCCATTAATATTTTCTTAAGTTGGTCATTGCAGTTCACCCACACTGTCCCTCACCCTACCTTTGCTCACCTCATCTCCAAACACCCTTACCAGTGCTCACCTCACCTCAGCTCACCCCCATTGGTGTCTTTTTCTGACCCTCTGTAAATGTTCCAGTTCGTCATCCATGGTGCTGTGCATTCTTCTCTGGCAAATGATATTCGTTAAGTTCAATTGTTGGCAGGATTATGCAGGTATGTAACATTTTTATTACCATTACGACAATTAACACATAACTGGGAGGAAACACTCAGCTAGGCTAATGTTCCCCTTACAGAAACATACATACCTTTTGGCCAGGTTCACCTTGTGCACCTGGGTCTCCAGGACTACCCTGACGTCCAGGTCTTCCATTTACTCCTGGATTACCTGTGGCCCCTCGAATACCTGCTACCCCTTGGTCACCTTTGTCACCGGGTGGACCTAAAAATCAACAAAAACTCATTTTTGTACAGCAGTTAATTGCAATTTCTATGATGTAGCTATAGCAAAGTGAACTATACAAATTCCCAAAGTTCCCTCAAAGCCAATAGTAGAATACAAAGTATGTCACTCCACCATTAATCTTACTACTTCTGATCTATTTCTTCAATGTAATTTTTGTCACCTTTAAAACAACACTTTGCTTTTGTTTTTAAGTGCATACATTTTAATAGAAAAAGTAAGGGGCCTTCAGATGGATGCACATTTTTGAGCTATGCAATGCCCAAGATGAAAATCATTTAAGATTACATTCCAATTTTGAAAAAGTGCAATAATTCACATCAAATACTTTACTAATGTAAAATACCATATAAAAACCTGGAAATTTTGAAGAGGAATAAATGAGTGACTTACCCATAGGTCCCATGGGCCCAGCAAGTCCTACTGCTCCTGGTAATCCATTAACACCAGCAGGTCCTTCTGGTCCTGGGTCACCTCGATCTCCTCTTTCCCCAGGAAAACCGTTTCGTCCTGGTTGACCCATTTCTCCTTTCGGTCCGTTCATGCCTGGCAAACCGAAGTCTCCATCAATTCCTGCTTCTCCCTTTTCACCAGATTCACCAGGTTCCCCTTTCGGACCATCTATTCCTTGTCTACCTGATTGACCAGCAGGGCCACGTGCTCCAGGAAAACCCTGGTCTCCTTTTTCACCATTAGCACCTGGGCGTCCATCTACTCCCATGGTTCCAATTGGTCCCTCATTACCTGATCATGTGCAAGAAAAATTGTGTAAAGGCCTATGGTCTCATTCTGATGAATAGAGACTACCATTTCCTAAATTTCATCCCTTGTAAAATTTGTTTTTAATTTCATATTCAGAAGATAAAGCCCTGAAATGCTAATGTGATGCATATAATGTTGTTACATCTTGCTTCTAAATCATGTTTAACATTTGATGCATATAATGTTGTTACATCTTGCTTCTAAATCATGTCTAACATTTGATGCATATAATGTTGTTACATCTTGCTTCTAAATCATGTCTAACATTTGATGCATATAATGTTGTTACATCTTGCTTCTAAATCATGTTTAACATTTGATGCATATAATATTGTTACATCTTGCTTCTAAATCATGTCTAACATTTGATGCATATAATGTTGTTACATCTTGCTTCTAAATCATGTTTAACATTTGATGCATATAATGCTGTTACATCTTGCTTCTAAATCATGTCTAACATTTGATGCATATAATGTTGTTACATCTTGCTTCTAAATCATGTTTAACATTTGCAATAATTGGAAACAATTCTTAAAATCATGTAGCAGTTTTTTATTCAAACAAACAACTATGATGTCATCTACAGCCGAGGCATGAGTATATGCTCCCTTGCATGAATACTTCTTCCCAGTTCCATTCATTGCCTCACTTCATGATTGTGTTTTAGGATTGATTCACTTCATGATTGTGTTTGACCACCTATCCTTCCATACAAGAGAGAGAGCAAATCATTTGCTTATATCTGATTGTAAACAACAGATGTTCATAAGTTTGTGCTCCATTCAGTCCCCTCATGTAATTAATTTCACTTATCTTTTTATTCAGTAGTGATCAGCCAAGAGCTCCAAATTGTATTTCTGGGTTAGAAGAAGGGAGGATGGGGTGGGGGAGAACAAGGTCAAAAGCAATATTTGGATTTGGAAAATTCTTTTTTTTTGTTTGCAAAGTAGGGATCCATTTGATACATCTGTTTAAAGGTCAAATATTGACACAACTTAAAAAATATCTAAACAAGAGGTTGGCATCACTAGGTTACATCTGATACCCATTTAGGTGCCACATCCACAACCACAACAAATGAGCTCCAAAGCTTGATTTACCTTTAGGTCCTTGTTCACCTGGTTGACCGGGGAAGCCTTGGAGTCCAGGTACCCCTGTGGGGCCTGGCAATCCTTCATCTCCTTTCTCACCTGAAAGATGAATACATTCATTGATTGTAGGCAAACAGTACCATCTGAATCATGCAGCAACCTAACTTACATTGATCTGATGTGTTGCACATACTCTGTAACATTTATAATAAGAAGTTAATGACAACCAAATTCATCCAGGATGCCTCCCCTAGAGCTTCCTGCACATAGCCTTTTTTACCATACTAACTGGGAAGGCCCTCCTTTTGATTGCCCCCACCCCAGTGGTGAGTTTTTGATCCTGGAAAAATATCCCTATGAAATAAATGTATTAAGATTTTCAATAATAGATTAAGGTCAACTCAATATTCAACATTAAGTAACAGAATCGGTAAGTTTCCTTTAACTTTCTGAAAATTTCTTTCAATTTTGGAAAGATTGCTTCATTTTTATGATAGTTTTGCTAAATTTTCTAAACATTTTCTTCAATTTTTGTGAAATTTCTTTCCTTTTTCGGAAATTCGCTTTAATTTTTGGGAAATTGGCTTTACTTTCTGTAAATTTTCTTAATTATCAGGAAGCTTGCTTCATTTTCATAAGATTTCCTTACTTTTTGCAATTTTCTTAAATATTTGCGATATTTCATTCATTTTCAGGAAATTTTCTTTATTTTGGGGATGTTTTTATTTTCTGGAAATTACCAGAATTTCCAATAATTTTACGACCCCCCCCTTTTACAAATAGTTTTTGAACATTAGAGACCCGTATATTTTTTAGGTTTTTGGAGACAAAAATACAACTTGCCTTCACTTCCCCCTTCAATTCCTAAATGTCAAATATCTTTCTACATCGCTGACTTTGTGTGAATATATCACTTTCGCATGTTTTTCCCCCCACTCCAGATTACTTAAAATATGCTATGTTCCTGCACACTTCAAAGCAAACACTTGTTCTTCCACACATACCTTTAGGGCCATCAGCTCCAGGAGACCCATCCACGCCCCTATCACCCGGTGCACCATCTCGCCCTGGTTGGCCATCCCTGCCAGTAAATCCACGATCACCCTTCTCACCAGCCTGGGCAACATCACCAGATTCCCCTGCTTCACCCGGAAGTCCTTGGTCTCCTTTCTCACCTGAAGGTAAAGCAATAATTGCATGGAGAAAGGATTGCAGTTTACAGATCCAAGACCCCATGGGGTATGTGATACAGATCCAAGACCCCATGGGGTATGTGATACAAACAATTTGAAGAAAAAAAACATTGCAATAGGTACAATAATAACAATGGTGTATCTAAACTACAAAATGATATAATATTGACTTACATACATGGCTTATAATATAGGAGGATGGATGGGAAGTATAAGCTTGACAATAATAATGAATAATTTGTGTAGATAAAATTTACTTAAATGCATCAATGATCAGTTTAAAAAACACTGCAACTTTCACTAAAGTGTGTTTGTCTTGGAGGGAGGGAGCAGAGCTGTTGGAGTTTCCAAGTATTTGCAGGGTGCTAGAAATAATTGCCAATGTAATTTTTCCTTCTATCGAAAAGTTCTTGCATTTAAATACATAGTGGAAATCATCATTCATCATCAATTTCATTCACAGAGGCTTCATTTGCGCTTTGCCGAGATTGCTCCATAATGGTTAAGTTACGTTAAATAACTTAGAGCCATTAGACCAGACCAGTGCCTATCACCGACTTCCAGGGCTCAAGCGGATGAGAACACATGACCTCCCCTAGACTGGACACCACTCCATTGCAGAATAACTACCCAGCTGTGCTGGTACTTATTTTACAGCTGAGTGGACTGAAGCATAAGTGGAGTTAAGTGTTTTGCTCATGGACACAATGCAGTGCTTGCAGCAGGAACCTTTCGCATACGAGCATGACTCCTTAACCCTTACTCTACCAGCACTTTTTGAAAAATGCACTCGAGAGGCGGGGCGAAAGATGGGGCACCCAAAACGGCGATAATATCGCCGCGTGGTAGAGTAAAGATTAATCAAGGCATGATTATTAAAGGATCCTCTGTCTTCCAGGCAGCAAAGTTGGGCCCGTTCTGCTTCCAGGACCCGCTGGGCCGCCCACCGGGACCATGCTGCCTATATTTTCGAGTTGGCACATTTGTCGCGCATTGATTAACCCTTACTCTACCAGCACGTTTTGAAAATGCGCTCGGGAGGTGGGGCCAAAGATAGGGCACCAAAAACAGGAATAATCTCGCCGCGTGGTACAGTAAGGGTTAACCACTAAGAAACTGCACCTGTCTAATTTATGGTTACAGCACCTGAAACTTGTAATGTTGATGATTTGTTTATTGGTCAAACATCTGCATCGATCATAACTAGAATCAACTGAATTCCAAGATATCTTGTTTTTCTCAAAAAGATTTAAAAACTACTTGTGATTCACCCATGCATAAGCATGTGATCCACCCTTCGATAAGCATGTGGTCCAACCCCGGATAAGCATGTGGTCCACCCCGGATAAGCATGTGATCTGCCCATAAATAAGCATGTGATCTTCCCAAGATAAGCATGTGATCCACCTCCAGATAAGCAGCTGATCCACCCATGAATAAGCAGCTGATCCACCCATGAATAAGCATGTGATCCACCCATGAATAAGCAGCTGATCCACCCATGAATAAGCAGCTGATCCACCCATGAATAAGCAGCTGATCCACCCATGAATAAGCAGCTGATCCACCCATGAATAAGCATGTGATCCACCCATGAATAAGCAGCTGATCCACCCATGAATAAGCATGTGATCCACCCCTGAATAAGCATGTGATCCTCACATGGATCCAAACCAATTTACATAGAGACTCACCTATGGGGCCACCATTTCCCTTTGCTCCTTTCTCTCCTGCAATACCTGGGAGAATCAGCCCTGGTTCTCCTTTGGCTCCTGCCTGTCCCTGTAGACCAAATGCTCCAGTTAAACCTGTGTAGAACATTTTCAAGGATCTATAATAAAAAAACTCTACTGTACGTCTTTATGGTGAAATTAAAATATTACCTTCCTAAAGACAAGGTATGGTTATATTTCAAACTGAACGAAACCGATTGGTTTGAGATCTTTTCATTTTGGTCATCTTTTACCAATCTCCAGTGATCATCAAATTATTCATGTAACTGAATCAATCTGCATTACTGCCATACCTACATGTGCATTACTGCCATACTTATATGTGCATTATTGCCATACCTACATGTACATTAATGCTATACCTACAAGTACATTACTGCTATGCCTACATGTGCATTACTGCTATACCCACATGTACATTACTGCTATACCTACATGTGCATTACTGCCATACCTATATGTGCATTATTGCCATACCTACATGTACATTAATGCTATACCTACAAGTACATTACTGCCATACCTACATGTGCATTACTGTTATACCTACATGTGCATTACTGCTATACCTACATGTGCATTACTGCTATACCCACATGTACATTACTGCTATACCTACATGTGCATTACTGTTATACCCACATGTACATTATTGCCATACCTACATGTACATTACTGCTATACCTACATGTGCATTATTGCCATACCTACATGTGCATTACTGTTATACCTACATGTGCATTACTGTTATACCTACATGTGCATTACTGTTATACCTACATGTGCATAACTGCTATACCTACATGTGTATTACTGCTATACCTACATGTGCATTACTGCTATACCAACATGTGCATTACTGTTATACCTACATGTGCATAACTGCTATACCTACATGTGTATTACTGCTATACCTACATGTGCATTACTGCTATACCTTCATGTGCATTACTGCTATACCTACATGTGCATTACTGCTATACCTACATGTTTTTACTTATTTTCCTTTATATTGCCATTCAAGCTTAACATAGCCATGAAGGTCTTCCAACTCTTCGTCGTCTGTAGTGCACACTTCAACAGGATGCAAATCAATCAGTAACTGATAATTATAGCGCCTTCATATTTCATTAAACTTCTCATATATTAATATCCATCTACATCGACCACTCACTGTAACATAGTTTAGTTGGAGGGGCATTTTAGTTGGAGAAGAATTTTAGTTGGAGGGGCATTTTAGTTGGAGGGGCATTTTAGTTGGAGGGGCATTTTAGTTGGAGGGGCATTTTACTGAGGGGCAAAACATGTTCATGTATGCAATCATGCTTGTATTCTTTTTAAATGATTGGAGTTAGGGGGAAATTGACTTTGTGCATATGGCAAGCCACTCAAAATACTTGAACTGATTTTTGTTTAGGGAAAACCGTGAAGATACTCATATGTGGAGAATGAGATAAGACAGGGTCAACCAAGGGTCAATCCCTGTGAGCATACCTGCAGGTCCAGGATCTCCTGGAGTACCATCCTGCCCTGGAAAGCCAGGCTCACCCAGTTCACCCTTTGTTCCAGGGTCTCCAGGCTGTCCTATTGGTCCAGGATTACCACGTGGTCCTTGTTGTCCCGGTTGGCCTGGCAGTCCATCTTGTCCCTACACAAATTAAAAATATCTGAATAACATTTAACATAAAATATGTGAACTACCACTCAATACCCAACTCAGCTTGAGAGAGGAGCACCACTGGATTTGATTACACAAGGGCACCTGACCTCGCTGCATGCCTAATAGTGAAGTATCACTGGATATAAATATACCCATGTATTCAATATTTTACAAGTTAGGACAGGTTTTAAAAATCAGAAAATTATTTGTATAATATTTCTTGATCAATGCATGGTAAGAAAATATCTTTGATCCATCCCCATTGTAGCAAGATCCCTAACATAACTAACAGAGAGTGAAAACTCAAAAGGTTATCAGATGAAAGGAAAGCAGGGGGTTAACTAATAAGTGACTTACAAGTTCTCCTGCAACCCCGGGGGCCCCCATTGGGCCTGGGTCACCAGCTACTCCTGGCTGTCCCGGTGGTCCACTCAGACCTGGTACCCCAGTATATCCTTTGGCACCAGTCGGTCCACGAGTTGATTCACCTACAGGACCTGGACTACCACGTTCACCTTTCTCACCTTTCTCACCATCTTCACCAGGAGGTCCAAATGGACCAAAAGGACCTACATGATTATTGATTTGATTGATAAAAAGCAATTGTTAAGATCTCTGAGAATTATTGCTCCACCGAATTCAATTGTGAAGCCCTGAAAGTATTATTAATTAATCAAATTAAATTTAAGAAGACCTCTAAAAATTATTCATTGATCAAATCTAATTACGAAGACCTATAAGAATTATTCATTGAACAAATTTATTTTTAAGCCCATAAGAATTATTGACTAAAAAATTCAATTGTGGAGACCTATAAGAAATATTATCTACTGATAAAATTCAAATGTTAAAGATATAAGAATTGCTTATTGATCAAAATCATATGCTAAACATATAAGAATTGATTATTGATCAAATTCAAATGCAAAACATATAAGAATTGATTATTGATCAATTCAATTGCAAAGAATTATAAGAAATATTGATTAATTGATCAAATTTAAATATAAAGACCTATAAGAATTATCTGTTGACTAAATTCAATTGTGAAGTACTTTTTATGAAATATTATCTTTTGATTAAATTTAACATGAAATATGTAAGAATTGTTTATCGATCAAATTTAATTGTGAAGACCTACATGTATAAGGATATTGATTAGTCAAAATAAATTGTGATGACCTGAAGGCCTTAACATTTACAATGAACAAATTAAACTCTGAAGACCTATAAGATATTTTTCTTATCAAATTTAATCATGAAGGCCTGTAAGTATTATTAAGTAAGTATACAAAAACCCTGTTATAAACATGTTATAAATGAAAAAATGTTCCGCTTTACTTTAAGCCTAAACCAGTTCTGGGGTATGGAGCCAGTATGTTCATGTATTGCACCACACTACCTGCCTTGCACTATTTTTACAAAGAAAATTACACTGTAATTTACCTCTATCATTTTCAGGTCATTATGGCTTTGCAATTGAAAGGCTTGTCAACAAAAATCTTACCAGTTGGGCCACGGGGGCCAGGTGGTCCTGTTTCCCCTTTAGGGCCTGGGTCTCCTTGGGGTCCTTGTTCACCTGGGCCATCTACAACGATAACTTCTCCCTTAGTACCTACAAGGTGTGAAAAAAATTACAACAGAACATTCTTGCAATGAAAAAATAATTTTAAAAGATAACATTGTTGCATCAATGTGGTGGCCTTGTTACTCTTGTCAGCACACCACATTGATGCATCACTGTTGCATCAATGTGGTGGCCCTGTTACTCTGGTCAGCACACCACATTGATGCATCACTGTTGCATCAATGTGGTGGCCTTGTTACTCCGGTCAGCACACCACATTGATGCATCACTGGGTGCCCTGCATCAATGTGGTGGCCTTGTTACTCTGGTCAGCACACCACATTGATGCATCACTTGGGGCCCTGCATCAATGTGGTGGCCTTGTTACTCTGGTCAGCACACCACATTGATGCATCACTGAGGGCCCTGCATCAATGTGGTGGCCTTGTTACTCTGGTCAGCACACCACATTGATGCATCACTGGGGGCCCTGCATCAATGTGGTGGCCTTGTTACTCTGGTCAGCACACCACATTGATGCATTACTGGGGGCCCTGCATCAATTTGGTGGCTTTGTTACTCTGGTCAGCACACCACATTGATGCATACTGGGGGCCCTGCATCAATGTGGTGGCTTTGTTACTCAGGTCAGCACACCACATTGATGCATCACTGTTGCATCAATGTGGTGGCTTAGTTACTCTGGTCAGCACACCACATTGAGATATATCACTCGGTTTCCTGCATCAATGTGGCAGCTCTGTTACTCTGGTCAGCACACCACATTGATGCATCACTTGGTTCCTGCATCAATGTTGTGGTTTTGTTACTCTGGTCAGCACACCACATTGATGCATCACTGGGTGCCCTGCATCAATATGGTGGCTTTGTTGCTCTGGTCAGCACACCACATTGATGCATCACTGGGTGCCCTGCATCAATGTGGTGGCCTTGTTACTCTGGTCAGCACACCACATTGATGCCTCACTGGGTGCCCTGCATCAATGTGGTGGCCTTGTTACTCTGGTCAGCACAAATGCCACATTGATGGGTGCCCCAACATTTTATGTATTTCCTGTCGTTTACTTTTGTTTAATGAGAGCTTAACGGCACTACGACAACAAGGATCAAATTGTGCCTGAGAAGTTAGATCATTCTAGAGGTAAGAGGGAAAGGAAACGGGGAGAATGAGAGAAATACAAGAACTAAAGGTCAGAAAGCTGGGATCGAGAGAGGTGCATGGGTAAAAAAAAAGAGGGAAAAAAAGTAGAGAGAGGGGGTGGGAGAGGAGGACTAAATATGAATGTAGAGGGAAGCATGATGAAGGATTTACTTTTATATTCAAGACTGACCATTTGTGACTCGTTAAGGCATACGAACAAGTAGAGACAACATTAGCTGAATTGATTTAAAATCCACTAATTAACATGAAAAATGCAAAACAATGTAATCAAAATCTCATAAAAGTTAGCCAATTTACAGCTTTTTGAAGATTTATGTGCAAATATCGGCATATATACAAATGTTGGTGTTACTCTTGTGAGAGCCTCTACTTTCTGATGTAAATCCATTGTGATTTTTTTTTTAAATAAAAGATAATTCTAACGAAGAGGGTTTAATCTTCACCAGTACCCCCTCTAATTTTAAACATTTTTAAGGTCTGAAATTATGGAAGAAATATAAAGAAAAACAAAACCTTTTCGAGCTGTTTTTCCTGTTCATACACCACATTTTTTTCAATTTATTAACAAATTTTCAAACTGTTTGCTCATAACTGGAGAAAATTATTTATGCTATTTTGAAATTAAAAAAACTATGATATTCATAATTTAATGGTCTTTTCAATATGTGGTTGAACAGAACATTTAACAGGTAATGTTAATTTCTAAATCACCTTTAGATGGTGATTGTTTTGGTTAAACTTTGTAATGCCCCTCAACCCATCACCCACCCTGCTGACTCTGCTCCTCAACCAATCACCCACCCTGCTGACTCTGCCCCTCAACCCATCACCCACCCTGCTGACTCTGCCCTTAACCCGTCACCCACCCTGCTGACTCTGCCCTTAACCCGTCACCCACCCTGCTGACTCTGCCCCTCAACTTATCACCCACCCTGCTGACTCTGCCCCTTAACCCATCACCCACCCTGCTGACTCTGCCTCTTAACCCATCACCCACCCTGCTGACTCTGCCCTTAACCCATCACCCACCCTGCTGACTCTGCCCCTCAATCCATCACCCACCCTGCTGACTCTGCCCCTCAACCCATCACCCACCCTACTGACTCTGCCCCTCAACCCATCACCCACCCTTCTGACTGCCACTTTCACTCACCGTAATACACTATATACCCTCAACTAGTTGAGACTGGTTTGGACAAGCTTAAAACTTTGGATAAGTGCATTGCATGAATTTAAGCATGTTAATTGCACAATGTAGTACATTACTTTCTACAGGAATGCATACAGGAATGAGGTCCTTGTTCAGATAAGCAAAGTTCAAATAAGTAAGTGCTGTTAGCTCTGAACACCTGTAATTCAAAAATTGCATAAAACCACATTCATCAACTACAGATCCCATACCTTTAGATCCAGTAAGACCTTTTCGTCCTGACTCTCCAGGCTCTCCCTTGGGACCAGCAGGTCCCCTGATTCCTTTGATAGCCTCTCCTTTGTCTCCCTTTTGTCCTTGTGGTCCTGGATCCCCACTGTTACCTGATACACCTGGCACACCCTGGTTACCCTTATCACCCTGCAATGAAACAAAAAATACACATCACCAAATAAGAAAAAGGTCACCTCGGGGTCTTCTTCTTTTCACGTTGATGCAGTGTATTTTGTTGCTGGAATTTCACATATTACTTTGTGTGAAAAGCTTCCATCTTGACCCCTCTAGAGAACCGGGAAATGGATGAACACCGTATTTTCATGCTTCTCTTTTCAAATAGTCTTCAGAAATAGGTTTGGTGTTAGTGTTCTACCATATGGGCCATTCAACCATTGCTACAATTTCTTTCGGCAGCTAAATGAGGAGTAAGAGGTCTGGTGACAAGATAGCAAATTCGTGCAGTAGTTCCGAGGCCCAAGACACCCATGAGGACACCCATGAGGACACCCACGAAGACACCCACGAAGACACCCACGAGGACACCCACGAGGACACCCACGAAGACACCCACGAAGACACCCACGAGGACACCCACGAGGACACCCACGAGGACACCCACGAGGACACCCACGAGGACACCCACGAGGACACCCACGAAGACACCCACGAGGACACCCACCAAGACACCCACGAGGACACCCACGAGGACACCCACGAGGACACCCACGAGGACACCCACCAAGACACCCACCAAGACACCCACGAAGACACTTATGAAGCCACCCATGAAGACACCCACGAGGACACCCACGAGGACACCCATGAAAACACCCACAAAGACACCCATAAAAACACCCACCCATGAAGACACCCATGAAGTCACCCATGAAGACACCCACGAAGACACCCACAAAGTCACTCATGAAGACACTCATGAAGACACCCATGAAGACACCCATGAAGACACCCATGAAGACACCCACGAAGACACCCATAAAGACACCCACGAAGACACCCACGAAGACACCCACGAAGTCACTCATGAAGACACCCATGAAGACACCCACGAAGACACCCACGAAGACACCCACGAAGTCACTCATGAAGACACTCATGAAGACACCCATGAAAACACCCACGAAGACACCCACGAGGACACCCACGAGGACACCCATGAGGACACCCACGAAGACACCCACGAAGACACCCATCAAGACACCCATGAAGACACCCATGAAGACACTCTTGTGCCATTCGGTAAGGTTTTTAAAAAATATCTCAAACATAGAAATAAGGATTAATATTTCATTCAAAAGCATAAGAATGTTGTAGCAGGTAGGAAAAATTGTAACCATTGCAATCAAGATTTTTGTGCTGATAAATAGTAATGCAATTTATTTTTAAACATACTAGCATTAATTGAGTCAAATCACAACTTATTGAGCTCAAGGATAAATTTGACAGCATTTCTTCATTTCTATCTCATTAATTATGCTCATATAAAATATGCTTAATAATATTTTGGAAAACATTGCACAAACATGTTTTTGAAGTATAATAAATTACATAACTGTAAGATATCACGAAAATCACATATTTGGCTGCATTATCCTTAAAAAAACTAGAGTTCTGCTCATGAAGCGGGTAGTAAAGTTGAAAGTTGAGGAATATTCCTGTGGAATTTCATTTTTAGGTATCTGAGAAAAATCTAAAAAACCGATTGGTAAAAAAAAAACATGTTGATATTTCATTCCTGGAAGTTATTAAGCTCTAAATATTTTTCTTCCTGATATAAAAACGACTTAATCATCATTATGTCATGACAGCACCGCCTTTACTAACCTTCATGTATTCCTTTAAAAATTAATTGCTAATTTTTTATAATTCAAATATAAGTTACAAAAACATATTGGAAAAAACTATTGTTAATTTTAATCTACATTATTTTTATCAACTTTGAAGAAAACAATGTTCCAAATCATTTAGAAAATACAAAATTAATTTTTAAAGAAATACATAAAGAATTTTACAAAAGTGCTGTAATGACATCATAATGATGACATCATAATGATGACATCATAATGATGACATCATAATGACTTAGACCAGCGCAAACAAGAAAAATCTCTAAAATTTAATAACTTTTTCAAGAAATAAGATATCAACTTGCTTTTTTCACCAATCTGTTTCTCTTATTGTCCTCGTATCAAATGTATCAAAATAAAACTCCTTGATATATTCCTTTAAATGATTAGTTCAGGGGTGAAGCAAGTCTATCTTTTACGAAAGACGGCTTCAAATGAAACAAAATATTAAAGAAAGCATTTAAAATTACATTCCATTAAGGAGATATTTCAATTTTAGGCTTAGTATCATTTGTGTAAAAATGGCTGAAATCAGACTAGTTGTGATGACATAGCCTCAAATTCCTCAAAGTCTTTATGTATTCTATCATATTTTGTCCAGCGATTTTGTGTGTTAAAAACCATGGGATGTCCAAAAAGTTGTAAAACTGAATCTAGGAAGAGTACTTATAATATACCACCTGAAGAAAGTTCAAGGAAAACTAATTTAAATAGTAAAACTAGAACGGTAAATACCGTCATGGTTCGCATGCCCATGCAAATTGACACCTATATCACATGATCCGGCCAATTATAAAAATGGCATCTCACACTCAAGTCCCACATGGCATCCTATGTCCCACATGGCATCCTACCCCATGTCCCACACGACATCCAATCCCATGTCCCACATGGCATTCCACCATATCTCCCACATGGCATCCCACCCCATGTCCCACATGGCATCCCACTCCATGTCCCACATGGCATCCCATCCCATGTCCCACATGGCATTTCACCATATCTCCCACATGGTTCCCACCCCATGGCCTCGCACATGACATCCCATGTCCCACATGGCATTCCATCATATGTCCCACAGGGCATCCCATCCTATGTACCACATGGCATCCCACCCCATGGCATCCCACCGCATTTCCCACATGGCATCCTACCCCGTGTCCCACACGACATCCCATCCCATGTCCCACATGGCATCCTACCCCATGTCCCACACGACATCCCATCCCATGTCCCACATGGCATTCCGCCATATCTCCCACATGGCATCCCATCCCATGTCCCACATGGCATTCCACCATATCTCCCACATGGCATCCCACCCCATGTCTCACATGACATCCCATGTCCCACATAGCATTCCATCATATGTCCCACAGGGCATTCCACCATATCCCCCACATGGCATTCCACCACACAGTGTCTCACATGGCATATTCCACCATATGTCCCACATGGCATTCCACTGTATGTCCCACATGGCATCCCATGCTATGACTCACATGGATCCCATCCTACATGTGTGTCCCACATTAATCCAACAATATGTACCATATGACATCCCTCCCAATATCCCACATGACATCCCTCCATGTGTCCTGGATCAGTGGCTTCCCACCTGATGTCCCACATGGCATCCCACCATATGTTCCACATGGTATCCCTCCCAATGTCCCAATGACATCCTACTTTATGTACCACATGGCATCACATCCCATGTTCCCATGGCCTCCCACCCCATGTCCCACATAGCCTCCTACCCTGTGTCACACATGGCATCCTACCTTATGTCACACATGGCATCCTACCTTATGTCACACATGGCATCACAACCTATGTCACACTCTGTGTTACTCGTGACATCCCACCATATCCCACATGGCATTCCACCCTGTTCCACATGGCATCCCACCCCATGTCCCACATGACATCCCATCCCATGTCCAGCATGGCATTCCACCATATCTCCCACATGGCATCCCACCCCATGTCCCACATGCCATCCCATGTCCCACATGGCATTCCATCATATGTCCCACAGTGCATCTCATCCTATGACCCACATGGCATCCCACCCCATGTCCCACATGGCATCCCACCCCATGTCCTACATGGCATCCCACCCCATGGCATCCTACCTCATGTCCCACATGACATCCCATCCATGTCCCACATGGCATTTTACCATATCTCCCACATGGCATCCCACCCCATGTCCCACATGGCATCCCACCCCATGTCCCACACGGCATCCCACTCCATGTCCCACATGGCATCCAACTCCATGTCCCACATGGCATCCTACCCCGTGTCCCACACGACATCCCATCCCATGTCCCACATGGTATTTCACCATATCTCCCACATGGCATCCCACCCCATGTCCTACATGGCATCCCACCCCATGGCATCCTACCTCATGTCCCACACGACATCCCATCCCATGTCCCACATGGCATTTTACCATATCTCCCACATGGCATCCCACCCCATGTCCCACATGGCATCCCACCCCATGTCCCACACGGCATCCCACTCCATGTCCCACATGGCATCCAACTCCATGTCCCACATGGCATCCTACCCCGTGTCCCACACGACATCCCATCCCATGTCCCACATGGTATTTCACCATATCTCCCACATGGCATCCCACCCCATGTCCCACATGGCATTCCATCATATGTCCCACAGGGCATTTCATCCTATGACCAACATGGCATCCCACCTCATGTCCCACATGGCATCCCACCCCATGTCCCACATGGCATCCTACCCCATGTCCACACGACATCCCATCCCATGTCCCACATGGCATTCCACCATATCTCCCACAGGGCATCCCACCCCATGTCCCACATGGCATTCCACCATATCTCCCACATGGCATCCCACTCCATGTCCCACATGACATCCCATGTCCCACATAGCATTCCATCATATGTCCCACAGGGCATTCCACCATATCTCCCACATAGTGTATCACATGGCATATTCCACCATATGTCCCACATGGCATTCCACTGTATGTCCCACATGGCATCCCATGCTATGACCCACATGGATCCCATCCTACATGTGTGTCCCACATTAATCCAACCATATGTACCACATGACATCCCTCCCTATGTCCCACATGGCATCCCTCCCTGTGTCCTGCATCAGTGGCTTCCCACCTGATGTCCCACATAGCATCCCACCATATGTTCCACATGGTATCCCTCCCAATGTCCCAATGACATCCTACTTTATGTGCCACATGGCATCACATCCCATGTTCCCATGGCCTCCCACCCTATGTCCCACATAGCCTCCTACCCTGTGTCACACATGGCATCCTAGCTTATGTCACACATGGCATCCTACCTTATGTCACACATGACATCACAACCTATGTCACACTCTGTGTTACTCGTGGCATCCCACCATGTCCCACATGGCATTCTACCCTGTTCCACATGGCATCCCACCCCATGTCCCACATGGCATCCCACCCCATGTCCCACATGACATCCCATAGGCTCCATAAGGAGTCTCATACTAGCTATCACAGTCCGTGATTGAGCATACTATGTATGAAAGTGTCAGTTCATATACCTTATATGCAAATGAATTGTTGAAATGGGGTGGGATGCCATGTCCCACATGACATCCCATGTCCCACATGACATCCCATCCCATGGCAATCCACCCCATGTCCTGCATGGCATTCCACCACATATCCTACGTGGCATTCCACCCTATTCCACATGGCATCCCACCCCATGTCCCATATGGTATCCCACCCCATGTCCCACATGGCATCCCACATGTCATCCCACCCTATGTCTCACATGACGTCCCATAAGCTCCATAAGAAGTCTCATCCTAGCTATCACAGTCCCTGATTGAGCATACTATGTATTAAAGTGTCAGTTCATATGATAAGTTATATGCAAATGAGTTGTTGAATAAGAAAAAAAGGTGGAGTCAAATAATTATGCCTGATATAGCCCTTGGTGTATACAACATGGTAAATATTATATCATATGTCCCTCATGGCCCCCATCCATGTCCCACATGGCATCCCTCCCAATGTTTATATGCAATCACATCCTGTCACACTCCCTGACTAAGCATGCTAAATAAAAAAGTCTGGTCAAAACATATACTGTAGTAATTTAATGCAAATGAACACAATAATAAAGGTGGAGTTTAAAAAATCATGCCTGATATAACTGTTTGGTGCCCAAATATTTTGAAGAATTTTAAGGATTATAAATCTCAAATGCTACAAGAGAGACTTGAGGATCTCTGAAGAATATTGGAAAATTATATCATTTTACAGTTATCTTCTGAGAAAATATCAAATGTATTGTAGACTTTTTAAGGAACTAGTCTTTAATCCTATCTTAAGTACCTCTGAAAAACTTTAACATTTTATAAGGAAATTCTGAGGAATTCTCAAAAAACTTTAACATTTCTGAGGAAATCTCAGGACAAATCTGTAGACGGCCAGACGGACGTAATCGCCATTACATAGGTTCGCATAAATGCTTCGCATGCAAACCAAAACTGAAATAAACTTTCATTTAAATACATTAACAATTGTTAAGAATATGAGGATAAAGACGCCAACTTTCCACAGCAGACTTTAACTACACCAGTCATATCTACACAGATCAGACAGATCTTGAAACTTAAATATTTTTTTAATGGAATAAGATTTGCGAACACTTTCTTTACCATTTTGTTTCTTTTGAAGTCCTCTTTCATATACGATAGACATGCTTGATCACTGACTGAAGTAGTCTTTTAAGATTAATTAAAATCAAATTTATGAGTACTTTTATCACCCAATAATGAGCTCCCTTTTGCAGTCTCAACCTTTAAAGTCTCATTTGATGAGAATTATCAGCAGATTGATATTCACCGTATTAAAGTGAAACTACCTTCATTGGTGATGGTGAATGCCTACATTTACTATGCATATGTTCAACGAATATTCATTACCTCTTCAACTTGACAGTGTCCAATGGTCAACATGCAGCTAATGTACAATTTGAATAAGGCATGTCCCATTTTGTCCAATCACATCAGAGAAAACAACAACACATGTGAATAACTTAAAAAGTTAGCACACTTTATTCATCAAGAATGACTAACCTTAAGGTTTGACATCTGAGCTTCATTGCATGGTTGACCTGGAAACCCATCAGATCCCCTCTCCCCTCTTGTACCATTGAAGCCTGGTTCTCCTTGAACACCTTTCTGTCCTGTACCTCCCGTATCACCTTTCTGTCCTGTCACACCAGGCTCACCCTGAACACCTCGTTCTCCTTGCTGTCCTGGGTTACCCTGCAAAGAAATGATAACAGACCCCGTAAACTCAGACCTCTAATCGGCCAACTAGCCACACCAAGCAAGATTTTAATGTAGAGTAGGTGACACTGCGGAGGTCAAGGAAATGATGCAAATGTTCTAAGAATACAAATTATATTTTTTTAAATACTCCTTACACACCGCCCCCCCCCCCTACCCCACTTTCCCCCTCCCCCTCTCCTTTCTCTCCCATTTCAATTGTTTTATTTATTTTTAAAGCCAAATTTAATTAAAATCATAATTTACAATGGTCACCATAGAATGGGGTGGGGGAGGAGTGGGAGGTATTAAAATATTAATGTAAGGAAGGGGACACTGAGTACATCAAGGAAATTTTGCAAATGCCCTAATAACAAAATAATAATTAAAAATAATGAAATACACAACAAAGAACCACAAAGAAAAGATGGCACTATTTATGGTATGTAGATGTTGAACAATAAAAGTAGTTGAACAAAAAAAGTAGATGCTGAACAATAAAAGTAGATGTTGTACAATAAAAGTAGTTGTTGATTAAAAAAAACCTAGAAAGGTTCAAGGTTATAGTCTGCCATCCTAAAACATGTCTTGGGATAATCAGTGATGCTGTGGTTTATATCTCTACCATCCTAAGACATCTTTCGGGATAGCCAGTGATGATGTTCTTTATATCTCTACCTTCCTAAGATGTGTTTTGAAGAGTCAGTGATGATGTATCTTTTATCTCGACCATCCTAAGACATGTTTTGGGATAGCCAGTGATGATATACTTTATATCTCTACCATCCTAAGACATGTTTTGGGATAACCAGTGATGTACTTTATATCTCTACCATCCTAAGACATGTTTTGGGATAGCCAGTGATGATGTACTTTATATCTCTACCATCCTAAGACATGTTTTGGGATAACCAGTAATGTGCTTTATATCTCTACCATCCTAAGACATGCTTTTGGATAGCCAGTGATGATGTACTTTATATCTCTACCATCCTAAGACATGTTTAAGGATAACCAGTGATGTGCTTTATATCTCTACCATCCAAAGACATGTCTTGAGACAGCCAGTGATGATGTACTTTATATCTCTACCATCCTAAGACATGTTTAAGGATAACCAGTGATGTGCTTTATATCTCTACCATCCTAAGACATGTCTTGAGACAGCCAGTGATGATGTACTTTATATCTCTACCAGCCTAAGACATGCTTTTGGATAGCCAGTGATGATGTACTTTATATCTCTACCATCCTAAGACATGCTTTTGGATAGTCAGTGATGATGTGGTTTATATCTCTACCATCCTAAGACATGTTTTGGGATAGTCAGTGATGTGCTTTATATCTCTATCATCCAAAGACATGTTTTGGGATAGTCAGTGATGATGTGCTTTATATCTCTATCATCCTAAGACATGCTTTTGGATAGTCAATGGTGTTGTGCTTTATATCTTTGCCATCCTAAGACATGTTTGGGGATAATCAGTGATGATGTACTTTATATCTCTACCATCCTAAGACATGTTTTGGAATAGTCAGTGATGATGTACTTATATCTCTACCATCGTCATACATGTTTTGGGATAGTCAGTGATGATGTACTTCACATCTCTACCTTCCTAAGATGTGTTTTGGGAGAGTCAATGTTAATGTATTTTATATCTCTACCATCCTAAGACATGCTTTTCGATAGTCAGTGATGATGTGGTTTATATATCTACCATCCTAAGACATGTTTTGGGATAGCCAGTAATAATATACTTTATATCTCTACCATTTTAAGACATGCTTTTGGATAGTCAATGGTGATGTGCTTTATATCTTTGCCATCCTAAGACATGTTTGGGGATAGTCAGTGATGTACTTTATATCTATACCATCCTAAGACATGTTTTGGAATAGTCAGTGATGATGTACTTATATCTCTACCATCGTCATACATGTTTTAGGATAGTCAGTGATGATTTACTTCACATCTCTACCTTCCTAAGATGTGTTTTGAGGAGAGTCAATGTTAATGTATTTTATATCTCTACCATCCTAAGACATGCTTTTGGATAGTCAGTGATGGTGTGGTTTATATATCTACCATCCTAAGACATGTTTTGGGATAGCCAGTAATAATATACTTTATATCTCTACCATCCTAAGATGCATTTTGGAATAGCCAATGATAATTTATTTCATATCTTTACCATCCTAAGACATGCTTTTAAATAGCCAGTGATGATGTACTTTATATCTCTACCATCCTAAGACATGTTTTGGGATAGCCAGTGATGTGCTTTATATCTCTATCATCCTAAGACATGTTTTGGGATAGCCATTGATGATGTACTTTATATCTCTACCATCCTAAGACATGCTTTTGGATAGCCAGTGATGATGTACTTATATCTCTACCATCCTAAAACATGTTTTGGGATAGCCACTAATGATGTACTTTATATCTCTACAATCCTAAGATGGATTTTGGGATAGCCAGTGATGATGTACTTTATATCTCTACCTTCCTAAGACATGTTTTGGGATAGTCAGTGATGATGTACTTATATCTCTACCATCCTACTATATTCATTAAAATAGTCAGTGATGATGTACTTTATATATCTACCTTCCTAGGACGTGTTTTGGATAGTCAGTAATAATGTACTTGTATCTCTACCATCCTAAGACATGTTTTGGGATAGTCAGTGATGATTTACTTTTATCTCTACCTTTCTAGGACCTGTTTTGTGATAGTCAGTGATGATGTGCTTTATATTTCTACCATCCTAAGACATGTTTTGCGATAGCCAGTAATGATATACTTTATATCTCTACCATCCTAAGATGCATTTTGGGATAGCCAGTGATGATTTACTTCATATCTCTACCATCCTAAGACATGTTTTGGGATAGTCAGTGATGTGCTTTATATCTCTACCTTCCTAAGATGTGTTTTGGGATAGTCAGTGATGATGTACTTTATATCTCTACCGTCTCTATTTATATTTCTACCATCCTAAGACATGTTTTGCGATAGCCAGTAATGATATACTTTATATCTCTACCATCCTAAGATGCATTTTGGGATAGCCAGTGATGATTTACTTCATATCTCTACCATCCTAAGACATGTTTTGGGATAGTTAGTGATGTGCTTTATATCTCTACCATCCTAAGACATGTTTTGGGATGGTCAATGATGATGTACTTATATCTCTACCATCCTCATACGTGTTTTGGGATAGTCAGTGATGATGTGCTTTATATCTCTACCATCCTAAGACGTGTTTTGGAAAAGTCAGTGATGATGTACTTATATCTCTACCATCCTCATACGTGTTTTGGGATGGTCAATGATGATGTATTTAATATCTCTACCATCCTCATACGTGTTTTGGAATAGTCAGTGATGATGTACTTATATCTCTACCATCATAAGACATGTTTTGGGATAGTCAGTGATGATGTGCTTTATATCTCTACCATCCTAAAACGTGTTTTGGAAAAGTCAGTGATGATGTACTTATATCTCTACCATCCTAAGACATGTTTTGGGATAGCCAGTGATGATGTGCTTTATATCTCTACCATCCTCATACATGTTTTGGAATAGCCAGTGATGATGTACTTACATTTCTGCCAGGCCTTCCTGCGAACCCAGTGTCTCCTTTTTCTCCTTTGTCACCAGGGGACCCTGCTGAGCCATCAGGTCCTCGTGGGCCTGATGGTCCATCACGGCCAGTAGGTCCAGCCTCACCCTTGGAACCCGGAGAGCCTGCAGGGCATTCTCCACATGGTTCCCCAGGGGGACCTAGATATGAAACAAAATAAGGTGTCCAGATAATAGAACTTCACATGCAGGTGCAGAACCAAAATTATGAAATTATACTTAAATGAGAACTCTGCCAAAATTTAAGGGCGTATTAGTTTGAAGTCCCTTAAATTTGTTATTGCAATTTTTCTTGAACATGATGGTACTGACAACCTTTCATATGAATGTTTAAGTCAACAATATGAGGAAGGGACCACTATTTTCAGAAGTTGTTTCTTTTGCATGGTAATTTTTTGCAGTATAGCATGATTTTGTGGTTTTCCCCACTTTGACTTTACCCCGCCCCGGTAGGCAAATTCCACCCATGTCAACAGTAAAAAGGACGCCCTCATTTTTTACTAGAGCTCCTTCACCTGTACATTCACTTAAAAAGAAAAGCAAGAAAAACCTTCACTCAAATGATATACACTCAAATGATATACACTCAAATGGTAAACACTCAAATGGTAAACACTCAAATAATATACACTCAAATGATATACACTCAAATGATATACACTCAAATGATATACACTCAAATGATATACACTCAAATGATATACACTCAAATGATATACACTCAAATGATATACACTCAAATGATATACACTCAAATGATATACACTCAAATGATATACACTCAAATGATATACACTCAAATGATATACATTCAAATGATATACACTCAAATGATATACACTCAAATGATATACACTCAAATGATATACACTCAAATGATATACACTCAAATGATATACACTCAAATTATATCTCAAATGACATACGCTCAAATGACATACGCTCAAATGACATACGCTCAAATGACATACGCTCAAATGACATACGCTCAAATGACATACGCTCAAATGACATACGCTCAAATGACATACGCTCAAATGACATACGCTCAAATGACATACGCTCAAATGACATACGCTCAAATGACATGCGCTCAAATGACATGCGCTCAAATGACATGCGCTCAAATGACATGCGCTCAAATGACATGCGCTCAAATGACATGCGCTCAAATGACATGCGCTCAAATGACATGCGCTCAAATGACATGCGCTCAAATGACATGCGCTCAAATGACATGCGCTCAAATGACATGCGCTCAAATGACATGCGCTCAAATGACATACGCTCAAATGACATACGCTCAAATGATATACGCTCAAATGATATACGCTCAAATGATATACGCTCTATTGATATACGCTCAAATGATATACGCTCAAATGATATACGCTCAAATGATATACGCTCAAATGATATACGCTCAAATGATATACGCTCAAATGATATACACTCAAATGTTATCAAAATATCAATAATAAATCAGTTTATAAATTATAAATCAATTTTAAACATGTCCAAGAGAATAGAGATGTTGAGAACAAGGAATTTATTTTGTACGGCCCAATTACCCAAACTACAAGTGATTTGTACACAAGACATAAACCTGTCTGAGATAGTAGGCGAATGGGAACATGCAAAGATGTTCTCGCCCAGCCAAATATAATAACCCCCTCCCCCCCCCCCCCCACCAAATACAATTACACCCAGCCACATATAATAACTCCCCGCCAAAAACAATTACACCCAGCCAAATATAATAATCCCCAGCCAAATATAATTACACCCAGCCAAATATAATAAGCCCCTACCAAATATTATTACACCCAGCTAAATATAATAACGCCCCACCAAATATATTTACACCCAGCCAAATATAATAACTCCCCGCCAAATATAATTACACCCAGCCAAATATAATAACTCCCCACCAAATACAATTACACCCAGCCAAATTTAATAACCCACCGTCAAATACAATTACACCCAGCCAAATTTAATAACTCACCGCCAAATACAATTACACCCAGCCAAATATAATAACTCCCCGCCAAATACAATTACACCCAGCCATAATATAATAACCCCCCACCAAATATATTTACACCCAGCCAAATATAGTAACCCCCACCAAATATATTTACACCCAGCCAAATATAATAACCCCCCCAATAATTACACCCAGCCAAATATAATCAAAAGGAGAAAGAGAATACATTAAACTGCTAACCACATATAAACAGAGAATAGAAAGAAGAAACGAAAGTTTTATACAACAACAGACAGAAAATAAAGTACATGGTGAAAAGTCAGAGTATACGCAAGAGACATTACTAGGACACATACATTTTAATGAGAAGCATGAAAGGCTGGTAACATAACACATTAAGATGACGGGCTAAGAAGGGCGAGTCACCCCATAAAAAACCCAAACTAACACCGCTACCACCACAACAACAACAAAATCAAAGATGCCCAGAGTTAGTAAAGAACTTATCAATGTTGAAATTGTGATTAGAATTGAAGCTAACTACCCACTCAGGCAAACCATTCCACTGAGTAACAACTCTTGCGAAAAGCTAATACGCTGAATATCTATCCATGAGAACTTTTTGGTCAACTTCAAACTGTTACCACATGTAACATGAGAATTAGCTAAAACATGCAAAAAATTACATGAAGTCAAAGCATCTACCAGATAGGAATTTAAAAACCTAAATCTTATCGCCATGTACTCTTCTTAACTCAAGCATTGTCAAACCAAGAATTCGCAACCAAAATTCATAAGAGAAAGTTTTTACTTTAGGAGTAAGTCTAGTGGCTCTTTGCTGGACCTGAATACTCAAGGTGAGGCCTGACTAACTGCTTATACAAATCAAGAACAACCTCGCTACCAAAAAAAGACAAATGACTTCTAATCAAACCAAGCATCGTATTTGCCCTTGCGGCTGCTAAAGCACACTGTTTAGAAGGCTTTAGATTGCTAGTAATGACCAGCTGCTAAAGCACACTGTTTAGAAGGCTTCAGATTGCTAGTAATGACCAGCTGCTAAAGCGCACTGTTTAAAAGGCTTTAGATTGCTAGCAATGACCAGCTGCTAAAGCACACTGTTTAGAAGGCTTTAGATTGCTAGCAATGACCAGCTGCTAAAGCACACTGTTTAGAAGGCTTCAGATTGCTAGCAATGACCAGCTGCTAAAGCACACTGTTTAGAAGGCTTCAGATTGCTAGCAATGACCAGCTACTAAAGCACACTGTTTAGAAGGCTTCAGATTACTAGTAATGACCAGCTGCTAAAGCACACTGTTTAGAAGGCTTCAGATTGCTAGTAATGACCAGCTGCTAAAGCACACTGTATAGAAGGCTTCAGATTGCTAGTAATGACCAGCTGCTAAAACACACTGTTTAGAAGGCTTCAGATTGCTAGCAATGACCAGCTGCTAAAGCACACTGTTTAGAAGGCTTCAGATTGCTAGTAATGACCAGCTGCTAAAGCGCACTGTTTAGAAGGCTTCAGATTGCTAGTAATGACCAGCTGCTAAAGCGCACTGTTTAAAAGGCTTCAGATTGCTAGCAATGACCAGCTGCTAAAGCACACTGTTTAGAAGGCTTCAGATTGCTAGTAATGACCAGCTGCTAAAACACACTGTTTAGAAGGCTTCAGATTGCTAGTAATGACCAGCTGCTAAAGCACACTGTTTAGAAGGCTTCAGATTGCTAGTAATGACCAGCTGCTAAAGCGCACTGTTTAGAAGGCTTCAGATTGCTAGTAATGACCAGCTGCTAAAACACACTGTTTAGAAGGCTTCAGATTGCTAGTAATGACCAGCTGCTGAAGCACACTGTTTAGAAGGCTTCAGATTGCTAGTAATGACCAGCTGCTAAAACACACTGTTTAGAAGGCTTCAGATTGCTAGTAATGACCAGCTGCTAAAACACACTGTTTAGAAGGCTTCAGATTGCTAGTAATGACCAGCTGCTAAAGCACACTGTTTAGAAGGCTTCAGATTGCTAGTAATGACCAGCAGCTAAAGCACACTGTTTAGAAGGCTTCAGATTGCTAGTAATGACCAGCTGCTAAAGCGCACTGTTTAGAAGGCTTCAGATTGCTAGTAATGACCAGCTGCTAAAGCGCACTGTTTAGAAGGCTTCAGATTGCTAGTAATGACCAGCTGCTAAAGCACACTGTTTAGAAGGCTTCAGATTGCTAGTAATGACCAGCTGCTAAAGCACACTGTTTAGAAGGCTTCAGATTGCTAGTAATGACCAGCTGCTAAAGCGCACTGTTTAGAAGGCTTCAGATTGCTAGTAATGACCAGCTGCTAAAGCGCACTGTTTAGAAGGCTTCAGATTGCTAGTAATGACCAGCTGCTAAAGCACACTGTTTAGAAGGCTTCAGATTGCTAGTAATGACCAGCTGCTAAAGCACACTGTATAGAAGGCTTCAGATTGCTAGTAATGACCAGCTGCTAAAGCACACTGCTTAGAAGGCTTCAGATTGCTAGTAATGACCAGCTGCTAAAGCACACTGTTTAGAAGGCTTCAGATTGCTAGTAATGACCAGCTGCTAAAGCACACTGTTTAGAAGGCTTCAGATTGCTAGTAATGACCAGCTGCTAAAGCGCACTGTTTAGAAGGCTTCAGATTGCTAGTAATGACCAGCTGCTAAAACACACTGTTGAGAAGGCTTCAGATTGCTAGTAATGACCAGCTACTAAAGCGCACTGTTTAGAAGGCTTCAGATTGCTAGTAATGACCAGCTGCTAAAACACACTGTTTAGAAGGCTTCAGATTGCTAGCAATGACCAGCTGCTAAAGCACACTGTTTAGAAGGCTTCAGATTGCTAGTAATGACCAGCTGCTAAAACACACTGTTTAGAAGGCTTCAGATTGCTAGTAATGACCAGCTACTAAAGCACACTGTTTAGAAGGCTTCAGATTGCTAGTAATGACCAGCTGCTAAAGCGCACTGTTTAGAAGGCTTCAGATTGCTAGTAATGACCAGCTACTAAAGCGCACTGTTTAGAAGGCTTCAGATTGCTAGTAATGACCAGCTGCTAAAACACACTGTTTAGAAGGCTTCAGATTGCTAGTAATGACCAGCTACTAAAGCACACTGTTTAGAAGGCTTCAGATTGCTAGTAATGACCAGCTGCTAAAACACACTGTTTAGAAGGCTTCAGATTGCTAGCAATGACCAGCTGCTAAAGCACACTGTTTAGAAGGCTTCAGATTGCTAGTAATGACCAGCTGCTAAAGCACACTGTTTAGAAGGCTTTAGATTGCTAGTAATGACCAGCTGCTAAAGCGCACTGTTTAAAAGGCTTCAGATTGCTAGTAATGACCAGCTGCTAAAGCGCACTGTTTAAAAGGCTTCAGATTGCTAGTAATGACCAGCTGCTAAAGCACACTGTTTAAAAGGCTTTAGATTGCTAGTAATGACCAGCTGCTAAAGCGCACTGTTTAAAAGGCTTTAGATTGCTAGTAATGACCAGCTGCTAAAGCGCACTGTTTAGAAGGCTTCAGATTGCTAGTAATGACCAGCTGCTAAAACACACTGTTTAGAAGGCTTCAGATTGCTAGTAATGACCAGCTGCTAAAACACACTGTTTAGAAGGCTTCAGATTGCTAGTAATGACCAGCTGCTAAAACACACTGTTTAGAAGGCTTCAGATTGCTAGTAATGACCAGCTGCTAAAGCGCACTGTTTAAAAGGCTTCAGATTGCTAGCAATGACCAGCTGCTAAAGCGCACTGTTTAAAAGGCTTTAGATTGCTAGCAATGACCAGCTGCTAAAGCGCACTGTTTAAAAGGCTTTAGATTGCTAGTAATGACCAGCTGCTAAAGCGCACTGTTTAGAAGGCTTCAGATTGCTAGTAATGACCAGCTGCTAAAACACACTGTTTAGAAGGCTTCAGATTGCTAGTAATGACCAGCTGCTAAAGCACACTGTTTAGAAGGCTTCAGATTGCTAGTAATGACCAGCTGCTAAAGCACACTGTTTAGAAGGCTTCAGATTGCTAGTAATGACCAGCTGCTAAAACACACTGTTTAGAAGGCTTCAGATTGCTAGTAATGACCAGCTGCTAAAGCACACTGTTTAGAAGGCTTCAGATTGCTAGTAATGACCAGCTGCTAAAACACACTGTTTAGAAGGCTTTAGATTGCTAGCAATGACCAGCTGCTAAAGCACACTGTTTAGAAGGCTTCAGATTGCTAGTAATGACCAGCTGCTAAAGCACACTGTTTAGAAGGCTTCAGATTGCTAGCAATGACCAGCTGCTAAAGCACACTGTTTAGAAGGCTTCAGATTGCTAGTAATGACCAGCTGCTAAAGCACACTGTTTAGAAGGCTTCAGATTGCTAGTAATGACCAGCTGCTAAAACACACTGTTTAGAAGGCTTCAGATTGCTAGTAATGACCAGCTGCTAAAGCACACTGTATAGAAGGCTTCAGATTGCTAGTAATGACCAGCTGCTAAAGCACACTGCTTAGAAGGCTTCAGATTGCTAGTAATGACCAGCTGCTAAAGCACACTGTTTAGAAGGCTTCAGATTGCTAGTAATGACCAGCTGCTAAAGCACACTGTTTAGAAGGCTTCAGATTGCTAGTAATGACCAGCTGCTAAAGCGCACTGTTTAGAAGGCTTCAGATTGCTAGTAATGACCAGCTGCTAAAACACACTGTTGAGAAGGCTTCAGATTGCTAGTAATGACCAGCTACTAAAGCGCACTGTTTAGAAGGCTTCAGATTGCTAGTAATGACCAGCTGCTAAAACACACTGTTTAGAAGGCTTCAGATTGCTAGCAATGACCAGCTGCTAAAGCACACTGTTTAGAAGGCTTCAGATTGCTAGTAATGACCAGCTGCTAAAACACACTGTTTAGAAGGCTTCAGATTGCTAGTAATGACCAGCTACTAAAGCACACTGTTTAGAAGGCTTCAGATTGCTAGTAATGACCAGCTGCTAAAGCGCACTGTTTAGAAGGCTTCAGATTGCTAGTAATGACCAGCTACTAAAGCGCACTGTTTAGAAGGCTTCAGATTGCTAGTAATGACCAGCTGCTAAAACACACTGTTTAGAAGGCTTCAGATTGCTAGTAATGACCAGCTACTAAAGCACACTGTTTAGAAGGCTTCAGATTGCTAGTAATGACCAGCTGCTAAAACACACTGTTTAGAAGGCTTCAGATTGCTAGCAATGACCAGCTGCTAAAGCACACTGTTTAGAAGGCTTCAGATTGCTAGTAATGACCAGCTGCTAAAGCACACTGTTTAGAAGGCTTTAGATTGCTAGTAATGACCAGCTGCTAAAGCGCACTGTTTAAAAGGCTTTAGATTGCTAGTAATGACCAGCTGCTAAAGCGCACTGTTTAAAAGGCTTCAGATTGCTAGTAATGACCAGCTGCTAAAACACACTGTTTAGAAGGCTTCAGATTGCTAGTAATGACCAGCTGCTAAAGCACACTGTTTAAAAGGCTTTAGATTGCTAGTAATGACCAGCTGCTAAAGCGCACTGTTTAAAAGGCTTTAGATTGCTAGTAATGACCAGCTGCTAAAGCGCACTGTTTAGAAGGCTTCAGATTGCTAGTAATGACCAGCTGCTAAAACGCACTGTTTAGAAGGCTTCAGATTGCTAGTAATGACCAGCTGCTAAAACACAGTTTAGAAGGCTTCAGATTGCTAGTAATGACCAGCTGCTAAAACACACTGTTTAGAAGGCTTCAGATTGCTAGTAATGACCAGCTGCTAAAGCGCACTGTTTAAAAGGCTTCAGATTGCTAGCAATGACCAGCTGCTAAAGCGCACTGTTTAAAAGGCTTTAGATTGCTAGTAATGACCAGCTGCTAAAGCGCACTGTTTAGAAGGCTTCAGATTGCTAGTAATGACCAGCTGCTAAAACACACTGTTTAGAAGGCTTCAGATTGCTAGTAATGACCAGCTGCTAAAGCACACTGTTTAGAAGGCTTCAGATTGCTAGTAATGACCAGCTGCTAAAGCACACTGTTTAGAAGGCTTCAGATTGCTAGTAATGACCAGCTGCTAAAACACACTGTTTAGAAGGCTTCAGATTGCTAGTAATGACCAGCTGCTAAAGCACACTGTTTAGAAGGCTTCAGATTGCTAGTAATGACCAGCTGCTAAAACACACTGTTTAGAAGGCTTTAGATTGCTAGCAATGACCAGCTGCTAAAGCACACTGTTTAGAAGGCTTCAGATTGCTAGTAATGACCAGCTGCTAAAGCACACTGTTTAGAAGGCTTCAGATTGCTAGCAATGACCAGCTGCTAAAGCACACTGTTTAGAAGGCTTCAGATTGCTAGTAATGACCAGCTGCTAAAGCACACTGTTTAGAAGGCTTCAGATTGCTAGTAATGACCAGCTGCTAAAACACACTGTTTAGAAGGCTTCAGATTGCTAGTAATGACCAGCTGCTAAAGCACACTGTTTAGAAGGCTTCAGATTGCTAGCAATGACCAGCTGCTAAAGCACACTGTTTAGAAGGCTTCAGATTGCTAGTAATGACCAGCTGCTAAAGCACACTGTTTAGAAGGCTTTAGATTGCTAGTAATGACCAGCTGCTAAAGCGCACTGTTTAGAAGGCTTCAGATTGCCAGTAATGACCAGCTGCTAAAGCACACTGTTTAGAAGGCTTCAGATTGCTAGTAATGACCAGCTGCTAAAGCACACTGTTTAGAAGGCTTCAGATTGCTAGTAATGACCAGCTGCTAAAACACACTGTTTAGAAGGCTTCAGATTGCTAGCAATGACCAGCTGCTAAAGCACACTGTTTAGAAGGCTTCAGATTGCTAGTAATGACCAGCTGCTAAAGCACACTGTTTAGAAGGCTTTAGATTGCTAGTAATGACCAGCTGCTAAAGCGCACTGTTTAAAAGGCTTTAGATTGCTAGTAATGACCAGCTGCTAAAGCGCACTGTTTAAAAGGCTTCAGATTGCTAGTAATGACCAGCTGCTAAAACACACTGTTTAGAAGGCTTCAGATTGCTAGTAATGACCAGCTGCTAAAACACAGTTTAGAAGGCTTCAGATTGCTAGTAATGACCAGCTGCTAAAACACACTGTTTAGAAGGCTTCAGATTGCTAGTAATGACCAGCTGCTAAAGCGCACTGTTTAAAAGGCTTCAGATTGCTAGCAATGACCAGCTGCTAAAGCGCACTGTTTAAAAGGCTTTAGATTGCTAGTAATGACCAGCTGCTAAAGCGCACTGTTTAGAAGGCTTCAGATTGCTAGTAATGACCAGCTGCTAAAACACACTGTTTAGAAGGCTTCAGATTGCTAGTAATGACCAGCTGCTAAAGCACACTGTTTAGAAGGCTTCAGATTGCTAGTAATGACCAGCTGCTAAAGCACACTGTTTAGAAGGCTTCAGATTGCTAGTAATGACCAGCTGCTAAAACACACTGTTTAGAAGGCTTCAGATTGCTAGTAATGACCAGCTGCTAAAGCACACTGTTTAGAAGGCTTCAGATTGCTAGTAATGACCAGCTGCTAAAACACACTGTTTAGAAGGCTTTAGATTGCTAGCAATGACCAGCTGCTAAAGCACACTGTTTAGAAGGCTTCAGATTGCTAGTAATGACCAGCTGCTAAAGCACACTGTTTAGAAGGCTTCAGATTGCTAGCAATGACCAGCTGCTAAAGCACACTGTTTAGAAGGCTTCAGATTGCTAGTAATGACCAGCTGCTAAAGCACACTGTTTAGAAGGCTTCAGATTGCTAGTAATGACCAGCTGCTAAAACACACTGTTTAGAAGGCTTCAGATTGCTAGTAATGACCAGCTGCTAAAGCACACTGTTTAGAAGGCTTCAGATTGCTAGCAATGACCAGCTGCTAAAGCACACTGTTTAGAAGGCTTCAGATTGCTAGTAATGACCAGCTGCTAAAGCACACTGTTTAGAAGGCTTTAGATTGCTAGTAATGACCAGCTGCTAAAGCGCACTGTTTAGAAGGCTTCAGATTGCCAGTAATGACCAGCTGCTAAAGCACACTGTTTAGAAGGCTTCAGATTGCTAGTAATGACCAGCTGCTAAAGCACACTGTTTAGAAGGCTTCAGATTGCTAGTAATGACCAGCTGCTAAAACACACTGTTTAGAAGGCTTCAGATTGCTAGTAATGACCAGCTGCTAAAACACACTGTTTAGAAGGCTTCAGATTGCTAGTAATGACCAGCTGCTAAAGCACACTGTTTAGAAGGCTTCAGATTGCTAGTAATGACCAGCTGCTAAAGCACACTGTTTAGAAGGCTTCAGATTGCTAGTTATGACCAGCTGCTAAAGCACACTGTTTAGAAGGCTTCAGATTGCTAGTAATGACCAGCTGCTAAAGCACACTGTTTAGAAGGCTTCAGATTGCTAGTAATGACCAGCTGCTAAAGCACACTGTTTAGAAGGCTTCAGATTGCTAGCAATGACCAGCTGCTAAAGCGCACTGTTTAGAAGGCTTCAGATTGCTAGCAATGACCAGCTGCTAAAGCACACTGTTTAAAAGGCTTCTGATTTCTAGTAATGACCAGCTGCTAAAGCACACTGTTTAGAAGGCTTCAGATTGCTCGATCAACACAACCAAGATATGAACCATGCATGCAGTAATCAAAAGCCAAATTACTTTGACCAAAATGAATAACTTTGCATTTATCAACATTGAATGACATCTGCCACATTTGGAACCAAGAAACTAACTTATCCAGATCAGTTTGCAACAGTGACCCCTAGAATTGCTAGTATCAACAACAATCCTGTACAGCTTAGTGTCATCAGCAAATTGACAAATTTTGGAGCAGTTTGCAACAGTGACCCCTAGAATTGCTAGCATCATCAACAATCCTGTACAGCTTAGTGTCATCAGCAAATTGACAAATTTTGGAGCCAAGGGAAACATCAATATCATTAATGAAGATTAACAAAAGAAGCAGACCCAATACAGAACCCTGAGGAATACCACTTGTAACCTTCTTCTATGGAGATACTTCACCATTAACAACAACTCTTTGTGACCTGTCAACTAATCAAGAATTTATCTAACTGGCACACCTTTCCTCCACACCAAGCGCTCTTGTTTTCATCATAAGTCTGCCTAACGAAACCATATCAAATACTTTTTGGAAATCTAAATAAATAACATCCGCATTATGACCAGAATCAACTAGTTTAGTGACATCATCAAAAAACTCCAATAAATTAGAAACACAAGACCTCTTATGTTAACACCCATGCTAGGACAAATTCAACACACCATTGACCAGTAAATAATTAAGTTATTCTCTTCTTTTTAGCTTCTAGTTAGTATAGAATTCCGTATTGTTTACCCTTTTGGTTTCAGGTAAAGTTATAGAAGTGAGTGTAGATAGCTTGAGTACAGATTCAAGTTTTTATATGACCAGTAATGATAAGACAAATTGTAATTTAAATTTGGTGGATTGTTTTAGTTAATGACATTTATGAAATTTCAAACAAAGGAGTAATTACTTCCTGTAAGTGTTTAGGTTTACTTGTGCTAATACTGACAGAACCCTTTTTAATACAGAACTGAAATTTATTCTAGAAGTGAAACTAGGGACCATACTGGTTATCCAAGCTACTAGACCACATGGTTCAACTGTTCTTCCTAAAACAAACGATTTCAGAAGTCAAACAAACCTTGAGGACCTCGTCTTCCGTCAAAACCACGATTTCCATTATCACCAGGCGTCCCTCTTGGTCCAGCTGGTCCTGGGGGTCCAGGGGGGCCTTGCATACCATCCACCTGTGCATCTTGTCCTGGGGGTCCTGAAGAAAACAGGAAGATTAACGAGAATTAAAAAAAAAAAATCTAACTCAAAAGACCTAATGTAATCATGATGATGTAACACATGCCAATAATTTTTAGATTGTCATAGGGCAGTGAACCTCCACTTCTGCCTGTTACAGGCTGATAAATCCTCGCACTTGTTACTTTTATTTTACTATGATGTAAGGAAGGATCAACTTATGCTTCTTTCGACCACCAATAAGGTCAGGTCATAATGATAACTGTTTATCTAAAACAAGATGTAGGGACAACATTTAGCTGTAAAGGTATATGACAGGTAGGAGCTAAATCACTAACGAAAACAAGCAACAAATGTTATCAAATTCAGTTAAGAATTGGTCATTTTACAGCTATTTTGAAGATTTTTTGACAATATGTATAAATGAAACAGTCTCTATTTTCTTATATAAATCCATTTTTGTGACCCTCTGCCATTTCTCTTTAAAAAAGGGAAGATAATTCTAATGAAGAGTATCAATTTGCATATATTATGCAAATTATGTATTATGTATTACAGGGCGACTTGGTATTTATGACATACTTTGTCTATTGTAATACCTGGAAGTGGTGCTCCACATTCTCACCAGAGTTTTTGCTATGTCTATAATAAAATCCTACTACAGACTTTCCCATTATTTTAGTGACTAGGATCTAAAAAAAAAAAAAAAATTGGAGAATTATTTATATAAAGATTTTTAACTATCTGTCGCAGTAATACATCACACAATTCACATGAACTCATCACACTTTAATCAGCCAGAACTTAAAAACTATAAGTACTATTAAAAACTCATCACACTTTGATCAGCCAGAACTCAAAAACTATAGGTACTATTAAAAACTCATCACACTTTGATCAGCCAGAACTTAAAAACTATAAGTACTATTAAAAACTCATCACACTTTGATCAGCCAGAACTTAAAAACTATAAGTACTATTAAAAACTCATCACACTTTGATCAGCCAGAACTCAAAAACTATAGGTACTATTAAAAACTCATCACACTTTGATCAGCCAGAACTCAAAAACTATAAGTACTATTAAAAACTCATCACACTTTGATCAGCCAGAACTTAAAAACTATAAGTACTATTAAAAACTCATCACACTTTGATCAGCCAGAACTCAAAAACTATAGGTACTATTAAAAACTCATCACACTTTGATCAGCCAGAACTCAAAAACTATAAGTACTATTAAAACTCATATCACTTTGATCAGCCAGAACTCAAAAACTATAAGTACTAATAAAACTCATCACTTTGATCAGCCAGAACTAAAAAACTATAAGTACTATTAAAAACTCATCACACTTTGATCAGCCAGAACTCAAAAACTATAAGTACTATTAAAAACTCATCACTTTGGTCAGCCAGGACTCAAAAACTATAAGTACTATTAAAACTCATCACTTTGATCAGCCAGAACTAAAAAACTATTAGTACTATTAAAAACTCATCACTTTGATCAGCCAGAACTCAAAAACTATAAGTACTATTAAAAACTCATCACTTTGATCAGCCAGGACTCAAAAACTATAAGTACTATTAAAACTCATCACTTTGATCAGCCAGAACTAAAAAACTATAAGTACTATTAAAAACTCATCACACTTTGATCAGCCAGAACTCAAAAACTATAAGTACTATTAAAAACTCATCACTTTAATCCGCCACAACTCAAAAACTATAAGTAATATTAAAAACTCATCACTTTGATCAGCCAGAACTAAAAAACTATTAGTAATACTAAAAACTCATCACTTTGATCAGCCAGAACTCAAAAACTATAATTACTATTAAAAACTCATCCCACTTTAAACAGCCAAAATTAAAAAACTATAAGTACTATTAAAGCTCATCACTTTGATCAGCCAGAACTAAAAAACTATTAGTACTATTAAAAACTCATCACTTTGATCAGCCAGAACTCAAAAACTATAAGTACTATTAAAAACTCATCACTTTGATCAGCCAGGACTCAAAAACTATAAGTACTATTAAAACTCATCACTTTGATCAGCCAGAACAAAAAAACTATAAGTACTATTAAAAACTCATCACTTTGATCCGCCAGAACTCAAAAACTATAAGTAATATTAAAAACTCATCACTTTGATCAGCCAGAACTAAAAAACTATTAGTAATACTAAAAACTCATCACTTTGATCAGCCAGAACTCAAAAACTATAATTACTATTAAAAACTCATCCCACTTTGATCAGCCAGAACTCAAAAAGTATAAGTACTATTAAAAACTCATCACTTTGATCAGCCAGGACTCAAAAACTTAAGTACTATTAAAACTCATCACTTTGATCAGCCAGAACTAAAAAACTATAAGTACTATTAAAAACTCATTACTTTGATCCGCCAGAACTCAAAAATTATAAGTACTATTAAAAACTCTTCACTTCGATCAGCCAGGACTCAAAAACTGTAAGTACTATTAAAACTCATCACTTTGATCAGCCAGAACAAACAAAAATAAGTAATATTAAAAACTCATCACACTTTGATCAGCCAGAACTAAATAACTATAAGTACTATTAAAAACTCATCACTTTGATCAGCCAGGACTCAAAAACTATAAGTAATATTAAAACATATCACTTTGATCAGCCAGAACTAAAAAATTATAAGTAATACTAAAAACTCATCACTTTGATCAGCCAGAACTCAAAAACTATAAGTACTATTAAAAACTCATCACTTTGATCAGCCAGGACTCAAAAACTATAAGTAATATTAAAAACTCATCACTTTGATCAGTCAGAACTAAAAAAACTATAAGTACTATTAAAAACTCATCACTTTAAACAGCCAGAACTCAAAAACTATAAGTACTATTAAAAACTCATCACACTTTGATCAGCCAGAACTCAAAAACTATAAGTACTATTAAAAACTCATCCCACTTTTAACAGCTAGAACTCAAAAACTATAAGTACTATTAAAAACTCATCACTTTGAACAGCCAGAACTCAAAAACTATAAGTACTATTAAAAACTCATCACTTTGATCAGCCAGAACTCAAAAACTATAAGTACTATTTTCAATATTGAAAATTTATCTGCTTAGATTTTTTTTTTTTTTTTAATCTAGGCAAAAATAGCTACATTATGCATCTTAAAAGAACTCGCCAAGCATGCTTTACCTCTTGGACCTGGATCTCCAGCCCTTCCTTGCAAACCAGGATCACCATCGCGTCCTGGAACACCATCCATACCCGGTTGTCCTTCCACAGAAAAGCCTCGCATCCCCTGGTCACCCTTTTCACCTTGCCTTCCAGGAAGTCCTGGTTCACCTTGTTGTCCTGGTAGGGCTGATAGGCCAGGGTCACCTACTTCTCCTTTCTCACCAACACCTGGCAGACCTCTAGGTCCAGTAGGGCCCTCTTGACCTGTGGCACCTGGGGCCCCACGAATACCCTCCGCTCCTATTCAACCAAAAGAAACAGATGAAATTATTCATTATGAACAACTCAGTTTTGTAAAGTTAAAAACCGTAACTTTTTATTTCAATCACTTAAAGGAACACTCGCCCGAATTAGTGAATAATTAGAATATTAAAACCCACTTTTCACGCACTTGATCATACTGATGTAACCTCAGATGTGAATATTAAAACCCACTTTTCACGCACTTGATGGTACTGATGTAACCCAAGATGTGAATATTCAAACCCACTTTTCATGCACTTAATTATACTGATGCAACCTTAGCTGTGAATATTCAAACCCACTTTTCATGCACTTAATTGTACTGATGCAACCTTAGCTGTGAATATTCAAACCCACTTTTCATGCACTTGATGGTACTGATGTAACCTCAGATGTGAATATTCAAACCCATTTTTCATGCACTCAATGGTACTGATGTAACCTTTGATGTAAATATTCAAACGTACTTTTCATGCACTTGATGGTACTGATGTAATGTTTGATATAAATATTCAAACCTACTTTTTATGCACTTGATGATACTGATGTGATCTTTGATATGAATATTCAAACCCATTTTTCATACGCTTGATGGCACTGATGTAACCTCAGATGTGAATATTCAAACCTACTTTTCATGCACTTAATGGTAACGATGCAATCTTCAATGTGAATATTTAAACCCACTTTTCACACACTGATGTAATCTTAGATATGAATATTTAAACACTTTTCATGCACTTGATGGTACTGATGTAAACTTTAATATAAATATTCAAATCAACTGTCAATTTGTTTGTAGTGAATACTTATTTAAGTAATATTTTATCAACACAGGTATAAAATATAAGACCTGCATCATTTAAAATGTGCATAATGCACATCTTCACTTTTAAACGAAGAGCTCCATTTAAACAGGTATTCTATCAAATCCTTCAAATCTTACCTCTTTGCCCCTTTTCCCCAGTGGGTCCGACTGGACCTCTTGGTCCCTCTCTTCCCTGTGGACCAGTTGGGCCAACAATACTTGCATTCACCTGACCTGGTGGACCCTGCATGAAAATTGATTAACATAGCATGAGAGAATAGGACAATAGTAAGCAGTGGCATAGCCAGTATTAAGAAAGTGAGGGGTTCTTGGCAAAACCAAGTGTTCAAATTTAGCCCATTTCTGAGCTCAATTCTATCTTTAAAAAGCAAAAAATATATAAACAACAAAGGTTATCCCATTTTTTTTATTTCCTGGTAAAATTGGGGGTTTGAACACCCCCCCCCTTCCATTCCCCCTGTGGCTAAAGTAAGATATCCCCAAAGCTACTGGCTTGTTGGTAACTATTTGTTTCAAGTATAACAAATAGATCTTGATTTGATCAAGTCATCAAAGGCATGTAATCAAGAGAAGACTGTTCAGTTGAGATATTAAAACAATACATTTGAACATGCAGATATCTTTTGTTTTGCCAGTTTTATCATTATGTTACTACTATATGTAACGCCAATAATGTAGTCATTTGGTGATGTGTATGACGGTCCATTGTATGTGGCAGATGCTGACATCAGGCACATAGCCCGGACTTACTGAGGGGTGCATTCCCTCAGTAAAGTTTCTCAATTTCACATGAATTATATGGAGGTATATGAAATTTGTGTACCATGGCAGTCTGTGGTGGAAGGGGGATGCAGATGCATCCATCCCACCCCCTCCCAACAGGCCTGGACATTAAGTTAAGGGTAACAAGTGTAATGAACTTGTAAGGTGGCAGATATGTTACATCACTTACGCTAATCACAATGTTTCATGAGTAGAGGATATTCCATGGGTAAATGAAAGAAGAGACTTACTCTTGGTCCCTGGATGCCATCACGTCCAGATCCTCCCTTGTCTCCTTTTGCACCCTGAAAAAAGGTCCAATAAATAACATTCACAACAATTGATCTCCAGACAAAGGTTCAAATATATGATCCTTGAAATTTGAAACCAGAACCAAAAGATGCTTTTTTCTTCTTCATAAGCTGCTTGATTTGCAAAATTTGTATTAAGTGTCATGTCATTGCATAGGTCTATCATGAAATATTTGTTCCAAAATATTTATTCATAATTCGCACCCACCATGCAGATCAATAAAAATGTTGACAACATTAGTATTTGCACAATAACTAACAACATTATCATAGCAAGTATAATGCAAAAAAGGTTGCTTGTTTATTCTATTTCAAGAATTTGTCAGTAAGCCCCGCCTACTCATTGATATTCAGGACATCACTACCACAACATTAGAACATATGTACAGAACATGACCCCTAATATAGCACAAATTTGATATATCGATTATGAGATGCAGTATGTTTACTTTACATTTAGGACATTCACATTAAGCCACACCCACTATGCATATCAATGACATCTGCTGATATCATGTTGAAGCATGTACAAAATAACCAACAAAATTATCATGCCAAACATACCACAAAACAGACATACTGTTGCTCATTTATCACTTTTTCAAAATGTTCACTTTAAACCCCGCCCACTTATTGATATACACAATGACAAACCATGGACTATCTGTGTAACAAATACGACATGAATCCAGTTGACCATTCTTAAGATAACGTGTTTACAAGCTCTATTCAGCAAAATCATATTGGGCCCCGGCCACTCAACATTTTTGAATTATGAACATAGCCACACCAGCTAACGTCATTATCCCAAAAGTGAAACAAAACAGACATGCTGTTGTTAATATATGAACATTTCAAGATTTTTACATTAAGCCCTAGCTACTCATTAATATGCATGATATCACCACCAAAAACAATAGGGCACATCTACAGACCACGGGCTATCTGCATAACAAATATGACATAAATCCAGTTTACCGTTCTTGAGATACGTGTTTACAATTCTTTTCAGCAAAATCACATTAAGCCCCGTCCACTATGCATATTAATGAAATTCAATGTTTTTACATGATGAACATGGACACATCAGCTAACATCATAATTACACCAAATATAAAACAAAACAGACATGCAGTTGCTAAAATATGAACATTTAAAGATTTCACCCCCTCTTCACCCTCCCCCCCCCCCCCCCCTTTCCCCCAGACCCCTTTCAGGTTCACGTAACTAGATTTGATTTTACTTTGTAGTGATAAAGCCACACACAAAATCCTGAGCAAACTTATTCCCGGTTTTCAACTTACATCTCGTCCGTTGAAGCCTTGAGCTCCTGGGTTACCATCACGACCCTTATCACCCTTTAATCCACGATCACCTGGAGGTCCATCCTTACCCCGTTTACCCTGTTAAGAGGAAAATGGTATAAACATATTTATTAACTTGCATTGGTAAATTTAGACTCTTCATGTTTCCTTAAAGTCATGTCAAATTGAATTAACAAATGTTACAAAGATTGAGGAATTCTTTTCACAAGAGCAAATATTAGATAAATCTAAAAAGGCTAAAAACAGGTTGAAAATTTCTTTAAAAATTCATTAACTAGAAGAATAACAGGGACTTACGATTCTTCCAGGAGGGCCTGGGATGCCTTTATCTCCTTTCATACCGAATTCACCTTTCATACCCTGTCAAAGGAAGATCAGTTTGTGTACAGGTTCAGATTTGTTTTACTAGATGAAAGTGCTAAATGTTCAGCTGTTATTACAAGAATACTTGATGAAAGTGCTAAATGTTCAGCTGTTATTACAAGAATACTAGATAAAAGTGCTAAATGTTCAGCTGTTATTACAAGAATACTAGATGAAAGTGCTAAATGTTCAGCTGTTATTACAAGAATACTAGATGAAAGTGCTAAATGTTCAGCTGTTATTACAAGAATACTAGATGAAAGTGCTAAATGTTCAACTGTTATTACAAGAATACTTGATGAAAGTGCTAAATGTTCAGCTGTTATTACAAGAATACTAGATAAAAGTGCTAAATGTTCAGCTGTTATTACAAGAATACTAGATGAAAGTGCTAAATGTTCAGCTGTTATTACAAGAATACTAGATGAAGTGCTAAATGTTCAGCTGTTATTACAGGAATACTAGATGAAAGTGCTAAATGTTCAACTGTTATTACAAGAATACTAGATGAAAGTGCCTAATGTTCAGCTGTTATTACAAGAATACTAGATGAAAGTGCTAAATGTTCAGCTGTTATTACAAGAATACTAGATGAAAGTGCTTAATGTTCAGCTGTTATTACAAGAATACTAGATGAAAGTGCTAAATGTTCAGCTGTTATAACAAGAATACTAGATGAAAGTGCTAAATGTTCAGCTGTTATTACAAGAATACTAGATGAAAGTGCTAAATGTTCAGCTGTTATTACAAGAATACTAGATGAAAGTGCTAAATGTTCAGCTGTTATTACAAGAATACTAGATCAAAGTGCTAAATGTTCAGCTGTTATAACAAGAATACTAGATGAAAGTGCTAAATGTTCAGCTGTTATTACAAGAATACTAGATGAAAGTGCTAAATGTTCAACTGTTATTACAAGAATACTAGATGAAAGTGCCTAATGTTCAGCTGTTATTACAAGAATACTAGATGAAAGTGCTAAATGTTCAGCTGTTATTACAAGAATACTAGATGAAAGTGCTTAATGTTCAGCTGTTATTACAAGAATACTAGATGAAAGTGCTAAATGTTCAGCTGTTATTACAAGAATACTAGATGAAAGTGCTAAATGTTCAGCTGTTATTACAAGAATACTAGATCAAAGTGCTAAATGTTCAGCTGTTATAACAAGAATACTAGATGAAAGCGCTAAATGTTCAGCTGTTATTACAAGAATACTAGATGAAAGTACCTAATGTTCAGCTGTTATTACAAGAATACTAGATGAAAGTACCTAATGTTCAGCTGTTATTACAAGAATACTAGATGAAAGTGCTAAATGTACAGCTCTTATTACAAGAATACTAGATAAAAGTGCTAAATGTTCAGCTGTTATTACAAGAATACTAGATAAAAGTGCTAAATGTTCAGCTGTTATAACAAGAATACTAGATAAATTTGCTAAATGTTCAGCTGTTATTACAAGAATACTAGATGAAAGTACCTAATGTTCAGCTGTTATTACAAGAATACTAGATGAAAGTGCTAAATGTTCAGCTCTTATTACAAGAATACTAGATAAAAGTGCTAAATGTTCAGCTGTTATTACAAGAATACTAGATAAAAGTGCTAAATGTTCAGCTGTTATAACAAGAATACTAGATAAATTTGCTAAATGTTCAGCTGTTATTACAAGAATACTAGATGAAAGTGCTAAATGTTCAGCTGTTATTACAAGAATACTAGATGAAAGTGCTAAATGTTCAGCTGTTATTACAAGAATACTAGATGAAAGTGCTAAATGTTCAACTGTTATTACAAGAATACTAGATAAAAGTGCTAAATGTTCAGCTGTTATTACAAGAATACTAGATGAAAGTGCTAAATGTTCAGCTGTTATTACAAGAATACTAGATGAAAGTGCTAAATGTTCAGCCTTTATTACAAGAATACTAGATGAAAGTGCTAAATGTTCAGCTGTTATTACAAGAATACTAGATGAAAGTGCTAAATGTTCAGCTGTTATTACAAGAATACTAGATGAAAGTGCTAAATGTTCAGCTGTTATTACAAGAATACTAGATGAAAGTGCTAAATGTTCAGCTGTTATTACAAGAATACTAGATGAAAGTGCTTAATGTTCAGCTGTTATTACAAGAATACTAGATGAAAGTGCTAAATGTTCAGCTGTTATTACAAGAATACTAGATGAAAGTGCCTAATGTTCAGCTGTTATTACAAGAATACTAGATGAAAGTGCTAAATGTTCAGCTGTTATAACAAGAATACTAGATGAAAGTGCCTAATGTTCAGCTGTTATTACAAGAATACTAGATCAAAGTGCTAAATGTTCAGCTGTTATTACAAGAATACTAGATCAAAGTGCTAAATGTTCAGCTGTTATTACAAGAATACTAGATGAAAGTGCTAAATGTTCAGCTGTTATTACAAGAATACTAGATGAAAGTGCTAAATGTTCAACTGTTATTACAAGAATACTAGATGAAAGTGCTAAATGTTCAGCTGTTATTACAAGAATACTAGATGAAAGTGCTTAATGTTCAGCTGTTATTACAAGAATACTAGATCAAAGTGCTAAATGTTCAGCTGTTATTACAAGAATACTAGATGAAAGTGCTAAATGTTCAGCTGTTATTACAAGAATACTAGATGAAAGTGCCTAATGTTCAGCTGTTATTACAAGAATACTAGATCAAAGTGCTAAATGTTCAGCTGTTATTACAAGAATACTAGATGAAAGTGCTAAATGTTCAGCTGTTATTACAAGAATACTAGATGAAAGTGCTAAATGTTCAACTGTTATTACAAGAATACTAGATGAAAGTGCTAAATGTTCAGCTGTTATTACAAGAATACTAGATGAAAGTGCTTAATGTTCAGCTGTTATTACAAGAATACTAGATCAAAGTGCTAAATGTTCAGCTGTTATTACAAGAATACTAGATGAAAGTGCTAAATGTTCAGCTGTTATTACAAGAATACTAGATGAAAGTGCCTAATGTTCAGCTGTTATTACAAGAATACTAGATCAAAGTGCTAAATGTTCAGCTGTTATAACAAGAATACTAGATGAAAGTGCTAAATGTTCAGCTCTTATTACAAGAATACTAGATGAAAGTGCTAAATGTTCAGCTGTTATTACAAGAATACTAGATGAAAGTGCTAAATGTTCAGCTGTTATTACAAGAATACTAGATGAAAGTGCTAAATGTTCAACTGTTATTACAAGAATACTAGATGAAAGTGCCTAATGTTCAGCTGTTATTACAAGAATACTAGATAAAAGTGCTAAATGTTCAGCTGTTATTACAAGAATACTAGATGAAAGTGCTAAATGTTCAGCTGTTATTACAAGAATACTAGATGAAAGTGCTAAAAGTTCAGCTGTTATTACTAGAATATTAGATGAAAGTGCTAAAATGTTCAGCTGTTATAACAAGAATACTAGATAAAAGTGCTAAATGTTCAGCTGTTATTACAAGAATATTAATACAAAATACACAAAGATAAAAGGCATGTTCAAAATTTGATAAGCCTTTATGTAACTCTGAAAGCTTTTCTTATGAGAAATCCTTTAAAAGTGTGATTTTGTAATTGGAAAGAAGTTCTTAGTATTATGCAACAATGACTTACTGGCAAAAACAAATTCAGGTCATGAAAGTTCCTTTTCACAAAACGGCTTCATACTAATTCAAAACACCTGTTTTCAATACTACTTTGTAAAATGTTAAAACATGAATAACTTACAACAAACATTACTTGTCATTTATAGACTGGGTAGAATTGGAGCGTCAAGAGTGCAGATGCTCAACCAATTCACGACCTGGTTTACATCAATGCTTAATAAATCAAGTTTCACAGGTATAATTCCCCACCAACCATGCCACTCATGCATATTTATAAACGTACCGTTTGTCCAGGGGGTCCTAGATCTCCTTTCAGTCCAGTGTCTCCTTTCTCTCCCTGTAGAGGTCAATGACACACAATTTTGTACATAAGAATCATAGATAACATTTCTGTCAACATTTGCCAATTTGAACAATTCTGAATGTTTACAGGAATGTTGACATTAAATATTAAGTTTCACAGGTACTGTCAAGTCAAGAGGGTCTAATGATGGATGTATAGCGAACTTTATAATAGGGCAGGAGCTTACCAGATTGTTAATCTGAACCAGAGAGGGTGCAGGCAGTGTCACAAGGCGTTGCCCAACAGAGGCCTTAAGTATCCCAAGGGGTTTGCCCAACAGGGGCCTTGAGTATCCCAAGGGGTTTGCCCAACAGGAGGCCTAGAGTGTCCCAAGGGGTTTGCCCCACAGGGGCCTTGGGTGTCCCAAGGAGTTTGCCCGACAGGGGCCTTGAGTGTCCCAAGGAGCTTGCCCGACAGGGGCTTTAAGTGTCCCAAGGGGTTTGCCCGATAGGGGCCTTAAGTATTAAAGTTACAAAAACAGCTTATTAACATATTTAAAATTCTAATATAGGTTTTTATCATCTGTTTCTAACAGGGCTTTTTAATGAAAGCCCTGCTCTGCTCTGTCCTTCCCTTCCTTTCCCTTTTTGGAATGCACCACTACTACCATCGTATCACACCTGGTGCTGGATGACAGTTTAGATGCCATACATCCTCAGACCCTCCTACCTCTTGTACCGTGTGTATCTTTTAAATTAACTGAGGTTTTCAGAACACAAACCTACCGGCTCCCCTTGGGGTCCAACAACTGAGACAACCTCCTCACTGGATTCTCCTGTTTTGTTACCACATGGCTCGCCTGGTTCTCCCTGAGGTCCTTGGTCACCCTTAACAAAAGAGAAACACAGGAGTAAAAAGATAAAACAGCCCATCTGTGGTAGATCAACCACATCACCAATATGACCAGCCCATCTGTGGTAAATCAACCACATCATTAATATGACCCACCCATCTGTGGTAGATCAACCACATCACCAATATGACCAGCCCATCTGTGGTAGATCAACCACATCACCAATATGACCAGCCCATCTGTGGTAGATCAACCACATCACCAATATGACCAGCCCATCTGTGGTAGATCAACCACATCACCAATATGACCAGCCTATCTGTGGTAGATCAACCACATCACCAATATGACCAGCCCATCTGTGGTAGATCAACCACATCACCAATATGACCAGCACATCTGTGGTAGATCAACCACATCACCAATATGACCAGCCCATCTGTGGTAGATCAACCACATCACCAATATGACCAGCCCATCTGTGGTAGATCAACCACATCATCAATATGACCAGCCCATCTGTGGTAGATCAACCACATCACCAATATGACATCCCCTTCATGCACAACTGATCCACCTATGAAACCTTTGATAAGAAAGAAGAATTGAATTTGCACTCAATAGCTAATAACAACTGAGAAATCACCCCCACCTTTCCCCAGGTACAAAAATTAACACTGATTTCAGACTGAGAAACTGAACTATTAATAATAACATACAAATTTTGAACCGTCCTAAGTAAATACGAATTGAGAATCCCCCACCCCCTCCCTGTATTAAAATAAACACTGATTTCAAAACTAGGAAACTGATTTTTATTCATGTCACCCCAAAAGATGTTCTTTACATGAAGAAATATTTCTTTTAAAAGGCTTGAACTAAATAACAACTAATAAACCTCCCCTCCCTCTCCTCCCTGTACAAACATAAACACTTATTCAAGACTGGGAAACTGAACTATGAATAATAACATAAGAAATTTGAACTGTCCATAGTAAATAACAACTGAGAATTACCCATACTCCCCCTCTCCCCTCACTCTTCCCCTTGTATAAAACCAACTGATTTCAGACTGGGAAACTGATCTATGCATAATTACATAAAAACTTTGAACCGTCCATAGTAAATAAGAATAAACACTAATTTCAGACTGGGAAACTGAGCTATGGACAATAACATAAGAATTTTTAACCATTCATAGCAAATAACAACTGAGAATTAGGGTCTCCCAAATTCTCTTTTTCAATCTAATGTTTGCAAAGAATTTTTCTTTATCCAATATTCAATCAAATCAAAATAGTTTTTACTTTCAAGACAATAAATCCAATTGTTTGATTTCACTTATTTTTCTCAAAAATTTCTTAGTAGAGGAATTAAACAATCAAATTATTGTTTAGTTTTTGCACCTGGAATGACCTAAGCAACTGATTGAACTCTCAATTTGTCCTCTAATCAATCTTAATTACACCAATGAAATCCAAGCCGATTTACAAATCCTCAGAGACACCCAGTGAGAGTCTATTTACTTATGTCCACTCTCTCCAACCAGTAAGACATACTACATCCCTGAGGAAAGCATGCCAGACATGTTAACCCAATTTACATTTCCTGCTTTATTGCCATCTAGGCATTTGCCACAGCCAATGAATGACATGTAACAGCTTGCCACAGCCAATGAATAACATGTAACAGCTTGCCACAGCCAATGAATGACATGTAACAGCTTGCCACAGCCAATGAATGACATGTAACAGCTTGTCACAGCCAATGAATGACATGTAACAGCTTGCCACAGCCAATGAATGACATGTAACAGCTTGCCACAGCCAATGAATGACATGTAACAGCAGATGAATTCTTTAGGGTTAAAAGGTAGACCATCCCTGAAAGATTGACTGCACAATCAAAATACAATAATGCCACCCTCCTGACTGCTTTAATGGCTGTAGTGGTGTTGAGACTGAGTTAGATATCTTTTATGTATGGTTCCAGAAGATCTCCCTCACCTTTTTCAAACCTAACAGTAAAAGTTTCATGTGTGTTGCTGGCTCAAAGAATTATAATTCTCTGCATAATTATTTCATACAAAAAGTCCCTTAACATTGTTGCCAGTTTCCTTTCTACTATGAAACAGTCACATGCTGCCATTCAAACAGGGGCATAGGAAAGGTCACCCATCTCTCAGAGGGGCTTTAAAGTACAAACCCATAAGTAGAGACCCATAAAGTTTAGACCCATAAGTACAGACCCATAAGTACGGACCCATACAGCACAGACCCATGCAGTACAGACCCATGCAGTACAGACCCATACAGTACAGACCCATAAAGTACAGACCCATACAGTACAGTCCCATACAGTACAGACCCATAAAGTACAGACCCATACAGTACAGACCCATACAGTACAGACCCATAAAGTAAAGACCCATACAGTACAGACCCATAAAGTACAGACCCATAAAGTACAGACCCATAAAGTACAGACCCATACAGTACAGACCCATACAGTACAGACCCATAAAGTACAGACCCATAAGTACAGACCCATACAGTACAGACCCATACAGTACAGACCCATAAGTACAGACCCATAAAGTACAGACCCATACAGTACAGACCCATAAAGTACAGACCCATAAGTACAAACCCATAAAGTACAGACCCATACAGTACAGACCCATAAAGTACAGACCCATACAGCACAGACCCATACAGCACAGACCCATAAAGCACAGACACATACAGTACAGACCCATAAAGTACAGACCCATACAGCACAGACCCATACAGCACAGACCCATGCAGTACAGACCCATGCAGTACAGACCCATACAGTACAGACCCATACAGTACAGACCCATACAGTACAGACCCATACAGTACAGACCCATACAGTACAGACCCATACAGTACAGACCCCAAAAGTACATACCCAAAGAGGTACACTAAGTTGGGTGATACTGATCATGATACTTAATTGATAAAATATTGATATACCGTACATTCCCTTCCCTAATAAACGCCCCAGCATTACATTTTCAAAACGGGAAGTGTTTTTTTGAAGTTAAATTCCAAATGCGCTTACGAAACCGCGTGTAAAATAGATAAAAAACGCGGAACTAGCATATGAAGTGTATGGACCCCTTTGTTAGAAATGCTTAAATTTGGCTTTCTAAACCAAGAAAATTTATTTCTTCATACAATTGAACTTTTCATGAAAAAATGCAAAGAATCATTGTCTAGAAGTAAAGGAATGGTACACCTTCATTAAACCCACCAATGGTACACCTTCATTAAACCCACCAATGGTATACCTTCATTAAACCCACCAATGGTACACCTTCATTAAACCCACCAATGGTATACCTTCATTAAACCCACCAATAGTACACCTTCATTAAACCTACTTGTCTAGAAGTAAAGGAATGGTACACCTTCATTAAACCCACCAATGGCACACCTTCATTAAACCCACCAATGGTACACCTTCATTAAACCCACCAATGGTACACCTTCATTAAACCCACCAATGGTATACCTTCATTAAACCCACCAATGGTACACCTTCATTAAACCCACCAATGGTACACCTTCATTAAACCCACCAATGGTACGCCTTCATTAAACCCACCAATGGTACACCTTCATTAAACCCACCAATGGTATACCTTCATTAAACCCACCAATGGTACACCTTCATTAATCCCACCAATGGTACACCTTTATTAAACCCACCAATGGTACACCTTCATTAAACCCACCTCTCCCAGCGTGTTTGGCCGTTAAGCCAGAATTGGAGTTTTATTCTGACTGTAAGAAATATTGAAAGTATGCCATCACCTGCCTCTTTGAAATGACCGCAATCGGTTCGTTACTACGCTGAACTTCACCTCTGTTTAAACATTTTATTTACTTTATTTTCTAATTTCTTTCACTTTTTAGGGCAAGATTAATTTTGCTCATCAAGTAATTTTTCAGTCAGTTCTTGTGTGCATAGCAAGTTTAACTCTTTTGACTGTGTATTTTTTTGGGCAGTTTTACAGTTTTTGGCTGAAGCGTGTTTTAAATCACACTGTGTATTTAATATTACCAATCAATTTATGTCTAACTTTACGATTAGCACCGCAAAAAAAAAAAAACGGGGAGGGGGTGTTTGTTAGAGGGGGGTGTTAATAAGGGAATATACAGTAATCAAAATAACAATATGCAAATTGTAGGACTTCAATACTTCAATCATAGTTACTGTTCTGTACAAGCTAGGTCATCTCATCTCAGCAAAAGAAAAATCAAATGATATTTTTGTGTAAATTAAGAGAAATCACTGCAAAATATGTACATAAATCTTCACACAAACATCCATTATTATGCTGAAAAAATATCTGTTTACATGGTTTCTTTCCATTTTGGTTCTAGTATCACATGTATACCTCCTAAGCCTTAAGATAATATGGAGGGTCAAATCGATATATCGATAAAATTGATATGATCCTACGAACTCAATATCAGCCATAATCGATACGGGACAATATTGAAATATCGCCCAAGCTTAACTTACTAAAAGGGTGCCCTCTACACGATGCAGAAGTAGATCAAACACTAATGAATCATCACACACCGAACACATTCTGAAAGGTCCTCATAATCCAAATACACACTTTTGCATAGTATAAAAATAAATGGCACACACGAAACACATTCTAAAAGGTCCTCACAACCCAAATACACACTTTTGCATAGTATAAAATAAATAGCACACTGAACACAACATTCTGAAAGGTTCTCACAACCCAAATACACACTTTTGCATAGTATAAAATTTCATAGTATGAAATAAATGGCACACACCGAACACATTCTGAAAGGTCCTCACAACCCAAATACACACTTTTGCATAGTATGAATTAAATGGCACATACTGAACACAATCTGAAAGGTCCTCACAACCCAAATACACACTTTTGCATAGTATGAATTAAATGGCACATACTGAACACAATCTGAAAGGTCCTCACAACCTAAATACACACTTTCGTATAGTATGAAATAAAAGGTTTATAGAAATTCTAAGATTCAGCCAAACCTGATAGCAACTTTCCCCTTGATGTCTAACAATGAAATCCTTGTTTTGATGTCTTTTGTTTTAAGTTCTTCTCACTGGAAGATTCTCTCATAAGAGATCACGTTCCCTCTTTAAATTAACTACGTTTTTCCTCAAAAATCATAGACCTCACTTTCATTCTCCCAGGGGCCAGAGTTGCAATTAATCATAAAAATTTCTTATTGTTCTCAATAAACAAATTTCCCACAAACAATTGTGACAAATAATATTAATGTAGCAACTGCTTCTTTCTTTCATGTATTATTCAGCGCACAATTACATTGGAGCACATGTTTAATAAATATACTGTTGCTTACTTAAGAAATCTACACAATATTGTTTTTTAATGAAACACAAAATTTCTTCCCGCAAATTCCTGTTTTTTTCTGTGGTTATAACCGCCTAAGCTATATATTTTTTCTAGGTCTGTCAGGAGCATGGGGCTATCCATCTGCCCCCACGTCTGTCAGGGGCATGGGACAATCCATCTGCCCATCCATCTGCCCCCACGTCTGTCAGGGGCATGGGACTATCCATCTGCCCATCCATCTGCCCCCACGTCTGTCAGGGGCATGGGACTATCCATCTGCCCATCCATCTGCCCCCACGTCTGTCAGGGGCATGGCACTATCCATCTGCCCCCACGTCTGTCAGGGGCATGGCACTATCCATCTGCCCATCTATCTGCCCCCACGTCTGTTAGGGGCATGGGACTATCCATCTGCTTATCTATCTGCCCCCACATCCAGGGGCATGGGACTATCAATCTGCCCATCCATCTGCCCCCACGTCTGTCAGGGGCATGGGACTATCAATCTGCCCCCACGTCTGTCAGGGGCATGGAACTATCCATCTGCCCCCACTCTGTCAGGGGCATGGGACTATCCATCCATCTGCCCCTACGTCTGTCAGGGGCATGGGACTATCCATCTGCCCCCACTCTCTTTAAATGGGTGCCCAAACCCATATCCAACTTTTGCAAAGGTCTGCTGTGTGGGGCAGTAAAAATACTTGAATAATCTTTGAAGTGTGGGAATCCAATTATAGACGTGGTCGAGTCTGTGGCTACTCCTGGGAAGATTATTTCAGTGAAGAACGCAGGTCACCTCACACCCCTCATTTGTACTCTCAATTAGTTTAATTCATCTTACTTTATCTCCTGGTTGCCCTGTGTAAGACACTGACGTTTCACCCTTCTGTCCCCTGTTTCCAGTACCACCTCTTTGTCCCTAAAATTGAGAGGAGAAAATAAGATTAGAATTTCCTTGATCAATTTCATAGCTCTGAGTTGTTTCTATGACTCTTGCTTACAAGGTACCTACCTGTGATACTCCCTCAAAGTACAACTGATTGCAATGAAAATTGATCATTCTTTAATGCTAAAGAATAACAGGTAGCATAATCTTTCAAAACATTTTTTTACAAGATGACCTTTAATTAGAATTGGTTAAACAGAATATTGTTGTATGTTACTTAATCAAGGAGAAAAGGGGGACAACAAATCTAGTATTCAACAGTAACTAGTCTGTCCTAACGACATATTAACTAGTCTCTCCTAACGACATAATAGTGCAATTAACAGCACTCCAGGGATGCCAACCTGGCCATTATTTGCTTGAACCCTTGCCCTCGATAGATAGGGCTGAATTTGCAATAACTTTGACCCCTACTATGAGATGAATGAAGACCACAACAGTGTTCTAGTACAGACCCATAACTAGAGTTCAAAAATTGGGGGGATTTTTCCCCTAGTGTAATTTCTTGGGAGGATTCAAACAGGAGAGGGGACTTGGAAGTGTTAAATACATCTTAGTTTTCTCTTGATCGTGATGTTATTTATATAAACTGATTGTGAAGCAATTCAAAGTGACTCTTAAATAGTTAAAGTAGCTATCATTGATAATGGAAAAACAGGTTCATGTATGTATCAGTTGTGTCTCTCTACAGTCTCTACAATTTAAGATGAACTTGCTTGACCACTGAACTAATCCTTTAATTAGTACTCGCTTGACCACTGAACTAATCCTTTAATTAATACTCACTTGACCACTGAACTAATCCTTTAATTAGTGCTTGCTTGACCACTGAACTTACCCTTTAATTAGTACTCGCTTGACCACAGAACTAATCCTTTAATTAGTACTCACTTGACCACTAAACTAATCCTTTAATTAGTACTCACTTGACCACTGAGCAAATCCTTTATTTAGTACTCGCTTGACTACTGAACTAATCCTTTAATTAGTACTCACTTGACCACTGAACTAATTCTTTAATTAGTACTCGCTTGACCACTGAACTAATCCTTTAATTAGAACTCGCTTGACCACTGAACTAATCCTTTTAATTCGTACTAGCTTGACCACTGAACTAATCCTTTAATTAGTACTAGCTTGACCACTAAACTAATCCTTTAAATAGTGCTCGCTTGACCACTGAACTAATCCTTTAAGTAGTGCTCGCTTCACCAGCTGACTAATCCTTTAAATATTGCTCGCTTGACCACCCAACTAATCCTTTAATTAGTACTCGCTTGACCACTAAACTAATCCTTTAATTAGTACTCGCTTGACCACTAAACTAATCCTTTAATTAGTACTCGCTTGACCACTGAACTAATCCTTTAAATAGTGCTCGCTTGACTACCAAACTAATCCTTTAATTAGTACTCGCTTGACCACCGAACTAATTCTTTAATTAGTACTCGCTTGACCACTAAACTAATCCTTTAATTAGCAATCGCTTGATCACTGAACTAATCCTTTAATTAATACTCGATTGACCACTGAACTAATCTATTAATTAGTACTCGCTTGACCACTGAACTAATCCTTTAATTAGTACTCGCTTAACCACTGAACTAATCCTTTAATTAGTGCTCGCTTGACCACCGAACTAATCCTTTAATTAGTACTCCCTTGACCACTGAGCTAATATTTGAATTAGTACTCGCTTGACCACTGAACTAATCCTTTAATTAGTACTCGCAAGATAACTTGTTTGCCATATGGGGTACAATCATGGCCTAGCTAGTACTGTTGCTACCATTACCAAGTAGTTCCATGAAAATTCCTCCCACCTCACCCCCTTCCCCCCCCCTTACTATTAATTTTCTTGGAGGGTATTTGATTTTTTTACGGGAATCATGCATCTTAGTATGAACACTGGACTACAATAAATAATCACAAAATAAACCACACATGTTAATTTCCAAACTTATCCAGTTATAAAGTGTTATTATTCAATCTTGAAAATCCTGAAATACAAAATGTTTAGTGGTTCCCATGCATTATTTTATCGTTGATTGATTTTTAAATTTTATACTAACTGGCATTTCATGCCATGAAATAAGCTAATATCTATTCATAAGCCATGCCTACCATGCCTATTAATGAAATGGAACCAGTTGACAACACTTGTATGATGCAAAACATGCATATGGTTGAACATTGATCAGTTTTAAGAATTTTACATATACAGGTCATATACGGTCGACAAATCATCTGTGAAACACATATGACATCACTACCAAACCAATAGGTCACATACAGTCCATAACTCATCTGTGTACCACATATGACATCACTACCAAACCAATAGGTCACATACCGTCCATAACTCATCTGTGTACCACATATGATATCACTACCAAACCAATAGGTCACATACGGTCCATAGCTCATCTGTGAACCACATATGACATCACTACCAAACCAATAGGTCACATACCGTCCATAACTCATCTGTGTACCACATATGACATCACTACCAAACCAATAGGTCACATACGGTCCATAACTCATCTGTGTACCACATATGACATCACTACCAAACCAATAGGTCACATACCGTCCATAACTCATCTGTGTACCACATATGACATCACTACCAAACCAATAGGTCACATACTCATCTGTGTACCATAACTCATCTGTGTACCACATAACTGACATCACACTACCAAACCAATAGGTCACATACCGTCCATAACTTATCTGTGTACCACATATGACATCACTACCAAACCAATAGGTCACATACAGTCCATAACTCATCTGTGTACCATCATATGACATCACTACCAAACCAATAGGTCACATACACATACGGTCCATAACTCATCTGTGTACCACATATGACATCACTACCAAACCAATAGGTCACATACGACATCACTCCATAACCCATCTGTGAACCACATATGACATCACTACCAAACCAATAGGTCACATACAGTCCATAACTCATCTGTCACATACGGTACTGGTCACATATGACATCACTACCAAACCAATAGGTCACATACGGTCCATAACTCATCTGGTCCATAACTCATCTGGTCACATACGTACCACATCTGTGTACCATATGACATCACTACCAAACCAATAGGTCACATACGGTCCATAACTCATCTGTGTACCACATATGACATCACTACATCAAAAAACCAATAGGTCACATACTGGTCACATATACGATCCCATAACTCATCTGTGTACCACATATGACATCACTACCAAACCAATAGGTCACATACAGTCCATAACTCATCTGTGTACCACATATGACATCACTACCAAACCAATAGGTCACATACGGTCCATAACTCATCTGTGTACCACATATGACATCACTACTAACCAATAGGTCACATACGGTCCATAACTCATCTGACATCATCACTAAAACCAATAGGTCACATACGGTGTCCATAACTCATCTGTGTACTCATCTGTGTATATGACATCACTACCAAACCAATAGGTCACATACGGTCCATAACTCATCTGTGAACCACATATCACATACGACATCACTACATCAAAAACCATTAGGTCACATACGGTCCATAACCCATCTGTGAACCACATATGACATCACTACCAACCAATAGGTCACATACCATCCATAACTCATCTGTGTACCACATATGACATCACTACCAAAACCAATAGGTCACATACGGTTCATTACTCATCTGTGTACCACATTATGACATCACTACCAAACCAATAGGTCACATACCGTCCATCAGTGTACTACATATGACAATAGGTCACCATAACTCATCCATAACACTCAATAGGTCACATACGGTTCATTACTCATCTGTGACATCACTACCAAACCAATAGGTCACATACGATCCATCTGTGTCATTACTCATCTGTGTACCACATATGACATCACTACCAAACCAATAGGTCACATACGATCCATCTGTGTACTACATATGACATCATACAAACTAGGTCACATATGACATCACTACCAAAACCAATAGGTCCATAACTCATCTGTGTACCACATATGACATCACTACTAAACCAATAGGTCACATACTGTCCATAACTCATCATCTGTGTCACACGGTCCATATGGCATCACACTACCAAACCAATAGGTCACATACATCACTACCAAACCAATAGGTCACATACGGTTCATTACTCATCTGTGTACCACATATGACATCACTACCAAACCAATAGGTCACATACGATCCATCTGTGTACTACATATGACAATAGGTCACATACGGTCCATAACTCATCTGTGTACCACATATGACATCACTACCAAACCAATAGGTCACATACCGTCCATAACTCATCTGTGTACCACATATGACATCACTACCAAACCAATAGGTCACATACAGTCCATAACTCATCTGTGTACCACATATGACATCACTACCAAACCAATAGGTCACATACAGTCCATAACTCATCTGTGTACCACATATGACATCACCACTAAACCAATGGTCACATACGGTCCATAAGTCATCTCTGTACCACATTATGACATGTGTGCGATGTGTTTACCAGTTTTTGGAGGATTTTCACATTGAAAGCACACATAATATTGAATATATGCTCGGATTGAATTCAAGATTCTGGTAACCACATACAATGCATTATATAACACTGGCCCGTCTTATATTAGTAATTGATTGTCTCATCATAATTCACATTACTCTTTCCGCTCCCATAGCTCAATACAATGAGCTGTTCCCCGCTCCTGTTGCAAAATGTTTGGCGACTGTGCTTTTGCTGTAGCTGCTCCAAAACTTTAGAATTCCTTGCCACCTAAAGTAAAACTTGCCGACAATGTCAAATTTTTTAAATCAAGACTTCAAACTTTACCCTTTCACCGTTATTATTCTTAGTTTGTACTCTTTCACCGTTATTAATCTTAGTGGTACTCTTTCACAGTTATTATTCTTAGTTTTTACCGTTTTACTGATTTTAAGCTTTGTTTGCTTTTGCTGGTTTTTGCATTTTTTTTCACATATGTTTTAGTTTTATAACCCGGTTAGTTTTACTTTACTTTTTAATACTTTCTTACATTTTATTTGCATTTTAATACCACTTATCATTTTCTGACATTTTAGTATCATTTTATGTGACTTCTTTACTTTTTTGCTTTTATGTGTATTCGTACTCTAATTTGTACAGCGCCATAGAATATTGATATAGTTATGTGCGCTCGACAACGACAACAACAACAGTAATAATAATAATAATATAATAATAATAATAATAATAGAACCTGTTGACAGCAAACCATGTACACAATTACTGACAAATAACATGCAGGTATGATAAAAACAGACATTATGGTTGCTAAAAATGTATCACTTTTTTAAGATCTTTTTATTTGATATTAAGTCCCCCCTCCCCTCCCACTTAGAAATATGCATGACTTCACCACCAAAAACAATAGGGTATACAAGCAGACAATAGGCTATCTGTGTACCACATGACCTGTATCCAATGTATTGTCCTTGAGTTACTGAAAAATTAAAAACCATACTTAAGACCCGCCCACTATGTATATTAAAGATATTCAACAATGTTATACTGTGTATATGTATACACTAGCTAACAACCGAAATATACCAAGTATGAATCATAACAGACATGTACTTGTTAAAATATGAGTATTTCAAGATTTTTACATTAAGCCCCGCCTACTCAATGATATGCATTACATCACCACCAAAAGCAACAGGGCACATATATGAACCATAGGCTATCTGTGTATCACATATAACATGAACACAATGCATTGTTCTTGAGATATTGTGTTAACAAGCTTGCTGTCACAGACACACTTACATCCATACACACACACATCTACACACACATACATTCTGTACACCCATACATACAGACATACATACACCCAGACATACATACACCCATACATACATACACCCATACATACATACATACATACATACATAAACATGTCAGCATGACTGCATAGCTTCCTTATGCTATTAGCATCAGAACCAAAAATTGAGACTTACTCGTTCCCCTGGATCTCCTGGGAGGCCTGAGCTGCCATCTATTCCTGGGATACCATTATCACCCTGAAAGACAAAACACATGGCAGTAAGATTACATCTCTGGCAAAATGGCTGATCATTTTCTCAAAGGATTTAGGACATTGCATGCTGTGTAAGTTCAGGCACTATTCAACAGAAAGTAGAAGACAAACATAAGGCAGAAGTTATGGTTTCAATGAAATATTATGGGATACAATTCCAATTGTGCTTTCTTCTTTATAGCTGAATAATATCCTTTTGTAGTTGAATAAAGTAGGATTCATGAGGGATGGGGAGAGGGAATTTGTCACATGTCACGAAATGATGTAATTTTGCAACTGAAGGCACATTTTAGTTGCAAAACTCATGTGATCCGATGTGTGGTGGTCATGTGATCCAATGAATAGTGGTCATGTAATCCAATGAGTAGCGGCCATGTGATCAAATGAGTAGTGGTCATGTGATCCACTGAGTAGTGGCCATGTGATCCAATGAGTAGTGGCTGTGTGATCCGATGAGTAGTGGCCATGTGATCCAATGAATAGTGGCCATGTTATCCAATGAGTAGTGGCCATGTGATCCGATGAGTAGTGGCCATGTGATCCGATGAGTAGTGGCCATGTGATCCGATGAGTAATGGCCATGTGATCCGATAAGTAGTGGTCATGTGATCCGATGAGTAGTGGTCATGTGATCCAATGAGTAGTGGTCATGTGATCCACTGAGTAGTGGTCATGTGATCCAATGAGTAGTGGTCATGTGATCCAATGAGTAGTGGCCATGTGATCCGATGAGTAGTGGTCATGTGATCCGATGAGTAGTGGTCATGTGATCCGCTGAGTAGTGGTCCTGTGATCCAATGAGTAGTGGCCATGTGATCCAATGAGTAGTGGCCATGTGATCCGATAAGTAGTGGTCATGTGATCCGATGAGTAGTGGTCATGTGATCCACTGAGTAGTGGTCATGTGATCCGCTGAGTAGTGGTCCTGTGATCCAATGAGTAGTGGCCATGTGATCCAATGAGTAGTGGCCATGTGATCCGATGAATAGTGGCCATGTGATCCAATGAGTAGTGGTCATGTGATCCGATGAGTAGTGGGCATGTGATCCGATGAGTAGTGGCCATGTGATCCAATGAGTAGTGGCCATGTGATCCGATGAATAGTGGCCATGTGATCCAATGAGTAGTGGCCATGTGATCCGATGAGTAGTGGCCATGTGATCCGATGAGTAGTGGTCATGTGATCCGATGAGTAGTGGTCATGTGATTCGCTGAGTAGTGGCCATGTGATCCAATGAGTAGTGGCCATGTGATCCGATTAGTGGCCATGTGATCCGATGAGTAGTGGCCATGTGATCCGATGAGTTGTGGCCATGTGATCCGATGAGTAATGGCCATGTGATCCGATAAGTAGTGGTCATGTGATCCGATGAGTAGTGGTCATGTGATCCACTGAGTAGTGGTCATGTGATCCGCTGAGTAGTGGTCATGTGATCCGATGAGTAGTGGCCATGTGATCCAATGAGTAGTGGCCATGTGATCCAATGAGTAGTGGCCATGTGATCCGATGAATAGTGGTCATGTGATCCGATGAGTAGTGGTCATGTGATCCGATGAGTAGTGGGCATGTGATCCGCTGAGTAGTGGTCATGTGATCCGCTGAGTAGTGGCCATGTGATCCGATGAGTAGTGGCCATGTGATCCAATGAGTAGTGGCCATGTGATCCAATGAGTAGTGGCCATGTGATCCAATGAGTAGTGGGCATGTGATCCGATGAGTAGTGGCCATGTGATCCGATGAGTAGTGGCCATGTGATCCGATGAATAGTGGCCATGTGATCCAATGAGTAGTGGCCATGTGATCCGATGAGTAGTGGCCATGTGATCCGATGAGTAGTGGTCATGTGATCCGATGAGTAGTAGTCATGTGATCCGCTGAGTAGTGGCCATGTGATCCGATGAGTAGTGGCCATGTGATCCGATAAGTAGTGGTCATGTGATCCGATGAGTAGTGGTCATGTGATCCACTAAGTAGTGGTCATGTGATCCGCTGAGTAGTGGTCATGTGATCCGATGAGTAGAGGCCATGTGATCCAATGAGTAGTGGCCATGTGATCCGATGAATAGTGGCCATGTGATCCAATGAGTAGTGGTCATGTGATCCGATGAGTAGTGGCCATGTGATCCGATGAGTAGTGGCCATGTGATCCAATGAGTAGTGGCCATGTGATCCGATGAATAGTGGCCATGTGATCCAATGAGTAGTGGCCATGTGATCCGATGAGTAGTGGCCATGTCATCCGATGAGTAGTGGTCATGTGATACGATGAGTAGTAGTCATGTGATCCGCTGAGTAGTGGTCGTGTGATCCGATGAGTAGTGGCCATGTGATCCAATGAGTAGTGGCCATGTGATCCAATGAGTAGTGGTCATGTGATCCGATGAGTAGTGGCCATGTGATCCAATGAGTAGTGGTCATGATCCGGCTGAGTAGTGGCCATGTGATCCGATGAGTAGTGGTCATGTGATCCGCTGAGTAGTGGTCATGTGATCGATGAGTAGTGGCCATGTGATCCGATGAGTAGTGGTCATGTGATCCGATGAGTAGTGGTCATGTGATCCGATGAGTAGTGGTCGTGTGATCCGATGAGTAGTGGTCATGTGATCCAATGAGTAGTGGTCATGTGATCCGATGAGTAGTGGTCATGTGATCCGATGAGTAGTGGGCATGTGATCCGCTGAGTAGTGGTCATGTGATCCGCTGAGTAGTGGCCATGTGATCCGCTGAGTAGTGGTCATGTGATCCGATGAGTAGAGGCCATGTGATCCAATGAGTAGTGGCCATGTGATCCGATGAATAGTGGCCATGTGATCCAATGAGTAGTGGTCATGTGATCCGATGAGTAGTGGCCATGTGATCCGATGAGTAGTGGCCATGTGATCCAATGAGTAGTGGCCATGTGATCCGATGAATAGTGGCCATGTGATCCAATGAGTAGTGGCCATGTGATCCGATGAGTAGTGGCCATGTCATCCGATGAGTAGTGGTCATGTGATACGATGAGTAGTAGTCATGTGATCCGCTGAGTAGTGGTCGGTGATCCGATGAGTAGTGGCCATGTGATCCAATGAGTAGTGGCCATGTGATCCAATGAGTAGTGGTCATGTGATCCGGAGAGTAGTGGCCATGTGATCCAATGAGTAGTGGTCATGTGATCCGGCGAGTAGTGGCCATGTGATCCGATGAGTAGTGGTCATGTGATCCGCTGAGTAGTGGTCATGTGATCGATGAGTAGTGGCCATGTGATCCGATGAGTAGTGGTCATGTGATCCGATGAGTAGTGGCATGTGATCCGATGAGTAGTGGTCGGGTGATCCGATGAGTAGTGGTCATGTGATCCAATGAGTAGTGGTCATGTGATCCGATGAGTAGTGGTCATGTGATCCGATGAGTAGTGGGCATGTGATCCGCTGAGTAGTGGTCATGTGATCCGCTGAGTAGTGGCCATGTGATCCGCTGAGTAGTGGCCATGTGATCCAATGAGTAGTGGCCATGTGATCCAATGAGTAGTGGCCATGTGATCCAATGAGTAGTGGGCATGTGATCCGATGAGTAGTGGCCATGTGATCCAATGAGTAGTGGGCATGTGATCCGATGAGTAGTGGCCATGTGATCCGATGAGTAGTGGCCATGTGATCCGATGAATAGTGGCCATGTGATCCAATGAGTAGTGGCCATGTGATCCGATGAGTAGTGGCCATGTGATCCGATGAGTAGTGGTCATGTGATCCGATGAGTAGTAGTCATGTGATCTGCTGAGTAGTGGCCATGTGATCCGATGAGTAGTGGCCATGTGATCCGATAAGTAGTGGTCATGTGATCTGATGAGTAGTGGTCATGTGATCCACTAAGTAGTGGTCATGTGATCCGCTGAGTAGTGGTCATGTGATCCGATGAGTAGTGGCCATGTGATCCAATGAGTAGTGGCCATGTGATCCGATGAATAGTGGCCATGTGATCCAATGAGTAGTGGTCATGTGATCCGATGAGTAGTGGCCATGTGATCCGATGAGTAGTGGCCATGTGATCCGATGAGTAGTGGCCATGTGATCCAATGAGTAGTGGCCATGTGATCCGATGAATAGTGGCCATGTGATCCAATGAGTAGTGGCCATGTGATCCGATGAGTAGTGGCCATGTCATCCGATGAGTAGTGGTCATGTGATACGATGAGTAGTAGTCATGTGATCCGCTGAGTAGTGGTCGTGTGATCCGATGAGTAGTGGCCATGTGATCCAATGAGTAGTGGCCATGTGATCCAATGAGTAGTGGTCATGTGATCCGATGAGTAGTGGCCATGTGATCCAATGAGTAGTGGTCATGTGATCCGATGAGTAGTGGCCATGTGATCCGATGAGTAGTGGTCATGTGATCCGCTGAGTAGTGGTCATGTGATCGATGAGTAGTGGCCATGTGATCCGATGAGTAGTGGTCATGTGATCCGATGAGTAGTGGTCATGTGATCCGATGAGTAGTGGTCGTGTGATCCGATGAGTAGTGGTCATGTGATCCAATGAGTAGTGGCCATGTGATCCGATGAGTAGTGGTCATGTGATCCGATGAGTAGTGGTCATGTGATCCGATGAGTAGTGGTCATGTGATTCGAAGAGAAGTGGTTATGTGATCCAATGAGTAATGGTCACATGCTCTTCTACTGCAGGCAAATACATACTGCATTCCACTGAAGTTTTGATGAAAGAATTACTGCCCCCTCCCCTCCCCACTTCCTCCAGACATTGTATATCTAACACTATTGTAGCCTATAAAGTGTAAGTATGAACTTACTCGTGCCCCTGGAATGCCTGGCTGTCCGGGGTCTCCTTTGCTGCCTTTCAGTGACTGTCCTGCCACACCTGGCTCTCCCTAGAGAGAAATGTAAATAAGTAACAAAAAGAAGCTTTTTTGATGAATATTCAAATAATTTAACAATATAAGAGAAACTTACATCACTATGACTCTTCCTAAAGAGAAAGGATAAAAAGTCATCAAGTAACAATTAAAGAGAGATTTGTTAAAGAATATTCAATTTAAAAATGTGACAGAAAACATACATGCTAATGCAGTCCTTAATGACTCCTAACATACATCCCTAATGCAGTCCTTAATGACTCCTAACATACATCCCTAATGCAGTCCTTAATGACTCCTAACATACATCCCTAATGCAGTCCTTAATGACTCCTAACATACATCCCTAATGCAGTCCTTAATGACTCCTGACATACATCCCTAATGCAGTCCTTAATGACTCCTGACATACATCCCTAATGCAGTCCTTAATGACTCCCAACATACATCCCTAATGCAGTCCTTAACGACTCCTAACATACATCCCTAATGCAGTCCTTAATGACTCCTGACATACATCCCTAATGCAGTCCTTAATGACTCCTGACATACATCCCTAATGCAGTCCTTAATGACTCCCACATACATCCCTAATGCAGTCCTTAACGACTCCTAACATACATCCCTAATGCAGTCCTTAACAACTGCTAACATACATTCCTAATGCAGTCCTTAATGACTCCTGACATACATCCCTAATGCAGTCCTTAATGACTCCTAACATACATCCCTAATGCAGTCCTTAATGACTCCCAACATACATCCCTAATGCAGTCCTTAACGACTCCTAACATACATCCCTAATGCAGTCCTTAATGACTCCTGACATACATCCCTAATGCAGTCCTTAATGACTCCTGACATACATCCCTAATGCAGTCCTTAATGACTCCCAACATACATCCCTAATGCAGTCCTTAACGACTCCTAACATACATCCCTAATGCAGTCCTTAACAACTGCTAACATACATTCCTAATGCAGTCCTTAATGACTCCTGACATACATCCCTAATGCAGTCCTTAATGACTCCTGATATACATCCCTAATGCAGTCCTTAATGACTCCTAACATACATCCCTAATGCAGTCCTTAACGACTCCCAACATACATCCCTAATGCAGTCCATAACGACTTCTAACATACATCCCTAATGCAGTCCATAACAACTTCTAACATACATCCCTAATGCAGTCCTTAATGACTCCTGACATACATCCCTAATGCAGTCCTTAATGACTCCTAACATACATCCCTAATGCAGTCCATAACAACTTCTAACATACATCCCTAATGCAGTCCTTAATGACTCCTGACATACATCCCTAATGCAGTCCTTAATGACTCCTGACATACATCCCTAATGCAGTCCTTAATGACTCCTAACATACATCCCTAATGCGGTCCATAACGACTCCTAACATACATCCCTAATGCAGTCCTTAACGACTTCTAACATACATCCCTAATGCAGTCCTTAATGACTCCTGACATACATCCCTAATGCAGTCCTTAATGACTCCTGACATACATCCCTAATGCAGTTCTTAATGACTCCTAACATACATCCCTAATGCAGTCCATAACGACTTCTGACATACATCCCTAATGCAGTCCTAAACGACTCCTGACATACATCCCTAGTGCAGTCCTTAATGACTCCTGACATACATCCCTAGTGCAATCCTTAATGACTCCTAACATACATCCCTAATGCAGTCCTTAATGACTCCTAGCATACATCCCTAATGCAGTCCTTAACGACTTCTAACATACATCCCTAATGCAGTCCTTAATGACTCCTAACATACATCCCTAATGCAGTCCTTAACGACTTCTAACATACATCCCTAGTGCAGTCCTTAATGACTCCTAACATACATCCCTAATGCAGTCCATAACGACTCCTAACATACATCCCTAATGCAGTCCTAAACGACTCCTGACATACATCCCTAGTGCAGTCCTTAATGACTCCTGACATACATCCCTAGTGCAATCCTTAATGACTCCTAACATACATCCCTAATGCAGTCCTTAATGACTCCTAGCATACATCCCTAATGCAGTCCTTAATGACTCCTGACATACATCCCTAATGCAGTCCTTAATGACTCCTGACATACATCCCTAATGCAGTCCTTAACGACTCCTGACATACATCCCTAATGCAGTCCTTAATGACTCCTGACATACATCCCTAGTGCAATCCTTAATGACTCCTAACATACATCCCTAATGCAGTCCTTAATGACTCCTAGCATACATCCCTAATGCAGTCCTTAATGACTCCTGACATACATCCCTAATGCAGTCCTTAATGACTCCTGACATACATCCCTAATGCAGTCCTTAATGACTCCTAACATACATCCCTAATGCAGTCCATAACGACTCCTAACATACATCCCTAATGCAGTCCTTAACGACTTCTAACATACATCCCTAATGCAGTCCTTAATGACTCCTGACATACATCCCTAGTGCAATCCTTAATGACTCCTAACATACATCCCTAATGCAGTCCTTAATGACTCCTAGCATACATCCCTAATGCAGTCCTTAATGACTCCTGACATACATCCCTAATGCAGTCCTTAATGACTTCTAACATACATCCCTAATGCAGTCCTTAACGACTCCTGACATACATTCCTAATGCAGTCAGTCCTAATGATTCCTAACATACATCCCTAATGCAGTCCTTAATGACTCCTAACCTACATCCCTAATGCAGTCCTTAATGACTCCTGACATACATCTCTAATGCAGTCCTTAATGACTCCTAACATATATCCCTAATGCAGTCCTTAACGACTCCTAATGTACATCCCTAATGCAGTCCTAAACGACTCCTAACATACATCCCTAATGCAGTCCTTAATGACTCCTGACATACATCCCTAATGCAGTCCTTCATGACTCCTGACATACATCCCTAATGCAGTCCTTAATGACTCCTAACATACATCCCTGATGCAGTCTTTAACGACTCCTGACATACATCCCTAATGCAGTCATTAATGACTGCTAACATACATCCCTAAGGCAGTCCTTAATGACTGCTAACATACATCCCTAATGCAGTCCTTAATGACTCCTAATGTACATCCCTAATGCAGTCCTTAATGACTCCTAATGTACATTCCTAATGCAATCCTTAATGACTCCTAACATACATCCCTAATGAAGTCCTTAATGACTCCTTACATACATCCCTAATGCAGTCCTTAATGACTCCTGACATACATCCCTAATGCAGTCCTTCATGACTCCTGACATACATCCCTAATGCAGTCCTTAATGACTCCTAACATACATCCCTGATGCAGTCTTTAACGACTCCTGACATACATCCCTAATGCAGTCCTTAATGACTGCTAACATACATCCCTAATGCAGTCCTTAATGACTCCTAACATACATCCCTAATGCAGTCCTTAACGACTCCTAACATACATCCCTGATGCAGTCTTTAACAACTCCTGACATACATCCCTAATGCAGTCATTGATGACTGCTAACATACATCCCTAATGCAGTCCTTAATGACTCCTAACATACATCCCTAAATGCAGTCCTTAACGACTCCTAGCATACATCCCTAATGCAGTCCTTAACGACTCCTAATATACATCCCTAATGCAGTCCTTAACGACTCCTAACATACATCCCTAATGCAGTCCTTAATGACTCCTAATATACATCCCTAATGCAGTCCTTAACGACTCCTAATGTACATCCCTAATGCAGTCCTAAACGACTCCTAACATACATCCCTAATGCAGTCCTTAATGACTCTAGACATACATCCCTAATGCAGTCCTTAATGACTCCTAACATACATCCCTAATGCAGTCCCTAATGACTCCTGACATACATCCCTAATGCAGTCCTTAATGACTCCTAATGTACATCCCTAGTGCAATCCTTAATGACTCCTAATGTACATCCCTAATGCAGTCCTTAACGACTCCTAACATACATCCCTAATGCAGTCCTTAATGACTCCCAACATACATCCCTAATGCAGTCCTTAACGACTCCTAACATACATCCCTAATGCAGTCCTTAACGACTCCTAATGTACATCCCTAATGCAGTCCTTAATGACTCCTAACATACATCCCTAATGCAGTCCTTAATGACTCCTAATGTACATCCCTAGTGCAATCCTTAATGACTCTAATGTACATCCCTAATGCAGTCCTAACGACTCTAACATACATCCCTAATGCAGTCCTTAATGACTCCCAACATACATCCCTAATGCAGTCCTTATCCTAACATACATCCCTAATGCAGTCCCTCTAATGACATCCCTAATGCAGTCCTTACTCCTAATGTACATCCCTAATGCAGTCCTAATGACTCCTAACATACATCCCTAATGCAGTCCTTAATGACTCTAACATACATCCCTAATGCAGTCCCTAATGACTCCTGATACATCCTAATGTCCTTAACCACTCCTAATGTACATCCCTAATGCAGTCCTTAATGACTCCTAACATACATCCCTAATGCAGTCCTTAATGACTCCTAACATACATCCCTAATGCAGTCCCTAATGACTCCTGACATACATCCCTAATGCAGTCCTTAACCACTCCTAATGTACATCCCTAATGCAGTCCTTAACGACTCCTAATGTACATCCCTAATGCAGTCCTTAATGACTCCTAATGTACATCCCTAATGCAGTCCCTAATGACTCCTAACATACATCCCTAATGCAGTCCTTAATGACTCCTAACATACATCCCTAATGCAGTCCTTAATGACTCCTAATGTACATCCCTAATGCAGTCCTTAATGACTCCTAACATACATCCCTAATGCAGTCCTTAACGACTCCTAACATACATCCCTAAAGCAGTCCTTAACGTTTTTCTACTCTTCATTGTTAGTTTATGGTCAATGCCTGCGCAATCTGACTAAAAGTATATATTATATTTTGCTTTATAAATTGTTTGAATATCTTGACTTAGGGATGAATTCTAAACATGGATGTAGAAATGTACCTGGATGAGAAACATTTAAACTCTGAAACCTAAGTCACATCTTGAAAGCTCAAACCTTTTTAGCACTATCAAAAATCACTCCAAACAAATGACTCTATGGTTGAAAGCAGACCCAATGATTCTATGGTTGAAAGCAGACTCAATGATTCTATGGTTGAAAGCAGACCCAATGATTCTATGGTTGAAAGCAGACCCAATGATTCTATGGTTGAAAGCAGACTCAATGATTCTATGGTTGAAAACAGACCCAATGATTCTAAGGTTGAAAGCAGACCCAATGATTCTATGGTTGAAAGCAGACCCATTGATTCTATGGTTGAAAGCAGACCCATTGATTCTATGGTTGAAAGCAGACCCAATGATTCTATGGTTAAAAGCAGACCCAATGATTCTATGGTTGAAAGCAGACTCAATGATTCTATGGTTGAAAACAGACCCAATGATTCTAAGGTTGAAAGCAGACCCAATGATTCTATGGTTGAAAGCAGACCCATTGATTCTATGGTTGAAAGCAGACCCAATGATTCTATGGTTAAAAGCAGACCCAATGATTCTATGGTTGAAAGCAGACCCAATGATTCTATGGTTGAAAGCAGACCCAATGATTCTATGGTTGAAAGCAGACCCAATGATTCTATGGTTGAAAGCAGACTCAATGATTCTATGGTTGAAAACAGACCCAATGATTCTAAGGTTGAAAGCAGACCCAATGATTCTATGGTTGAAAGCAGACCCATTGATTCTATGGTTGAAAGCAGACCCAATGATTCTATGGTTAAAAGCAGACCCAATGATTCTATGGTTGAAAGCAGACCCAATGATTCTATGGTTGAAAGCAGACCCAATGATTCTATGGTTGAAAGCAGACCCAATGATTCTATGGTTGAAAGCAGACCCAATGATTCTATGGTTAAAAGCAGACCTAATGATTCTATGGTTAAAAGCAGACCTGATTCCATGGTTGAAAGCAGACCTAATGATTCTATGGTTGAAAGCAGACCTTATGATTCTATGGTTGAAAGCAGACCTTATGATTCTATGGTTGAAAGCACACCTAATGATTCTATGGTTGAAAGCAGACCCAATGATTCTATGGTTGAAAGCAGACCTAATGATTCTATGGTTGAAAGCAGACCTTATGATTCTATGGTTGAAAGCAAACCTTATGATTCTATGGTTGAAAGCACACCTAATGATTCTATGGTTGAAAGCAGACCCAATGATTCTATGGTTGAAAGCAGACCTAATGATTCTAGGGTTGAAAGCAGACCTTATGATTCTATGGTTGAAAGCAGACCCAATGATTCTATGGTTGAAAGCAGACCTAATGATTCTATGGTTGAAAGCAGACCCAATGATTCTATGGTTAAAAGCAGACCCAATGATTCTATGGTTGAAAGCAGACCCAATGATTCTATGGTTGAAAGCAGACCCAATGATTCTATGGTTGAAAGCAGACCCAATGATTCTATGGTTGAAAGCAGACCCAATGATTCTATGGTTAAAAGCAGACCTAATGATTCTATGGTTAAAAGCAGACCTGATTCCATGGTTGAAAGCAGACCTAATGATTCTATGGTTGAAAGCAGACCTTATGATTCTATGGTTGAAAGCAGACCTTATGATTCTATGGTTGAAAGCACACCTAATGATTCTATGGTTGAAAGCAGACCCAATGATTCTATGGTTGACAGCAGACCCAATGATTCTATGGTTGAAAGCAGACCCAATGATTCTATGGTTGAAAGCAGACCCAATGATTCTATGGTTGAAAGCACACCTAATGATTCTATGGTTGAAAGCAGACCCAATGATTCTATGGTTGAAAGCAGACCTAATGATTCTATGGTTGAAAGCAGACCCAATGATTCTATGGTTGAAAGCAGACCCAATGATTCTATGGTTGAAAGCAGACCCAATGATTCTATGGTTGAAAGCACACCTAATGATTCTATGGTTAAAAGCAGACCCAATGATTCTATGGTTGACAGCAGACCCAATGATTCTATGGTTGAAAGCACACCTAATGATTCTATGGTTGAAAGCACACCTAATGATTCTATGGTTGAAAGCAGACCCAATGATTCTATGGTTGAAAGCAGACCTAATGATTCTAGGGTTGAAAGCAGACCTAATGATTCTATGGTTCTTCAGTCTGTTAATGGGTTTTTCTGATGGAATTTTATTTTGATGTATCTGATACAAAACAAATTAGCAAACAGATGGTAAAAAACATGTTGCTATCTCTGTCCTAGAAGGAAAAAAAACTTGAATTGTTTTTCTTGCCCACATAAAAATGACTTTTGTACTGAGAGCCATCATCATTATGATGTCATCATTATGATATCATCATTATGTCATCATTATGATGTCATCATTATGATGTCATCATTATGATGTCATCATTATGATGTCATCATTATGATGTCATCATTATGATGTCATCATTATGATGTCATCATTATGATGTCATCATTATGATGTCATCATTATGATGTCATCATTATGATGGCATCATTATGATGGCATCATTATGATGGCATCATTATGATGTCATCACAGCACTTCCTGTACTAATCTTTATGTATTTTTTTGAAAATTATTAAGTACTCCTTTGAAAATTAATCGTCAATTTTTTATAATTCAAATATAAGTTACAAGAACAGATTGGAAAACATTATTGTATATTTTATTCAACACTATTCTCAATCATTTTTGAAGAAGAAAATGTTCCTCAATTCATTTGAAAATTACAAAGTAGATTTTCAAAGAAATACTAAAGAATAGTACAGAAGTGCTCTAATCACAATGATGACTAAGTACACCAACAATCTCTTTTACGAAGACGAAATAAAATCTTTAAAATCAATAACTCCTTGAAGAAACAAGATATTAACTTGGGTTTTTACCAATCTGTTTCACTTATTGTCCTCTATCACATATGAATTCCATGAGAATATTTCTTTAAAGAAATCACAGTAGATGCAACAATACTTTAATTACTTAACGTCCAGCTTGGGGCAGTAATATGCAAATCTACAGGCATACCTCCACATTTTTGTTAAAATGTAAATCAGTTGATTTTTGATCAAGTAACCACAAGCAAGACAAAAAGTTCTTGGACCTTAGTCACACCCACATATAGGAGAAAACAATATACAAGGGAGTAGTGGGTGGGGGGGAGGGGGGTGGTCGTAGAAAGAAACAATTGCTGATAGCATAATTGTTCATTATAATGTCAAAAATAGCTCTTTAGTTTAAATGTTCGGAAGCTAAATTTTACTGAAAACCAAAAACAAAGGTAATTGCCTGAAAATCCGGACATTAAGAAATTATTCGGACCTGAAAGCAACATTTCTAGACCTTTTGGGGAACCATTGAGGGAGGATGAGGTGAACCACCCCTAGCTACACCCATGTCATTATCTTTGAAGACTGAAATTAGGGATTTCACAAAATCCTCAAATTTTGATCAACCATAAATAATGTGAAAACTAAATAGCCTACTTCAAAATCGTAAATACATACATTTCCATATACCTTCAACATTTATAGGGCATTAACATTCCAGACCAAGTTACCAAATCACCCGGGCTCCAATTACCAAGTCAACCAGACTCGCTTACCAAATCACCCAGGCTCCAATTACCAATTTAACCAGAATTAGTTACCAAATCACCCGGGATCCAATTACCAAGTTAACCAGACTCAGTTACCAAATCACCCGGGCTCCAATTACCAAGTCAACCAGACTTAGTTACCAAATCACCCAGGCTCCAATTACCAATTTAACCAGAATTAGTTACCAAATCACCCGGGATCCAATTACCAAGTTAACCAGACTCAGTTACCAAATCACCCGGGCTCCAATTACCAAGTCAACCAGACTTAGTTACCAAATCACCCAGGCTCCAATTACCAAGTTAACCAGACTCAGTTACCAAACCACCCGGGCTCCAATTACCAAGTCAACCAGACTCAGTTACCAAATCACCCGGGCTCCAATTACCAAGTTAACCAGACTCAGTTACCAAACCACCCGGGCTCCAATTACCAAGTTAACCAGACTCAGTTACCAAATCACCCGGGCTCCAATTACCAAGTCAACCAGACTTAGTTACCAAATCACCCAGGCTCCAATTACCAAGTTAACCAGACTCAGTTACCAAATCACCCAGGCTCCAATTACCAAGTTAACCAGACTCAGTTACCAAATCACCCGGGCTCCAATTACCAAGTCAACTAGACTCAGTTACCAAATCACCCAGGCTCCAATAACAAAGTCAACCAGACTCAGTTACCAAATCACCCAGGCTCCAATTACCAAGTCAACCAGACCAAGTTACCAAATCACCCGGGCTCCAATTACCAAGTCAACCAGACTCAGTTACCAAATCACCCAGGCTCCAATTACCAAGTCAACCAGACCAAGTGACCAAATCAAGCGGGTTCCAATTACCAAGTCAACCAGACTCAGTTACCAAATCACTCCTTGACAACAAACCAACAATAAATAGTTGAGACTTTTAAATCCATAAAGACTAACACCACCACCTGTTATTCACAAGTTGTGATTTTAACCTCCACTTGGCTTCCTTTCACATTATTAAAGACTGGTTATCACTACAATAGTTCCCCAGGTGGAAGGAAGTACTCCAGTAATTCAAAATGTGCAATTAATTTGAAAAGTTTGAGTTGCAAAGTGAACAATGAAAAGCAAAACCACAAAATGTGTTCAAAGACTCTATGTTTGAAATAACTATTGGTGCTACAGCTGAAAATGCTTCGGAATCAGGTCACGGAACAGATTGCATATTTATTGCATGGATGGTGAGGTATAACTTGAAGTAAATAGGAATATTAACCTGCATAGGTGATTCACCCTCAATACAAAATTACTTTTAATCTCTTTTCAGAAATTTTTGGAGCAAATTCTACAACACTGCAGCAGCATGGCAAAAGTTTTGAATTTCAAAAAGCAGAAAATTTGTTCAATAGCAAGACTACAAGTAAGCCTACTTAAGAATTGTTCCCCTATCTGTCCTTAATTTTATTTTATGATTCATTCTCCTTCTGTTATTTTATGATACATCCTCGGGTCAATAGCGAATTAACCATTGAATTGTTTCTTTAGTTTTAATATAACTCACAAAATCAACCCTGTCCAGATAAATCAAGTTTACTTTAGGAAGGAGGTCCGAACTTCCTTACAAATATTGGTGGCTGTGAACAAAAGCAAGTCAAGATAAAGCGGATCATTTTGAGGTTTTCTGATTTTCCTTTCCACTCTACCTGCAAGGATCAGTCATTTTTTTTTTGTATTTCAGTCAACTTTATCTCTGCAAGTTTTATAGCGTTTATAACTGCCAATCAGGAAAGACATTAACTAATATATTTGGTTACTTTGGAAAGTGTCGCACCAGCATGGTACATATCACACATAATAAGTTTGTATGGAGTGACAACTTCCAGAGAAAGTGTTTGTCTTTAATATTGACACATTTTTTAGGTGGAAAAAAACATTTTTCAGTTAAAATGAATACAATAAAGATTATTAAAACTGAAGAATACAATAATGATTATTATAACTGAAGAACACAATAATGATTATTATAACTAAAGAATACAATAATGATTATTATAACTGAAGAATACAATAATGATTATTATAACTGAAGAACACAATAATGATTATTATAACTAAAGAATACAATAATGATTACTATAACTAAAGAATACAATAATGATTATTATAAGTGAAGAATACAATAATGATTACTATAACTAAAGAATACAATAATGATTATTATAACTGAAGAATACAATAATGATTATTATAACTGAAGAATACAATAATGATTATTATAACTAAAGAATACAATAATGATTATTATAACTGAAGAATAAAATAATGATTATTATAACTAAAGAATACAATAATGATTACTATAACTAAAGAATACAATAATGATTATTATAACTGAAGAATACAATAATGAATGCTCAGCTTGTGTAACAAAAACAACCTTTGGCTGCAATAGATTCAATTAACAAGAAAATACAGTAATGCAGCTTTAAACAACAAATATCTCTCTATATATTTTTACGATACAACTAATAGTTTGTCAGTGGAATAGGAAATTATACAATGCTCAAGGTCTGTGTAGAATTCAATAGAATAGCTTATTTTATTACCATACAAAATGAAAAGATATTTTGATATATTGATAATATATAATGATAATATATAATCATAGAATATGATAATATATATTGATAATTTACAATGATAATATATAATCATAGAAAATGATAATATATTTTTAAGTCAGCAGCTAGCTGTTGGAGGTTTGGGAAAGATTTAGAAAAGCTAATGTCAGGGTTGCTTTTGCTGACGAAATATATTGTTAGAAAGTTAAAACAAATTTACATATAAAAATAGGCAGGTCTACGCATTCATTTGTCATAAAGTCCATAAGAATGAAATAACACAAATGCTGTGATAGCGGCAATTTCACATTTTCATGATTCTCTAAAACATTTCAGCTGATGCTGTCACCTGCCTATAAGACATTGAAGGAACTAATGGGTACAAACCTTAGGTCCAACAGGCCCCTGTGGACCCTGCAGTCCTGGTGTGCCAATTCCTGGAATTCCACCAAGACCTTTCTCACCCTGGGAGAGAAAACAAATAAATATAAAAATACTGGCACTGTAGGTATTGTAATTTGGCAAATATTGATTGACATGTACTTACATTAACCCTGGATGTAGATATGGTCCATATATTTTAATTTTCATATCATTTATTTTCTTTGTTTCATCACAAATTTCAAATAATCATTTGCGCAATGATAAATGTAAACAAGAATAGCAGTGAAAGCAACTTATGAAAATCTGTAAATAAAATCAGAGAAAAAGACAACTTAAGGGAAATGGAAACAAAAGAGTGAAGATCTTTACCGTGACAAAAAGAGGAATTGATTGACAAACAAATGCTACTCAACATATGAATATTCAGGAGACCTACCTTTGTACCATTGCACCCTGGTATACCTGATTCACCTTTATCCCCCTTTGATCCTGACTGACCATGATCACCTGGTAGGCCAGGCATCCCAGCCATACCAGTTAAACCACGATATCCCTTGGGTCCAATGGGCCCTGGTATTCCTGCTTCTCCCTAAAATAGTAAATGGACAAAAATAAGACAATGTTAGCATATTGGAGAAAAAAGCTGTACAAAAGCAATGTATTATGGTGTACCATGTAAGTAAGCTAAGTAAACCAGTAATACCAATAATATAGATCAGCGTTATCCAACCGTTTCAAACAAGATGAGGAAATAAAAGCTGAGAAGATATGTGGAAGATATTGCACCACATTCCTCATATCATTTTGTCAAAAATTTTGTCAAAAATTAATTAACTCTGATAAATACATAATCTTGACATCCAAGTGACTTGTCCTCTATAATACAAAATGGACATGGCCATCAATGAATGTTTGTTTGTTTGATGAGGGCTTAATGGCACCACGAACAGCAAGGGTCAAATTGTGCCTGAGAGGTTAGATCATTACAGAGGTAGGAAGAAAAGATAATAGGAGGAGTCTGAGAGAAGTACAGAGGGCTAAAAGCCAAGAAGCTGGGATCAAAAGAGAAATTGATGCAGGGGTGTAAAAAAAGGGGTAAAAGTAGGTAGAGGGGTGGGAGAGGAGGACTAAATATGGTTGTAGAGGAAGGCATGATGAAGGAAGGAGATTATCTTATCCAGGAGGTTTTCCTGGAAGAGCTCAGCTATGGAGTTGTGAGGGAAGCTCTGGGGAGGTTGTACATGATAAAATAACCATCCTTTCAAGGAATGGTCCATCAATCATTCATGGCTTTTGCACAAAGTCCTCCCAAGCATATAATATATATTTATACTTAGGCTCAGCCAAGGACTCATCTGATTTGCATCATTGAACAACAGTTATGTGGCTTAAGCCCAAGATAAATGACCTATTGTGTACAGTAAAACAGTAGCTGGTTGCTAACAAGTGAACTGTGAATAGACTATGAAGATGCTGTCACTTAAGAAGGTATAGATTACCCCTGTGTTGTGTATGGTGTAACAATAGCTGGATGCTAGTCGATGAATTGTGAAGAGTCTCTCGGGTTGAATGGTGTAGATTACCCCCGATTTTGAAAAAATCAAGGGTGTCGGCTTGGAGGGGTCTAAGGGCCAAAAATTCTTAATGTATAGGGGCAGGCAAAGAGGACATGGTGGACTGTGAGGGGGAATGACAATTGTTGCAGAGGGGTGGGGGAGTCAGTAAGGAAGTGGAAGTGAGTAAGAAGGTGGGAGTGGGTGAGGTGGGTGTGACCTATTCTAATAGATGGTGGGTTTGGTCGGAATGGTGGGCTGGATGACGTGGAGTTTGTTATCAATTTGGGAGTCCTATGAGGTTTGCCAGCAGCCAGCGTTTTAATGTCAAAAAGGATTTTGGGAAAGTGGTAGGGGGAGGTTGAGGGCAAGCTTAGCAGGTGAATTAGCTTTGTCATTGCCAGGGATGCCAGCATGGCTGGGTATCCAGAAGAAAAGAATACTTTTTCTGCAGGGAAGGGGGGGGGGAGAAGAAGTTTACAGAGGAGATGGGACGTAGGGTTATCCCATTTAAGATTGAGTAAAGAAGGACAAACTTGTGAGTCTGAGAGGATGGCAAAGTAGTTGAGCGGGGAGTACTCAATAAAGTTGAGGGCAAGTAAGATGGCCTCGGCCTCAGCCGAGAAGATGGTCGAGTAGTTGGGAAGCTTGTAACAGAGAGTGATGTCTTGGATGACGGCAGCAGCAGCTGTCTTGTGGCTTTCCTTGGAACCATCAGAATAGATGGGATGTTGTTTGAGAGGTGGTCTTTGATTTAATTGTGGAGGTTAATTTAGAGGTTGGGGTGGGTTTATTTTTTGTGATGAGTGGAGAGGGCCCACGTGGATAGAATGGAAGGGGTGGCCCAGAGAGAAAAAGTGGGCCAGAAGGTGCCAAGAGTGACGGGGTTGATGCTAAGATGGTGCAGGTCAGATTTAATGTCTCAGCTGAAGGGAGGGGATAGGGTGTTAGTCCTATCTAAGAGGGTGGAGAAATTGGGGTCCCTAATGAGGTTGTAAACAGGGTTCTGGGTGTTGGTGAGGGCTCTAAAAGTGTAGGAAAGGCTAAGCTTTCTACACCTTAGCAGATAGGGGGATTTGTTGGCTTCAATGTGAAGGCTGGTGATGGGGGCGGTCCTGTAGGCACCCAGACAACGCTCGAGGGCTTCATTTTGGATGGTGTTGATGTGGTTGAGGTACGAGTTGTGAGCGGGATAATAGACAATATTGCCGTAGTCGAGCTTGACATGAATGGTGAGCCTGAAGATTTTGAGGAGAGCATGGGGGTTTGCACCTCAAGTGGTGTTGGAGAGGAGGCGAAGAATGTTGAGGAGGCTGTTGCATTTCTTTTTCAGGTTGGTGATGTGTTGCTTGTAGGAGAGCTTGGGGTTGGGGTTAAAGCCAGGAACTTAGTGTGGTCAACTTTAGGGATGTGATTGCCATTGAGCATGAGGTTCTGGTTGGGGTGGAGGTTGTTGAAATGACAGAAGTGCATGCAGACCGTCTTGTTTTTGGAGAATCTAAAACCATTACTGTTGCACCAATCTTGCAGCCAGTTGAGGCTGAGTTGGAGCCTATTTTTGACAAGAGGAAAGCTAGGAGATGAGTAGAAGATGATGAAGTCATCCATGTAGAGGGCACGTTTGATGTTGGGGCCAAGGTTGTCCGCAATGTTGTTAATGCTCAGGTTGAAGAGAATGGCGGAGAGGATGCTGCCTTGGGGGACGCCCTCTGCTTGGGGGTATGAGTTGGAGAGGATGTGACCAATACCAGCTTGGAAGTGCCTGGGTGAGAGGAAGTTTTGATTAAATATGAGGAGGTGATCTCTGAGGCTGATGGTGTGAAGCTTGCGGGTAATGCCATATTTCCAAAGCGTGTCGAAAGCTTTCTCGAGGTCAAAAAAGATGGCAATAAGGTGTTCCTTTTTTGCAAAGGATTTCCGAATAGCGGAATTGAGTGTAATTAGCTGGTCCAGGTTATTGCAACGTTTCTGGAAACCACTTTGGTGAGGGGAGAGAATTCTGTTGGTCTCAAGGAACCAGTTTAGTCTCTGGTTAATGATTCTTTCCAAAATTTTACAGAGACAGCAGGTGATGGTGATGGGGTGGTAGCTGGAGGGGTCGGTAATGTCCATCCCCGGTTTGGGGACGGGGGTGACGATAGCTGTCCTACAGATAGGGGGAAAGGAGTGCGAGGACAAAATGTGGTTGAGGATGGTGAGTAGGGTAGTAGTGGCCTTGTTGGAGAGGTGTTTCAGGAACTGGTAGGCGATGTTATCTGGGCCCTTGGAGGTGCAGCCAGTATGGTGGATGGCTTGGTTTAATTCAAAAAGGGTGAGAGGGGTGTTGTAGCTCTCGGTGTTGTCAGAGGGAAAGGTAATACTCCGGGTTTCGTTGTCAGCTTTTTTGGCTTTGAAAGCATTGGGGTAGCCGGCTGAGGACGAGATGTTACTGAAAGAGGCGGCAAGGTGGTTAACAATATCCTTTTTTATGGTGAGAAGATTACCATTCCAGGAGAGATGGGAGATGGGATACTTGCCCATCCTGCCATGGAAGGCTGGTTACCATACTCCAAATCTTCTTGGTGGGGGTATTGGTGGTGAGAGAAGAGAAGAAGTTGTTCCAAGTGTTGGTTTTACTGTCTTTGATAGTGCGCCTGGCTTTGATAGTGCACCTGGCTTTAATAGTGCGCCTGGCTTTGGAACAGCTGATGCGAAAGAGGTTGAGGTTGTGGGTGGTCGAGTTTGTTTAAAAGTTTCTAAGGGCTTTTTTCCTGTTTTTGATGGCGGTATTGCAGTCATTGCTGAACCAGGGGTTCGGGGGTGATTAGGGGGTTTTGGAAATAGAGCAGGTGGCGATATTAATAAGGATGTTACTAAAGTTTGACATGGGATCCTCACTAGAGGGAAGATTTGTGGAGGGAGATAGACAAGCAGATGGCCTGAAGGTTGGTGTTCACATGAATAGGGCTGTGTGGGATATCATGTCTAATAATAATGATAATAAAGTACTTATACAGCGCCATTACTAAAAAGATATTCTATCGCGCTTTCCAATCAAGATGTAAAATAATAAAATACACTAAGAAACTGCCAAAAGAACCAAAGAAGAATAAAAATAAAAATTAATTAAATACCAGCTTGAAAAGGTGAGTTTTAAGGTTACGTTTGAATGAGGTAAATAATGAATTAGACTTTACTGAATCAGGCAGATCATTCTATAGTATGGGACCAATGGAACAAAATGCACGAGAACCGAACGAAGTATGAGTACGGGGTAGAGAAAGAGGAGGATTACATGAACTGCGTGTATTATATGTGGATTTACGGAACTGAATTAGCTGTTTGAGGTAGGCTGGTGCATAATTATGAATACATTTTAAAACAAGACACAGAACATTAATATTGGGTAATGAGAATGGAGACGCCCCCACAGGCCCTGTCGGCATCCTCTTGATGTTTATGGTAGCAAACGAAGTTACCAAGGAAATAATGGTCAGTGGGTTTCAAGAAGGTTTCTTGTAGACAGAAGACGACCGGGTTTAAGGTGGTGGCCAGTGGGTCAATTTCTTCCGAATTGGCCTTAAGGCCTCCTGATGTTCCATTGTATGATGGTGTGAATGTTATTGTACTTGTTTCTGTTGTACATCACAAGGAGGGGGTTGGGGTTATCTGGAGGAAGTTCTGTTGGGTCTGAGCTGGCTTATTTTTTCTTTAGATCTTTCCCTGTTTCTTTGGGAGCAGTTGTTTTTTAAAGTTGGACGAGAAGTATGTACGGTGGGTTCGGTAATCAAACAATCCATGCTCTCTTCAGTGTCACACATGTGGGTTTGGATGGTGGGCTCTTTGTTGATTGGTTGTTTGTTGTTTGCTGGTAAGTTTGTTGGTTTTAAATTTGTTAGCTAGGTTTGCTTGAGTTTGATGGCATTGGAGGTGTTGGGGTAGGGGACAGCGGGGGTCTTAGAGAAGGAAGGAAGGTTGGGGAGAGAAGTAGTGGTGGAGGTGGTTTGGGTAATGGGTATGGTTGGGTTGTTGGCAATGGTGATGAGCTTAGGACTGGGTAAGAAGAGCCAGGTGAGGTCAGTTTGGACATGTGAGTCAGTTTTAGTTGTGTTGGGGGGCGGTATTAGCATGTGAGGAGATCGAGTAGAAAGGTTTGGTGTGGAGGGAAGCGAGGAATTGCTTTCTGGCCTCTGGGTAAGTGGTGATTATGGGTGTTTAGTTTGGTTATCTGTTTTTCCTGAAGCCAGGTAGGGCAGTCTTTTGAGAAGGAAGGATGGTTGGCTTGGTGAGTACTGTCGCAATTGGTACAGAGAGGAGGATGGGGAGGGGGTGGGAGGGGGTGCAAGAGGCGCTGTCATGGTCCGGGCTCCACAAATGCCACAGCTCACTTGGCTGCGGCAGGAGTTTTTCCCATGACTATACCTCTGGCACTGATGACAGCGGAGGAGATTGGGATTGTAAGGAGCGACTCAGATTCTCAAATAGCCGGCAGTGATGTGGAAGGAGAGTTGGTGTGGCAAAAGTCAGGAAGATGGCATTGGTGGGTGTTTCGGCACCATCTGTCTTGAGGACGATACAAGAGGTTTCAGTAACGTGTTGGCTGGCAAGTTCCTCAATGAGGTTTTCATTGGTCAAGTAGGAAAAGTCTCTGGTTCTGATGTTGCCTTTGCTTGAGTTTAGAAAGTGAAGGGGGAGGGTGACTGTTGCATCGATACCAGTATTAGCTATGGTTTTGGTGGTGAGAAGGGTGGTGGCTTGAGTGTCCCTGGTGCAGTGCACAAGAAGATCGCCGTATCTAAGGGTAGAAACCTTGGGGAGGATACCGACAAGGCCGTGAAGCGCCTTGTGTTGGTGGCCTAATCGATTACAATTTTAGGGACTGGGGCTGAGGAATGGTCAATGGAGGTTAAAGGTGGGTCACGGGGAGGGGAGAGAGCGTCAAGGTCAAGGCAGAAGCATTTGATCTTGATGGAAAAGGGCCGGGATACCTAAGGCAATTAGAATAATATCGCGGAACTACTTTATGAGAACCACTATACAGGTATCGAAAAGGGCATGAAGGCCTGGTCACAACGGGAGGGAAAAAACAAAAAGAATGATCTCACCGAAAAAAGACACCCATCCACAGAGAGAAAATCCCGGAAAACAAAAGTTTACATGGAAAAGTGTGAGGTAGAGTATATTCAGAATAGAAAGTTTGAGCCAACAGATAGGAAATTATGTTGCTCTCAACACGTCATAAGCTTATCAATGAAACCAAACCCATGAGGTGGTGACTGGATGCCCAATAAGAGACTCATCCAAGCAATGTTACCTTTTCTCCGAAGCGGCCTTGGGGTCCCTCTGGTCCTTGTTTACCCTGTATCCCTGGAAGTCCCGGCATGCCCTGTTGTCCCTGTAATCCCTGAAACAGAAATAAAAGGTACATTAAATCCATTTGACATCGCACAGAAAATATATAACATTGAAACAAATGGGCATATTCAGAGATAAGCTATGAAAACTTACAAACACTTCTTTTACTCACCATACCATGCCCTTCTTTTCTACATTAATGCCTTTTTCCTATACTTTAACTTATTTGCATTAAATCCCCATGCACACATTATCACTGAGAGGAGGGAGAAAAGGGTGAAAGTTGCACTGGATTCCAGGCTTGGGGGAGCCCCAAAATGTACTTTAGGAGTATATTTTGAAGAGACCAAAAAAGCAAAATTATGATAAAAAAACATACCCACAGGGACGAATAAGGGTGACAATCCCCAACCAAACAACTTCTCCCACTGACCCCTTCTTGCTATGCCAACTGTTGCAGCAGATGATTCACTCGAAGTTTTATCTCATTTTTTTTTCTTTAAATGTAAGCAAATTTGTTATTTCCTAGATTGGTGAGGGAGGGGGGAGGGGGGGTGGATACATAAGCTTTAGCATTTTAATTGTTCCATAAGAAGTTTCTACAGAATAATTCTGCTGAATGCATCCTTTCCTTACATTTCAGATCTCGAGCAACAAATATCTATTGTTTCTAAAACCTAATGCATGCATGACCTGATTCTAAACCAATGCTATAAGTGCTGTAAAAGGTCTTACTGTGTCCAATTTCTTCCAACCCAAATAAGCTTTGCTCAACACTTTTTTTTTACTGTATTTCTGACCTATATGAGCTCAGTGATGATTGGAATATCAGACAGCTGTATAAAGACTAGCCCAGTATCAAACACAAGCGATGACAGTCATCACAAATTGGCCGATGGCAAGCCCCAGCTGAGCCGCAGATCTCGTCCTGCTGATTTTGGTAATAGTTTCTCACGTATGATGACCTCATATTAAAGTTGCATGGGATCCCCTAGCACTACCTGTATAGGAACCCATACTGCATAAAATCCATGTTTTGTTACTTCAAAGTTCAGCTACCAACATAATTTCTTGTGCAGGACTATCCATGACGTCAGATATAAAGTCTTGAGGTTTTGAGACAACACTTGGAAGATCATTTAGAAGAATGTATATAGCTGTGGAAACCCTCAACTTGCACAAACACAAACCCTTTCCCCAAACCTGACTGGAAGTTATCCAAAAATGTCCATAAATGTATCAATGTTATCTCCTCAAATTTTCCCCACAGAATATTTCCCAATATGCCGGGCAGGTCCCCGATATGCCGGGCAGGTCCCCGATATGCCGGGCAGGTCCCCGATATGCCGGGCAGGTCCCCGATATGCCGGGCAGGTCCCCAATATGCCGGGCAGGTCGGCCGTTGCCATGCACAGGTCGGCCGTTGCCATGCACAGGTCGGCCGTTGCCATGCACAGGTCGGCCGTTGCCATGCACAGGTCGGCCGTTGCCATGCACAGGTCGGCCGTTGCCATGCACAGGTCGGCCGTTGCCATGCACAGGTCGGCCGTTGCCATGCACAGGTCGGCCGTTGCCATGCACAGGTCGGCCGTTGCCATGCACAGGTCGGCCGTTGCCATGCACAGGTCGGCCGTTGCCATGCACAGGTCGGCCTTTGCCATGCAGTCGGCCTTTGCCATGCACAGGTCGGCCTTTGCCATGCACAGGTCGGCCTTTGCCATGCCTGGTCGACCTTTGCCATGCACAGGTCGGCCTTTGCCATGCACAGGTCGGCCTTTGCCATGCACAGGTCGGCCTTTGCCATGCACAGGTCGGCCTTTGCCATGCACAGGTCGGCCTTTGCCATGCACAGGTCGGCCTTTGCCATGCACAGGCCGGCCGTTGCCATGCACAGGCCGGCCGTTGCCATGCACAGGCCGGCCCAATATGCCGGGCAGGTGCCCAATATGCCGGGCAGGTGCCCAATATGCCGGGCAGGTGCCCAATATGCCGGGCAGGTGCCCAATATGCCGGGCAGGTGCCAATGCCGGGCAGGTGCCCAATATGCCGGCAGGCCGTTGCCATGCACGGGCGGCCGTTGCCATGCACAGGCCGGCAGTTGCCATGCACAGGCGGCCGTTGCCATGCACAGGCCGCGGCCGTTGCCATGCACAGGCGGCCGTTGCCATGCACGGGCGGCAGTTGCCATGCACAGGCCGGCAGTTGCCATGCACAGGCCGGCAGTTGCCATGCACAGGCCGGCAGTTGCCATGCACAGGCCGGCAGTTGCCATGCACAGGCCGGCAGTTGCCATGCACAGGCCGGCAGTTACCATGCATAAAGTCTACTATGGTAGGTTAGAGCACTCATCCTAACGATTTTTAATGTATTTTAAAGAAAATTAATTTTGTAAGTTTTTGACTATTTGTATTATTTTCCCCCCTTACTTTCTTCATGTGGTAAATTATAATTACCCATGCAACATTTTATTTTTCCACAACCCTTACATATCCAATGTTTTTTTAAGCTACAAAATCAGAGGTCAAAATATGATAGAGCCTTTGGAGAATATGAGGCTGTGATGTCACAACTAGTCTGCTTTCAGTTATTTCTACACAAATGATACCAAATTTTTAATTTGAAAATATCTCTGTAACAGATTAAGATTTTTGAATGCTTTCTTCACCATGTTTCTTTTTTGAAGTCCTATTTCATATAGGATGAACTTGCTTGACCACTAAACTGATCATTTAACAAATGCTGTATGCTTTCCTTGCTCTAGCTTCCTGTTCTATGCTAGTACCATGGTTCTTTAAAATTTTCAAATTATGTATCATCCTTTAATTTGACCACTTTACAAGCATCCCAACCAAACACATTTATCTGCATCTACATAACTGAAAGGGAGAAATGAAATCTTACTACTTAGTAATTGCAAAGTCAAATATGTTGCAAATTATTGGAATAACATTCCAACCACCTACTGTGATATGTTTGACTTGGCATTACAAGGCTGACCCTTTGCAAGGTGAACCTTTGTAAGGTAAGGGTCAATGTAATTCCAACTATTATTTATAGGGTACATAAATATCCCAAAATTGTTTGTTTTCTCAGTCCTTAGGCGATTTGAAATTTGAATACATCTCAGTCTAGGATATCAAAAATACCAGTCTTCCTTCCTGGTGTCTGCTGGACCATGGAGCTATTAACTAGCTCCATAATTGGACACTTTTAAGCTGTAACAGATCTGAAAGTCATTTTCATTTTGAAAACCAGTTTAAAAATTCTTGCCATGCTATTCTTTCACATCAGAGGGGTAGATGTAAATTTTACAGGGCTGTAATACTAATCCAGAAAGTGTGGTTTCTTGTACACAAAAATTGGAGACAAGGCCAAATTTTCTCCAACATGTACTGTATTTTTAATATGCTACTGAAAAATGTGTGAACGTAGCCCTGCAATTCATTTCACACCAATGCATTTATGCAAGTTTTTAAGAAAAGTCAAATTAACAAGAGAAAAAGCAATAAAGATTAATGATGGGTAAATATTACAAACCCTGATTGCCCCTGTGCAAGAAAGGCACATTAGTGGTCCCTCGAAAATTTTACATTTTGGTCGAATTTGATTGTTCTTTAAACAATAACAATAGTGGGTGGTTGAATTGAATGAAAACAATCTGGTAAAATAATGTTGATTAAGAGTTAGGACATTCAAGACCATTCCAGGCTACTATCTGATGAATCAGATTGCATGAAACTCCTATTTCAGGTGCTTGGATTTAAATACTTGAAAATATGAAATTGAAACATTTAGTCAGACCCCTAGCTTGATTTGAAAAGGGGCAGAATGCTTAAATTGTTGTGTGAAGTGCTGCACCTGTCAGTGAGTGGTCCATTGGAGCCAGCCGCTAAGCCTCTAGAGCCGTCGCTAAGCCTCTAGTGAAGCTCTGGAATTTGAACTAAAATCCTATCTCAGAATTCATGAGCCAACTGGATGAATTACAAAGCTATCTTTCTGTATACATGCATATGAGGTAAGACGTTGACCTCTAAAAACATGTAACCTATCATTAAAAAACGTTATCTGGTGAGGGGTGGACACTTGTAACAGATCTGCAAATCATTTAAATACAAACAATTCACTTCATCAATAATGTTTTGTTGCTAGTGGATCTTCATGTCTACATTTTACTGTAAACTAAATGGGTTAAATAGGCAAATCTATACGAAGATCAAGAGATTTTCTTGCAAAATGTTTTAAGACGTTTTTTAAATCCTTTCTCCTCTGTCGTTTTGTTAATTGTTATCTTGTAAATTGACTCTCCATTCTCAAGCAGCCTTGAATAATAACAAATCACCAGATTCCCCACCCCACGGTCTTCCAACATTCCTCCCATGGTCTCCCCTCATCCCCGTGTTCTCCCTTCCCATCCCCCCCACCCCCATAAAGCAAGCCTCTTAAAATTGATCACTTCATATTTTGGTCCCTCACCTAATTTTGACTAATCCTAATATCCTGCATGGATCAATTTGATATCTGATGGATCAATTTGATATCCTGCATGGATCAATTTGATATCCTGATGGATCAATTGACCAATAAACCAATTAATCTACCAACCAGTTAATCTACCAACCAATCAATATACCAAACAATAAATCAATTAGGGCTGAGGCCCAAAAGGTCTGGTACCCAGTACCAAAATATCAGGTATGGGTACCAAAATAAACTAGAACTAAATGTTTTGTGGTTCTGATGCTTTTTTTTTCATATGCTGATCGATAATCTGCAGGTTTTGTATTACCTGCCATGTCATTGCAAATTAACACACTAGCTTACATCACAATTATACCAAATATGAAATAAAACAAACAATGCGGTTTTAAAAAAATCCCATGTATCGAGTACATAACTATATAATGCAGCCCATCCAAAACATGAAAAGTATCCAGTTTTAAACATGACTAATCAAGAAGATATTTGGGCAGGATTTTACTAAACCAACTATGTAACAGAGGACACAAGGACCAAGGTGAGGAAGCTCAACTCAAACTTCCTGTTGGCAGCAGACAGGTGGGAAAATAATTTTAATCCTTTTCTCCTGAAAATTGATTTGATATGGGTGATGCGGGGTCTGGTTTAAACACAAAGAAGAGAAAAATTATCAAACCGTTTATGATGGCCATGATGCTGGAAAGCTAGGAAATGTGGTTTGTGTGAGTATCTTTCCAACTGTAATTCATTTAGTTGTTCACAAAAGGAAACAACAAAACAAAATTAAACAAATGCATTTATTTCACGCTCGATACCTTTCTGAAGATTTGTTCTGCAATTCATCACATTTTCCTGTTTTATAATGTCCTAGCTGGAAAGTCTTAGCAATTTTGATATTATTTGAGTAGAAGAACTAAATAAGGAACATTCAGTATTGAGATGACCACAAATAAAAACAATCACACCAGCCCATAGGTTCCACTTCCCGACAGTCATACAGCCAAGAACAAGTAGTACATCAAGCAGAGTGAGTACATACCCTGTCCCCTTTTGTTCCATTGCATAAACATCTTGTACCAGCACAGCCTCTGCATGCCTGTAGATAAAGAAAGGAAAATGATCAATAATGGAGCAAGCACATATGAATATTCATCAGGATCACTTACAGTACAACAAAATATTTGATTGATTGAATAGGAGTACTAATATAGGGTGTCAATAGGGATACTAGTAGAGGAACAAATAGGGGTACCAATATAGGGTACCAATAGGGATACTAGTAGAGGTGCAAATAAGGGTGCCAATATAGGGTACCAATAGGGATACTAGTAGAGGAACAAATAGGGGTACCAATAGGGGTGCCAATAGGGATACTAGTAGAGGTGCAAATAGGGGTGCCAATATAGGGTACCAATAAGGATACTAGTAGAGGAACAAATAGGGGTACCAATAGGGGTGCCAATAGGGATACTAGTAGAGGTGCAAATAGGGGTGCCAATATAGGGTACCAATAGGGATACTAGTAGAGGTGCAAATAGGGGTGCCAATATAGGGTACCAATAGGGATACTAGTAGAGGAACAAATAGGGGTACCAATAGGGGTGCCAATAGGGATACTAGTAGAGGTGCAAATAGGGGTGCCAATAGGGGTGCCAATAGGATACTAGTAGAGGTGCAAATAGGGGTACCAATATAGGGTACCAATAGGGATAATAGTAGAGGTGCAAATAGGGGTACCAATATAGGATACCAATAAGGATACTAGTAGAGGAACAAATAGGGGTACCAATAGAGGGTACCAATAGGGATACTAGTAGAGGTGCAAATAGGGGGTACCAATAGAGGTGCCGATAGGGATACTAGTAGAGGTGCAAATAGGGGGTACTAATAGAGGGTGCCGATAGGGATACTAGTAGAGGTGCAAATAGGGGTACCAATATAGGGTACCAATAGGGATACTAGTAGAGGAACAAATAGGGGTACCAATATAGGGTACCAATAGGGATACTAGTAGAGGAACAAATAGGGGTACCAATAGGGGTGCCAATAGGGATACTAGTAGAGGTGCAAATAGGGGTGCCAATATAGGGTACCAATAGGGATACTAGTAGAGGAACAAATAGGGGTACCAATAGGGGTGCCAATAGGGATACTAGTAGAGGTGCAAATAGGGGTGCCAATAGGGGTGCCAATAGGGATACTAGTAGAGGTGCAAATAGGGGTACCAATATAGGGTACCAATAGGGATAATAGTAGAGGTGCAAATAGGGGTACCAATATAGGATACCAATAAGGATACTAGTAGAGGAACAAATAGGGGTACCAATAGAGGGTACCAATAGGGATACTAGTAGAGGTGCAAATAGGGGTACCAATAGAGGGTGCCGATAGGGATACTAGTAGAGGTGCAAATAGGGGTACCAATAGAGGGTGCCGATAGGGATACTAGTAGAGGTGCAAATAGGGGTACCAATATAGGGTACCAATAGGGATACTAGTAGAGGAACAAATAGGGGTACCAATATAGGGTACCAATAGGGATACTAGTAGAGGAACAAATAGGGGTACCAATAGGGGTGCCAATAGGGATACTAGTAGAGGAACAAATAGGGGTACCAATATAGGGTACCAATAGGGATACTAGTAGAGGAACAAATAGGGGTACCAATAGGGGTGCCAATAGGGATACTAGTAGAGGTGCAAATAGGGGTGCCAATATAGGGTACCAATAGGGATACTAGTAGAGGAACAAATAGGGGTACCAATAGGGGTGCCAATAGGGATACTAGTAGAGTGCAAATAGGGGTGCCAATAGGGGTGCCAATAGGGATACTAGTAGAGGTGCAAATAGGGGTACCAATATAGGGTACCAATAGGGATACTAGTAGAGGTGCAAATAGGGGTACCAATATAGGATACCAATAAGGATACTAGTAGAGGAACAAATAGGGGTACCAATAGAGGGTACCAATAGGGATACTAGTAGAGGTGCAAATAGGGGTACCAATAGAGGGTGCCGATAGGGATACTAGTAGAGGTGCAAATAGGGGTACTAATAGAGGGTGCCGATAGGGATACTAGTAGAGGTGCAAATAGGGGTACTAATAGAGGGTGTCAATAGGGATACTAGTAGAGGTGCAAATAGGGGTACCAATAGAGGGTGCCAATAAGGATACTAGTAGAGGTGCAAATAGGAGTACTAATAGAGGGTGCCGATAGGGATACTAGTAGAGGTGCAAATAGGGGTACCAATAGAGGGTGCCAATAAGGATACTAGTAGAGGTGCAAATAGGAGTACTAATAGAGGGTGTCAATAGGGATACTAGTAGAGGTGCAAATAGGGGTGCCAATAGGGGTGCCAATAGGGATACTAGTAGAGGTGCAAATAGGGGTACCAATAAGGGTATCAATTGTGGTAGGTTTACTGAGAGGGGAACCAATAAACTAAGGGTTAATAATCCTCTTCATTAGAATTTGCTAACAACTTTAGAGTGGTACCTCCTAATTGCTGAAGAAATACAGAATCAAATACATGAAATTACTCCAGTAATAATCCCATCTAACTGATATGACCATCTAACTAATATGACCCATCTAAGTTATATGACCCATCTAAGTAATATGACCCATCTAAGTAATATGACCCATCTAAGTAATATGACCCATCTAAGTAATATGACCCATCTAAGTAATATGACCCATCTAAGTAATATGACCCATCTAAGTAATATGACCCATCTAAGTAATATGACCCATCTAAGTAATATGACCCATCGAATTAATATGACCCATCCAACTGATATGACCCATCCAACTGATATGACCCATCAAACTAATATGACCCATTCAAGTAATATGACCCATCTAACTAATTTAACCCATTTAATTAATATGACCCATCTAATTAATATGACCCATGTAACTAATATGACCCATCTAACTAATATGACCCATCTAAGTGATATGACTCATCTAACTAATATGACCCATCTAACTAATATGATGCATCTAATTAATATGACCCATCTAACTAATATGACCCATCTAAGTAATATGACCCATCTAAGTAATATGACCCATCTGAATAATATGATCCATTTAAGTAATATGACCCATCTAAATAATATGACCCATCTAACTAATATGACCTATCTAACTAATATGACCCATCTAACTAATATGACCTATCTAACTAATATGACCCATCTACATAATATGACCCATCTAAGTAGTATGACTCATCTAAGTAATATGACCCATTTTACTAATATGATTCATCTAATTAATATGACCCATCTAACTAATTAATATGACCCATCTAAGTAATATGACCCATCTAAATAATATGACCCATCTAAGTAATATGACCCATCTAAATAATATGACCCATCTAACTAATATGACCCATCTAACTAATATGATCCATTTAACTAATATGATCCATCTTAGTAATATGACCCATCTAAGTAATATAACCCATCTTAGTAATATGACCCATCTAAGTAATATGACCTGTCCAACTAATATGACCCATCTAATTAATATGACCCATCTAACTAATATGACCCATCTAACTAATATGACCCATCTAACTAATATGACCCATCTCACTAATATGACCCATCTAAGTAATATGACCCATCTAACTGATATGATTTATTTAGATAATAAGACCTATTTAACTAATATGACCCATCTAACTAATATGACCCATCTAACTAATATGACCCATCTAACTAATATGACCCATCAATATGAGTCATCTGACTAATCTAACTTTCTCATAGTGACCAACAAACTCCAGGAAATACAGAATTGATTAGGAAATTTACTAAGCAAGTGGAGAGAATTCCAGGCTGAGCCATAAGGAATTATGAGCATAAAGAAATAATGGGATTGAACTTGTGAAGAGGAACTAGATCAACAGTATAGCCAAATGTTTATTTGGCATAAAGAGTGAACTATATATCGCGACATTGACATCGGGTACCTTAATTCACAATGTCGGAAGTGCATACCATCACTGAGCAGTGAAAACATGCAGCTCTGAAGGCCTACACTATCAATGCCTTGCAAATACCTTATGTGTCAGGCTACGTTTTACTTCAGTTTCCAAAAAAGCAACAAAACTGTTTTCAAAAATTACAGCTGAAAAAAGTACACACAAAGTAACAAAAGACACAAACCCATCCCAAACTAGGGCTGAAAATTAGTAGGATTTTCAAACTTTAAAACAATCATACGCCCGCCGTAACTTTTAATGTCACCACTGGTTTTCAATAGGGCTCATCCAAAATAAAAATTCATAGCATAAAGGCACTATCAATACTGTCAATAGGAGAAAACACAATTTTTCGTAATTTCGACAAAAAATTGCACATACCCCAACTGAAACAATTGCACATACCCCAACTGAAACAATTGCACATACCCCAACTAAAACAATTGCGCATACCCCAACTGAAACAATTGCACATACCCCAACTGAAACAATTGCGCATACCCTAACTGAAACAATTGCATACCTCAATTGCACATACCCCAACTGAACAATTGCACATACCCCAACTGAAACAATTGCGCATACCCCAACTGAAACAATTGCACATACCCCAACTGAAACAATTGCACATACCCCAACTGAAACAATTGCACATACCCCAACTGAAACAATTGCGCATACCCCAACTGAAACAATTGCTCATACCCCAACTGAAACAATTGCACATACCCCAACTGAAACAATTGCACATACCCCAACTAAAACAATTGCACATACCCCAACTGAAACAATTGCGCATACCCCAACTGAAACAATTGCGCATACCCTAACTGAAACAATTGCACATACCCCAACTGAAACAATTGCACATACCCCAACTGAAACAATTGCGCATACCCCAACTGAAACAATTGCACATACCCCAACTGAAACAATTGCACATACCCCAACTGAAACAATTGCACATACCCCAACTAACCCCGAATGAAAACTCACAGAAATCTGATTATTACCCAATTTGTCTAATATTTCAGCCCAAAAAAGAAAATTCCACACCCAGGAATGGCTGAAAACGTGTTTTTGTGTAGTTTTTTCCACAAATTAGGCCTTAACATATCATTAAAGTACCTATTGCACGACGCAGCCTAGGCCTATTTTTCCCACAAAAATACCTCGTTTTCAGCCAATCCGGGATGCAGGATTTTTTCTTTTGTTGAAATATCTAGATAATTTGGACAAGAATTACATTTCTGGGAGTTTTTAAGTTGAGGTTTGTGCAATTTTTGTCAAAATCACGAAAAATTGTATTTGTCTCCTAGTAGTGCCCCTATGGATTTATTTCAAGCATTATCTAAAATGTTTTCCCAAAATACAGATTCTAAATGGAAGGAGGCTCAGGTGTTTAAGGCTTAAAAGCCATTGCATATATCAGGAAACTAGTCAAACAAAATCTTGTAAGGGTAATTATAATTTACCACCTGAAAAAACTTCAAAGAAAAAGAATTTAAAGTTAAAAAATCTATGAAATACATTAACAATTGTTAAGAATGTTAAGATAAGGGCGCCAACCTTTCATAGTAGACTTACTACACCAGTCATTTCTAGTAATGTATTAAAACCGGATTTAACAAGTAATTTCTTAACCATTTTGTTTCTCTCAACTTGTTTGACCCCTGAACTAATCCAAGGACCTGAAAAGCCAGCTTGACAGGGTGCACTGCTTTATTTTAACATGAACACAAAAACATAAATCATGAGATTAATTCACTTGAGCTGTTGTTCACCAGAGTTACCCTTTAGCTGTTGCCCACCAGAGTTACCCTTGTAGCAATAAAAAAGATATACTTCTGAAAAATAACAAAATGTCTAATCAAATTTGCTGGATTCCCAAGGTGGCATTTTATGCATTCCACAGGTTCTCCTCTAGTTAACTGATGAAATCTTAAATAACTTTGGTCAACTTTGATCCAATCTATCCACCTCACAAGAAATCAAGAACAGACTGCCAGCCTTTGGGCATTAAATCTAACTTGACCTCTGACCTGACGGATTTATCAGACTTGACATCTCAGATCTCAATCTCTGCTGTGAGGTAACCAGAGCTCTCATGTCCTGCTCTGTTTATTGAAGTGACATAAACCAACAGATGTGCAAAAATCAAAAATAGGTGAAAGGGGGACTTTTTCCCAAAAACTGACCAAAACTCTTCAAACCTTCACCACATTTTAAGCAACATGCTCTTTAGACAGTAAACTAGTACCCACCAGACAGTAAACAAGTACCAACTTTTTAGAGAGTAATCAAAACCAAAAGGTTTGTGCTTCCGACGCAACTCAGAAGCATAACAAATTTAAAAAAAAAACCACCCCCCCAAAAAAAAACTTAACATTCAGCAACGGGGTAGCTGTGGCTCCCGCGATACATGCCTGCACACATACATACATACAAATTCATTCCACCCTAAAGCTATTAAATGAATAAATTAATAAATCAAATTCAATTTATTTAACCCTGGAGCTATTAAATGAATAAATTAATTAAGGTGGTAGTTCTGTGTGAACACTGTTTTTGATTTAATAATAACATTTTCTTCACCAAACTCATAAAATTAGTAAATATTGAAATTCGCATCCAAAAAAAAGGAAATCTAATTAATATGCAAATTCGCATCTTCATTAATTATGCGCATATATTAAAAACGAAATCACTCATAACTCCAGTTTTATGTGCCCTACCATATCAAATGAAGTATCATTGTAAAGCTTACAACATGAGGAATGCAATGAACTAAACAGATTACTATTTGTGGAACTCAGAAAAAAAGAATGGCCATTTTCAATATTTCATCAATTTTCAGACAGCTAATTAGTATGCATAGCCAAAATATCTCCCACCCCTTATATTCAACTGATAAGATTTTAGTTCATTGCATGCCTAATTGTATCAAGATGATGTGTGCCAAATTTCTAACTGATACAACAAATACTTTGAAAAATATCACAGTTTTAAACTATAAATATTCTGAAAAAAGCATTTTCGAGAAAAACATGTTTAAAAATAATGGTGCTGTACATGGACATGTTGTAATAAACGTATCAAGTTTTTATCAGCATTTAATGGCTGAAAGTCACTTGATTACCTTAGTATTATGAGAGGGCATGCTTAAGTAGTTACTGTGGTGTCTCTAAAACTTTCCTGAAGCATAAACTTCTCCCTCTTTTTCTTCATTTTTGTCCTGAAATCCTTTTTTTAAGTGATCTCAGTTGCTTTCGCCTTTTCTTCCTTTTATCGCTCTTATCTTTTTTCGCTTTTGTGGACCGAAGGGTATCCTTTTTGCTCGCTATCATGGAAGTGTAATAACCTGGACATATCCCTAATGAATTTAGAATGTTGGGGATACACTTGTTTCCTTCATTGAAAGCACAAACAGCCCCAGCAGTGGCTAGCTGAATTGACGTAGTTCCAACAAACACTTCTTTGGGAGCTCGTTGCCAGATCTGGCCGTTGAAACTTTCATTAGCATTCTGAGTTATGCAGTCTACACATTTACTCAACAAACTTTCCTGTGTCAAATCTTTGTAAATTGGTAAGATTTTCTGAACAACTGCTGCAGGAAGTCCATGCTTGTGCTTGAACTTTTTTGTTTTATTTGCTTCATCCCTTTTGTACCCACACCAGCTTTCTGGACCATCAGGGCAGCGTCGTGTTGTGGGTTCTCGTCAGTAGATGCTACATGGTAGAAACCGCCCATATATCCTTTTTGCATACCCTGCATATCTCCCTATTTCCCTTACCCCAATCCATAGTAATTCTGAGAGTATCAATCTTCTTTTTTAGTCAATCTGTTCCTCCCACCAATAGTTTTGCCATCTGCCAACTTTAATTTCCCCCGGTTTTGCTTTCATTTCACGAAGTCTTGTGCCAACCCTTTTTGCACATGCCCTACACACTCTTTTTTAGAAATAGTCTTATCTTTGTAGGGATTTTCTTTTGCAACACTCAAAAGGCACTGGAGTCCCCATCCCAACATATGTAGTATACTGCAGTCCCCTTTGTTCCTCAGAGCGTAAAAATCCTCTTTGCTCCTTCGGTTTCCATGGCCCCTGCAGATCCTTCAAAATTGATGCTGCACTTATGGTCAGCCTTCCATACCTGGTACTGCTGAGATGTTTGGTCTTTCTTTTCCCAGGTCTTGCATTCCTTGCATACTTTTGATAAGACTTCAGTGTCAAGGACTTTAGCTGTTTTACTATCAATGACAGTTACTACCCCATGTAAAGAGCTGTGGCCACGCCTGTGCCATGACCCGTCAACTGTGACTGTTGTCTCCACAATTTCATCTTCAGATTTGCCCTTTGTAACCTTGACTTCATTGGCAGCATCTTTCATCACCTTCTCTGCCTCCTTGCGAAAAGCATTGGTGATACCTGTTAGCCGAGTATTAAAATTGCTCTTAGTGAGTGGTGGTGGCATGTTCATGATCATTGCGTACTTTTCCGAAGCAGCTTGTCCACGGCCCATCTCCCTAAATGCCATTACAGAGCGAACATTTACTTCAAATGCCCCCTGCCCAGACTTTTCTTCTCTTTCCACACGTTTAGAAGTAAAAAACTGATCAACAACACCACAGTTATCACAATTGAGGGTAAAATGATTGGCAAAACCCATCCGCTTTTCAGCGATCTCACTTAGTTCCAATTTATGTGAACAATTCACACACCGTCCATACTTGCATATAATTCCAGACATAATGTCAACATCTATTATTCTAAAACCACTTACAGTATCTGGACAAGTTTCTGAAGGAGTCCAAGCTTTAATCTTTTCAGAAATTACCTCTTCAGTTGGATTTTGCACAGAAGTCTTATTCTTACATGTATCTGCTTTTGGGACACTTGGCTCAGCTTCATCATTATTGTCATTAGGCCTTAGCTTAGACTTATCTCCTGTTGTCTCTGGCTTAGTATACCTGTGCCCATAAACCTCCTTTTCTTTCTTCTTTGGGTCCTAAATTTTCCCATTTCTTCTTCAAATATCACAAAAAAACAAATTAAGTGTTCAATCAAATATAACAAGTGAAATTTTTCAACAACAAACAATAATCTTGAAGAATCCCACAGAGCAAAAGATCGAGTGTGTACAGTACAGAATGGTTTCTCAAAGCAGTAACTCACACATGCAGGGAGGTCAGGTGACAGTCACATGTTAAATAAGTAGTCTTATCATTCAGGCTTTTCATTCTTTGAAAAGCTTGTGTGATTTTTTCTGAATCTAGGAAGAAAACAGGGTTTTATATGAATATATTCAGTTGCGTTGCCATGGAAACGGGGTGTAAACAATAGTGGAAAATATATTTTCTATATTTTTAAGGATAAATTTAGGATATATCTGGGGTGAAATTCTAAAAACTGCTTATGACATATGTTTTGGGATACAATAAAGAGTGAATCAAAGCCATTTTTCATTTTTTTAATAAATATTGAAAAAATGGATTTTTTTACAGAACTACCACCTTAATCAAATTCAATTCATTCCACCCAGGAGCTATTAACTGAATAAATTAATTTATCAAATTCAATTCATTCCACCCTAGAGCTATAACTGAATTAATTAATTAATCAAATTCAATTCATTCCATGCTGGCGCTATCAAATAAATAAATTATTTAATCAAATTCAATTCATTCCACCCTGGAGCTATTAACTGAATAAAATAATCAATCATATTCAATTAATTCCATGCTGGAGCTATTAAATGAATAAATTAATTAATCAAATTCAATTCATTCCACCCTGGAGCTATTAACTGAATAAATTAATTCAGTTAAAAGCTCCATGATTCCACATTCCTACTGTGAACAAAGAAAACTGCCAACATGGACACAATCAAAATAAAAACTAAAATATTACAATTTTATCAAACATAGAAACAAATTCATTCAAGCAGGACATATCAATGGTCAAGCCTACCAGAGACAAAACAATAGATCTGGGTTTTTTTAAGTTTGAACTCAACATCTCAGACATAAACAACAAAGAGAAGCCATATTTTTCATTACACATATAAAATTAAATCACTGAAATATTTGTGCTTCCCCACTTAACCTTTTTTCAGCAATATTTATGTGTGGTCTGCTCAGCAGAATGCAAAGAAAATACACAAACCCAACCATACCCTATTTGGATATCAGAACTTGTTTATAGACACAAGTCCTCATCTAATCCACTAGACTTCACCTACATTATACTGGACTTCACCTACATTATACTGGACTTCACCTACATTATACTGAACTTCGCCTACATTATACTGGACTTCGCCTACATTATACTGGACTTCACCTACATTATACTGGACTTCACCTACATTATACTGGACCTCACCTACATTATACTGGACTTCACCTACATTATACTGGACCTCACCTACATTATACTGGACTTCACCTACATTATACTGGACTTCACCTACATTATACTGGACTTCACCTACATTATAGTGGACTTCACCTACATTATAGTGGACTTCACCTACATTATACTGGACTTCACCTACATTATACTGGACTTCACCTACATTATACTGGACTTCACCTACATTATACTGGACTTCACCTACATTATACTGGACTTCACCTACATTATACTGGACTTCACCTACATTATACTGGACTTCACCTACATTATACTAGACTTCACCTTCATTATACTGGACTTCACCTACATTATACTAGACTTCACCTACATTATACTGGACTTCACCTACATTATACTGGACTTCACCTACATTATACTGGACTTCACCTACATTATACTGGACTTCACCTACATTATACTGGACTTCACCTACATTATACTGGACTTCACCTACATTATGCTAAACTTCACCTACAGTATACTGGACTTCACCTAGAGTATACTGGACTTCACCTACAGTATACTGGACTTCACCTATATTATACTGGACTTCACCTACATTTTACTGGACTGTACTGGAGGAGGTACCACTATAGACTCCCTTGACAACAAAACAGGTCCCACTTGACACGTGTTTGTAAGTCACAGTTTTGGATAAGGGGTCTTATTTTCATTCAGCATGATAATTTCTTTTACAGCAGAGTAAAGGGGGTAAGAGGGGGGAGGGGAGAGGGGGGAGGGGGGGGAGAAGGGGTGGGGAGTTCTAAACTGGTTGTCTGTGCTGACTGCTAAATTTGGATTTTTTTTTCCTGCATGAATGGATGTAAGTAAGCATCTTGATGGGTCTCTCAACTAGCGGCGTGTCTAGCTTTTCATTTTTAGGGGTTTAAGCCCCTATAAACATATTCAGGGCCCCTGACATAGATTTAAGATTAGGGGGCCAGGACAGAGGAGTAGGAAGTTGGGGGTACTCTCCCCCAAATAATTTCTTCTTCTCGTTGGGAGGATACAATATTATTAACACATGAAATTGCCAACATTTGCTTAAAATTTCTCAAAATTCACTGCCATTTCCCGGAAATTGAAGAAAATTTCCTGGAAAATGAATGTTGTGAATGCCAGAAATTGAACAAAAATTTTACAAAGTTGAAGGAAATTGAAGGAAAAGTTAAGAAGATTTCCCGAAAATTGAAGAAGATTTCCTGAAAATTAATGGCAATTGAAGCAATTCCATGAAAATGAAGAAAATTCCTTAAAATTAACAACCAGTGCAATTTGCATAACCAGAAAAAAGTTTAGAATTCTTTCTCCACCTTGAGATGACCCTTTCTACAAGGCAGTGTTGACAATTGGCCATAGGACAACATTATATGGGTGGGAGAGGCCCAGGGAAGGAGGGGGGTGGGGGCTTGGCCCTGATAGCCTATTTCTGAAGACTTACTTCTCTACCTGAAGGCATTTTGGATTTTATGTTGTAGATTCAGGTCCAATTATGAAGATTTTTGATCCAAAATTGAAGATTTTGAAGTCAAAACACTAAAGATATTTGTTTTAAAATTGAGTATATTTGGCTCAAAATTAACGAAAATGCAGTCGACAGGTTGATATGATTAAATCATTGCCAACATCTGTTTTGTGTATGGTTCATTTGATATTTCAGTTAATTATATTGATGGCTTTGGCAAACATGCTCCCAACATTAGGGTAATTGCCCCTCAAATATTTGATTGAATTAGCTGTATAATAAAAAGGATGTTCATTTTTGCATGCCCCTCCCCCTAAAATTTTTATATTTCATATTCTAAGAGTTGCCATATTTACTTTAGATATTCATGTTTAAAATGTCTCCTTTTTTGAAGAATACTGAATCAAATGTGATGTCATATCCTCACTTTCCTCCGAGTGTTTATGTTCGTGACATAATGTGGCTCAAAAACCACTCCGAGGTTATGAACCTTCCACCATAATAGACTTTTCACATCAGTCATTTCCACAGTGTGTCTAAGTAGTTTCTTCACCACTTTAAGGTCTACTAGGACAGGTGCCAAAGTTCTGCTCAATCACAGACCAAACCAAACATTAATATTTTAGTTTAATATTCTTTGAATCTTAAAAAAAGCTTGTAAATTTCAAGTAATGAGTATAGTAAAAGTTTGATTTTTTTTAATATATCGAAAATAATTTGATGAATTGACATGAAACACCATATACCTCTTAAGTCCATCTTATAATATTATATCTTGCTTAACCAATGTTCAATTTTTTTGTATACAAGAAATAATTTGTGAATTATGACCTTCCTGAATCTTACTCCTAAATATCATTATCATATTTGCAAACCCTCCGTAGTTTCACAATGGTAGTACCTGAAGCCCTGGGCTCTACTTAGCACCATTCTTAAGCTCACTGATCAGTCATTTCTGTAGCCTCAACAGTGCAGTATAATCATTGTAGCCTCAACGGTGCTGTATAATCATTCCTGCACTATACTGATCTCCAAACAACTTGTTTTTTTTCAGTCTGGTTTTTAAACTTTAAAGAAAACAATACAACCTTTAAAACATTATACGAAATAGAGAATCGTTATCAATTGAAGGACTGAAGGAATGGATAGTGGAGAATCGTTATCAATTGAAGGACTGAAGGAATGGATAGTGAGCCCTCTATAAGAGATTCCAAATAACAACTACTGGATCAAATGATCCACGTTTGAGCTGGAAAAGTATGCTGCCCTCAGGCAATATGAAGTAGAACAATATTTCCATGTAGACAATGACGCAACAGCAGAATTTGATAGTGGGTGGAGCTTATTCGTTCAGGGAAGCACAAAAAACAAATGCACTTCAGCAGCACCATACTATGAGTGCACCCAAGGGCCTACAGTAGGGTCCAGGACGCCACAAGGACTGACTGATTGGGTTCAGGGGCCTGAAGATTCCACATTTTGTATGCCCCAAAAACTTTTAAAACAGTCATTTGATCAATGATGATACTGAACGATAACACAAATTCAATAATGGTAAGGAGAACATTGCAATCAAGCCAGATAATAAGCCGTAAGTTACAGTAGGAGTTTCTGCTATGTATTTCCTGCTACCAAAATCACGCCAAGAAACACAAGCAGTGGCGTAGCCAGCAATACAACAAACACAGGCAGTGATGTAGCCAGCAATACAACAAACACAGGCAGTGGCATAGCCAGCAATACAACAAACACAGGCAGTGGCACAGCCGGCAATACAACAAATGCAGGCAGTGGTGTAGCCAGCAATACAACAAACGCAGGCAGTGGTGTAGCCAGCAATACAACAAACACAGGCAGTGGCATAGCCAGCAATACAACAAACACAGGCAGTGGCACAGCCAGCAATACAACAAACACAGGCAGTGGCACAGCCAGCAATACAACAAACGCAGGCAGTGGTGTAGCCAGCAATACAACAAACACAGGCAGTGGCACAGCCAGCAATACAACAAACGCAGGCAGTGGTGTAGCCAGCAATACAACAAACGCAGGCAGTGGTGTAGCCAGCAATACAACAAACGCAGGCAGTACAACAAACACAGGCAGTGGCACCAGCAATACAACAAACGCAGGCAGTGGTGTAGCCAGCAATACAACAAACACAGGCAGTGGCATAGCCAGCAATACAACAAACACAGGCAGTGGCACAGCCAGCAATACAACAACAACAAACAACAAATGCAGGCAGTGGCACAGCCAGCAATACAACAAACACAGGCAGTGGCACAGCCAGCAATACAACAAACACAGGCAGTGGCACAGCCAGCAATACAACGAGAAACACAGGCAGTGGTGTAGCCAGCAATACAACAAACACAGGCAGTGGTGTAGCCAGCAATACAACAAACACAGGCAGTGGCGTAGCCAGCAATACAACAATCACAGGCAGTGGCGTAGCCAGCAATACAACAAACACAGGCAGTGGCGTAGCCAGCAATACAACAAACACAGGCAGTGGTGTAGCCAGCAATACAACGAGAAACACAGGCAGTGGCATAGCCAGCAATACAACAAGAAACACAGAGTGGCATAGCCAGTAATACAAAGTGAGGGGTCCAAGAAGGTCGTAGACCCTCATCCCTACACGAAGTGTTCAAATTTAGCCCACTTTTAAGGGCAATTTTATTTTTTGAAACAAAAAGAAAATATACAAAATAAAGATTATCCCAGTTTTGAAAAATGCTTTAAAAAGTGGGGGGAAAGGGGTCTCGATCGCCCCGTCACTCGCCCTCCCCCTCCCACCTGTCTATGCCACTAAACAATTCACCGCCCATCCTGACAAGGGCTTCATCCCTAGATTTAATTGTTTGACACAATTTTAAGCAAATATCTGCTTCCAAAATCACAAGCGCAAGGCTTCGAGGGCTACGTTCTTAGGCCCCTGATTAAGTTATATCATTAAACATGCACAAAATATATATGTACTGCCAGTGCACCACCATCTTGGAGAAATCATCAATTTACTATCGCCAACTAATTAACTTGATGAATCTATCTGCCATCTAAAGGGCTTCGCCCCCAGTCCCTACCAGGGCTTCACCCCCAAATTTAACTGTTTGGCACAATTTTAAGCAATTATCTCTCACCAAAATCGCAAGAAACGCATGGCTTCCGGGTCTTCATTTCTAGACCCTTGAGTGAGTTATATTATTAAACATGCACAAATTATCAATGTGCTGCCAGTATTGGAGAAATCATTAATTTACCACCATCAACTAATTCAGTTGATGAATCTATGTACCATCAAAAGGTGCATACCAATTTATGCATGTGCCCAATGTTTTACTCTCATGAGCATTTTTGGGGGAGGGGCACAAACATACCATTCCCCCTCCCATGAAACATGACCCATCACCCCACTATTAAAAAGATAGCACTTCCAAGTCATTTTAAGTCCGTCCTTTTGGAGAGAATCTTTCAAATTCAGTATTTATGAATAGAATGAGTTCTCCCTTTACTCATCCTGTCCCCTGCCTGGGATCCTACCCATCCTGTCCCATGCCTGGGATCCTACTCATCCTGTCCATGCCTGGGATCCTACTCATCCTGTCCTATTCCTGGGATCCTACTTATCCTGTCCATGCCTGGGATCCTACTCATCCTGTCCTATTTCTGGGATTCTACTCATCCTGTCCCCTGCCTGGTATCCTACTCATCCTCTCCCCTGCCTGGTATCCTACTCATCCTCTCCCCTGCCTGGGATCCTACTCATCTTGTCCAGTGCCTGGGATCCTACTCATCCTGTCCCATGCCTGGGATCCTACTCATCCAGTCCCCTGCCTGGTATCCTACTCATCCTCTCCCCTGCCTGGGATCCTACTCATCCTGTCCCATGCCTGGGATCCTACTCATCCTGTCCCATGCCTGGGATCCTACTCATCCAGTCCCCTGCCTGGTATCCTACTCATCCTATCCCCTGCCTGAAATCCTACTCATCCTGTCCCATGCCTGGGATCCTACTCATCTTGTCCCCGGCCTGGGATCCTACTCATCCTGTCCCCTGCCTGGGATCCTACTCATCCTGTCCCCTGCCTGGTATCCTACTCATCCTCTCCCCTGCCTGGTATCCTACTCATCCTGTCCCATGCCTGGTATCCTACTCATCCTGTCCCCTGCCTGGTATCCTACTCATCCTCTTCCCTGCCTGGTATCCTACTCATCCTCTCCCCTGCCTGGTATCCTACTCATCCTCTCCCCTGCCTGGGATCCTACTCATCCTCTCCCCTGCCTGGTATCCTACTCATCCTGTCCCCTGCCTGGGATCCTACTCATCCTGTCCCCTGCCTGGTATCCTACTCATTCTCTCCCATGCCTGGTATCCTACTCATCCTCTCCCCTGCCTGGTATCCTACTCATCCTCTCCCCTGCCTGGTATCCTACTCATCCTCTCCCCTGCCTGGTATCCTACTCATACTGTCCCCTGCCTGGTATCCTACTCATCCTCTCCCCTGCCTGGTATCCTACTCATCCTCTCCCATGCCTGGTATACTACTCATCCTGTCCCCTGCCTGGTATCCTACTCATCCTCTCCCCTGCCTGAAATCCTACTCATCCTCTCCCCTGTCTGGTATCCTACTCATCCTCTCCCCTGCTTGGTATCCTACTCATCCTCTCCCCTGCCTGGTATCCTACTCATCCTGTCCCATGCCTGGGATCCTACTCATCCAGTCCCCTGCCTGGTATCCTACTCATCCTCTCCCCTGCCTGGGATCCTACTCATCCTGTCCCCTGCCTGGGATCCTACTCATCCTGTCCCATGCCTGGGATCCTACTCATCCAGTCCCCTGCCTGGTATCCTACTCATCCTGTCCCCTGCCTGAAATCCTACTCATCCTGTCCCATGCCTGGGATCCTACTCATCTTGTCCCCGGCCTGGGATCCTACTCATCCTGTCCCCTGCCTGGGATCCTACTCATCCTGTCCCATGCCTGGGATCCTACTCATCCAGTCCCTTACCTGGTATCCTACTCATCCTCTCCCCTGCCTGGGATCCTACTCATCCTGTCCCATGCCTGGGATCCTACTCATCCTGTCCCCTGCCTGGGATCCTACTCATCCAGTCGCCTGCCTGGTATCCTACTCATCCTGTCCCCTGCCTGAAATCCTACTCATCCTGTCCCATGCCTGGTATCCTACTCATCTTGTCCCCTGCCTGGGATCCTACTCATCCTGTCCCCTGCCTGGGATCCTACTCATCCTGTCCCATACCTGGGATCCTACTCATCCAGTCCCCTGCCTGGTATCCTACTCATCCTCTCCCCTGCCTGGGATCCTACTCATCCTGTCCCATGCCTGGGATCCTACTCATCCAGTCCCTGCCTGGGATCCTACTCATCCTCTCCCCTGCCTGGTATCCTACTCATCCTGTCCCCTGCCTGGTATCCTACTCATCCTGTCCCATGCCTGGTATCCTACTCATCCTGTCCCCTGCCTGGTATCCTACTCATCCTGTCCCCTGCCTGGAATCCTACTCATCCTGTTCCCTGCCTGAAATCCTACTCATCCTGTCCCATGCCTGGGATCCTACTCATCCTGTCCCCTGCCTGGAATCCTACTCATCCTGTCCCCTGCCTGGGATCCTACTCGCCCTGTCTCCTGCCTGGTATCCAATTTACCCTGTCCCCTACTCGCCATGTCCCCTACTCGCCATGTCCCCTCCTCACCCTGTCCCCTACTCGCCCTGTCCCCTACTCGCCCTGTCCCCTACTCCCCTGTCCCCTACTCGCCCTGTCCCCTACTCGCCCTGTCCCCTACTCGCCCTGTCCCCTACTCGCCCTGTCCCCTACTCGCCCTGTCCCCTACTCGCCCTGTCCCCTACTCGCCCTGTCCCCTACTCGCCCTGTCCCCTACCTGGTATCCTACTCATCTTGTCCCCCTTCCTGGCATCGTACTCCTCCTGTTCCCCGTCTGTTATACTATTTATCCTGTCCCCTGCCTGGTATCTTAGCTTTAATGGAAATCTTTTCCATTTAAAATCATGTAACAGCAATCTTAATCACTTAAGTTAAATTATGCAGATAAAATAAAGGACCAAAATTACACTTTGAAATGAAAGCAATATTTCTTGCCAAGCAAATGATTTATGAAATCTCTCTGGATTCCAGATCACTTTCTACAAATCCTTTTGACTTCCACTGTACATAATAGAGCAGGTGTGGGTTGTTTGTTGAGGGGGCCAGAGGTCAATAAGTTCCATGACCTTAGGCTAGGCCTATCCACTCTAGGGAGTAACCAACACACTGTGATTTACTGCCAGGAAAGAATACATGGTGACAGAACTATTGAGCTAGTACAACTCTTAATAAAACAGACATTTCAATTTTAATGGGCAGGCCTTTTGTTCTATGGGATACTGTGGTGTACCAGGCTTGCTATGATAAGTAAACTTTGACCAACTAGGAGAGTGCACAAAATAACTTTTTTTATTACGAAAGTCTATGGAAATTTTCTATATTGGTTAAAAGCATAGGCGTGATTTGAAGTGGGCAAGGGGGCACTCACCCTTCAAATAATTACTAATTTATGGGAAATATTGAAATAAAAAAGGCTTCATCTTAATACTCGTCTTGTTGTAAAATGAACCAAGTATTTTTTAGAAATGTTTCTGGTTGATTTTAATCAGCATCTCAAACTTTATCAGAGCCATCACATTCAAGATATGAAAATTAAAATATTCTAGAGATTCCAAAAAAATACGCCTCACATTTTGGCCAAGTATTCCTTTACCACCTCATGCATACCCCTTTAAGTAATGGAAAACTGATATGAAAAACTCATTCAAAATCTGACAATATCAAATCATATTTTGTTGGGATAGAAATGATTATGTCAAGATGATATCTTTATCAACTAATTATATCCAAATGAATTCTTGAGGATCTCACGAGTAAATGTCTTCTCTCCTCTGGTTTTACAGTACAGTAAATCTCATTTCTCATTAACCAAGTAAATAAATGCCCACAGATGTTTGAAAACCCATTGAAATAACCTAATTTTACAACCACATGCAGACTAGGTCTGCCCTTGTCAAGGAAAGTGAACTTGACAGAAAATGGTTTCAATTATAAAACAGCAACCAAAGACAAAAGGAATTAACATGGTATGACTTTCAATACCAGGTCAACTGACTGTTTATTCTGGATAAATAAGGAATTCATGAAAAGGACAAATTGATTGTGTCGTCATTTTGTAATATGATTGATGCTGATATGAAAACCAAAGTGCTTATAAGTAATAAAATATTTTTAGGTTCATCACTAAACTTTCAGTAACCATTTAACCTGTATCCCTCACCAACCAGGTAAGTAGCTAAGGGGGAGCCTCTGCCGAGAGCCTCTGCCGAGGGGGAGCCTCGGCCAAGGGGGAGACTCGGTCAAGGGGAGCGTCGGCCAAGGGGGAGCCTCAGCCAAGGGGGAGCGTTGGCCAGGGGAGCTTGGGCCTTGGCCAAGAAGGAGCTTCGGCCAAGGAGGAGCCTCAACCAAGGGGAGCCCCCCAAGGGGGGGAGCCCCAACCTCGGCCAAGGGGGCCTCAGCCAAGGGGCCTCGAGCCAGGGGAGCCTCAGCCTTGGCCAAGGGGGAGCCTCAGCCAAGGAGGGGCCTCAGGGGGAGCCTTGTCGGGGGAGCCAAGGGGGAGCCTCAGCCAGGGGGAGCCTCAGCCAAGGGGGAGCCTCGGCCAAGGGGGAGCCTCAGCCAAGGAGGAGCCTCGGCCAAGGGGGAGCCTCAGCCAAGGGGAGCCTCGGCCAAGGGGGAGCCTCAGCCAAGGAGGGAACCTCGGCTATGATTACTACCATCACCAAGAGCATCATCATTACCATCACCAAGAGCATCGTCATTATCATCATCGAGAACATCATCATTACCGTCACCAAGAGCATCATCACTATCTCACCAAGAGCATCATCACTATCTCACCAAGAGCATCATCACTATCTCACCAAGAGCATCATCACTATCTCACCAAGAGCATCATCACTATCTCACCAAGAGCATCATCACTATCTCACCAAGAATCATCATAATCACCAAGAGCATTATCACTATCTCACCAAGAGCATCATCACTATCTCACCAAGAGCATCATCACTATCTCAAGATAAGATCATCATCACCAAAAGCACCATCATTACATCATCGAGAACATCATCATTACAGTCACCAAGAGCATCATCACTATCTCACCAAAAGCATCATCACTATCTCACCAAGAACATAATCACCAAGAGCATCGTCACCAAAGCATTGTCACTAAGAGCATCATTACCATCACCAAAATCATCATCATTATTATCACCGAGAGCACCATCATTAAAATCGCAAGAAGCATCACTAAACTGCCAAGAGCACCATCATTAATTGCCAGGAGCATCATTATCATCACCAAGAACATCATCATTACCATCACCAAGAGCATCGTCATTACCATCACTGAGAGCATCATTACAATTGCCAAAAGCATCCTCATTAACATCACCAAAAACAACATATCACCAAGAGCATCATCATTACAATCGCCAAGAGCATCATCATTACAATCGCCAAGAGCATCATCATTACAATCGCCAAGAGCATTATCATTATTATTGCCAAGAGCATCTTCATTACCATCACCAAGAGCATCATCATTACAATTGCCAAGAGTATCACCAAGAGTATCATCATTACAATTGCCAAGAGCATCATCATTATCATTACGAAAGCATCGTCACCAAGCCCATTATTAACATCACCAGGAGCATCATCATTATCATCACCAAGAGCATCATTACAATCGCCAAAAGCATCATCATTACCATCACTAAGAGCGTCATCATTACCATCACCGAGAGCATCGTCATTATTATCACCAAGAGCATCATCATTACAATCGCCAAGAGTATCACCAAGAGTATCATCATTACAATTGCCAAGAGCATCATCATTATCATTACGAAGAGCATCGTCACCAAGCCCATTATTACCATCACCAGAGCATCATCATTATCATCACCAAGAGCATCATTACTGTCACCAAGAGCATCATCACTATCTCACCAAGAGCATCATCACTATCTCACCAAGATCATCATCACCAAAAGCATCGTCATTATCATCATCGAGAACATCATCATTACCATCACCAAGAGCATCATCACTATCTCACCAAAAGCATCATCACTATCTCACCAAGAACATCATCACCAAGAGCATCGTCACCAAGAACATTGTCACTAAGAGCATCATTACCATCACCAAGAGCATCATCATTATTATCACCGAGAGCACCATCATTACAATCGCAAGAAGCATCACTAAACTGCCAAGTGCACCATCATTAATCACCAAGAGCATCATTATCATCACCAAGAGCATCATCATTACCATCACTGAGAGCATCGTCATTACAATTGCCAAGAGCATCATCATTATCATTACCAAAAGCATTGTCACTAAGAGCATCATTATCATCACCAAGAGCATTACCACCATCACCAAGAGCATCATTACCATCACTGAGAGCATCATCATTACAATTGCCAAGAGCATCATCATTATCATCAACAAGGGCACCATCATTACCATCACCGAGAGCATCATCATTATCATCACCAAGAGCATCATCATTACCATCACCGAGAGCATCATCATTATCATCACCAAGAGCATCATCATTACCATCACCAAGAGCATCATCATTACCATCACCGAGAGCATCATCATTACCATCACCGAGAGCATCATCATTATCATCACCAAGAGCATCATCATTACCATCACCAAGAGCATCATCATTACCATCACCAAGAGCATCATCATTATCATCACTAAGAGCATCATCATTATCATCACTGAGAGCATCATCATTATCATCACTGAGAGCATCATTATCATCACCAAGAGCATTACCACCATCACCAAGAGCATCATTACCATCACTGAGAGCATCATCATTACAATTGCCAAGAGCATCATCATTATCATCAACAAGGGCACCATCATTACCATCACCGAGAGCATCATCATTATCATCACCAAGAGCATCATCATTACCATCACCAAGAGCATCATCATTATCATCACCAAGAGCATCATCATTACCATCACCAAGAGCATCATCATTACCATCACTGAGAGCATCATCATTACCATCACCGAGAGCATCATCATTATCATCACCAAGAGCATCATCATTACCATCACCAAGAGCATCATCATTACCATCACCAAGAGCATCATCATTATCATCACTAAGAGCATCATCATTATCATCACTGAGAGCATCATTATTACCATCACCAAGGCATCATCATTACCATCACCAAGAGCATCATCATTACCATCACCAAGAGCATCATCATTACCATCACCAAGAGCATCATCATTATCATCACCAAGAGCATCATCATTACCATCACTGAGAGCATCATCATTATCACCACTGAGAGCATCATCATTATCATCACCAAGAGCATCATCATTACCATCACCAAGAGCATCATCATTACCATCACCAAGAGCATCATCATTACCATCACCAAGAGCATCATCATTATCATCACCAAGAGCATCATCATTACCATCACCGAGAGCATCATCATTATCATCACCAAGAGCATCATCATTACCATCACCAAGAGCATCATCATTACCATCACTGAGAGCATCATCATTACCATCACCGAGAGCATCATCATTATCATCACCAAGAGCATCATCATTACCATCACCAAGAGCATCATCATTACCATCACCAAGAGCATCATCATTACCATCACCAAGAGCATCATCATTACCATCACCAAGAGCATCATCATTACCATCACCAAGAGCATCATCATTATCATCACTAAGAGCATCATCATTATCATCACCGAGAGCATCATTATTACCATCACCAAGAGCATCATCATTACCATCACCAAGAGCATCATCATTACCATCACCAAGAGCATCATCATTACCATCACCAAGAGCATCATCATTATCATCACCAAGAGCATCATCATTACCATCACCAAGAGCATCATCATTATCATCACCAAGAGCATCATCACTATCATCACCAAGAGCATCATCATTATCATCACCAAGAGCATCATCTCCATAAACATCATCATAACCATCACCAAGAGCACCATTACCATCACCAACAGCATCATCATTACAATCATCATGAGCATCATCACTACAATCGCCAAGTATCATTCCTATCATCATTTTTCATTATCATTAGCATCATCATAATCTATAATCTCTATTATCATCATCTATTGAAGTGTTGGGAACCCTCATTTTTCAGGTGCACAATATCCACAACAATACATACACTAGTACTGTCTGTCTACTGTCTATTACTGTAATATGTACAGTATGTACTGCACAAACTGTTCCTGTGGAGCAGTGGAAAGTTGAGCCAGGGATATCTAAATACCATATCCCTAGTTGAGCCCTCATTTTTGCTATAGCACAAAAAAAAATACTCAACTAAGCCCAAAAACATATGGTTTTATTTCTGCAAAAACTTTTCAGCACAGCAGGGGTCTGCATAGGCTCAGACACTGCTGTAAGTGGATACATGCATTCTGAGGTTTGGGAGGTCACTTTAAAGTGAACAGGTCACTGGGGTTTAGTTTCAGTGTGAAATATGAATACAGACACATTTTGGTGAACTTCAGACAGGTCTTCATCTCTAATATAAATACAGACACATTTTGGTGAACTTCAAATAGGTCTTCATCGCTAATGTGAATACAGACAACTTTTGGTAAACTTCAAACAGGTCTTCATCTCTAATATAAATACAGACACATTTTGGTGAACTTCAAATAGGTCTTCATCTCTAATATGAATACAGACAACATTTGGTTTTTAGTACAAAACTCATGTTGATATGTTATTCCTACCAGGAGATATTCAAATTGTACGGTTCACAAAAAATGTCAATAAACGAATAGGAAAAGGCTCAGTATGACATCACAGCAACACATTCTCCCACAAAATTGATGTATTTCATTCAAATCTATCATTATTTTTCATTAGTAAAACCTGCTAGAAAAATAAATTGATGAAAGTTAGGTATTTATATACATTGCAAAATGTACCTTACTTCAATAACTTTTGGAAAATTGTTTCTAATCATACAGAAACAACCAATTAACTTTCAAAGAAATACATACACATTTGCAATAGAATTGCCTCTATGACATCAAACACGAATTCTTCATACTGTACAAAAACTTTAAAATGCAATTGGAAAATTAATAAAAATCCTGAACGGAATATGATATCAACTCCATTTCTGTATCAAATTGGTTCTAAAAGTATGCTCTTTCAAATGAAATTTTACACACAAAAAAAATGGGAATATTCTTTTGAGCCCCGCTCACTATGCATATTAATAAAATGCAATGTTTTTACATGATGAACATGTACACATCAGCTAATTTCATAATTTATTCCAAATATGAAACAAAACAGACTTGCGATTGTTAAAATATGAACTTCAAGATTTGTACTTTCAGTTCCGCCTACTTATCAATATGAATGATATTAACACCAAAAACAATAGGGCAAATCAACAGAAAATGGGCTATTTGTGTACCACATATGAACTGAATCCCATGTATACTTCCAGAGATACTGTGTTTACAAGCTCTTTTCAACAAAATCATGTTAAGCCCCACCCACTATGCATATTAATAAAATTCAATGTTTTTATATCATGAACACGTACACACCAACTGACATCATAATTACACCAAATATTATGACATGCGGTTGTTAAAATATGAAAATTTTAAAATTATTACATTAAGCCCCACCTATTAATTATTATACATGATATCACTACCAAATACGTTAGGGCACATCTACAGACCATGGGCATTCTGTGTACCACATATGACATGAATCCAGAGTATCGTTCTTGAGATATCGCATTTACGAACTGGCAGTCACAAACATATACACACACATAGGCGTAGGAACCAGGAAGGGGGGGCACAGGAGGCCCGTGCCCCACAAAGTTACAGTGACCAACATGGTTCCCCCTTCCTCCAACTAAGTCAAGTTTTTACCATTGAATTAATGTTGTAGCATATCTTCCGCCAAATGAAGAATATGTTCCTTACGCCTATATGCACACATACACACACACACACACACACAATCATGACCGCATTATGTTCCTGATGCTATCGCATCCGAACCAAAAGACTATCATTCACTATCGCCAAATGATGGCCAAAGACTATCATTCACTATCGCCAAATGATGGCCACATAAATGGGAATGACTTCTGTTGGAGTGGAGAAAGGATGTCCAAAGGGAAAAAGTCTTAAAAAAGTAAATAGAGAATTATTTTAATCATATGAGGTCTGAAGTAAACCTCACCTGACCTAATATGAGATGTTCGCTGTACATCAGCGACGTATAGGTAAGTATTTGTCTTTGGAGGGGGGCGGGGAGGGGGCAGATGTTGTAATTTGCCTTAACAAACAAGCCTCAGTACAAAAATTGTATGAGTCTCTTATCACGGTCTAAAATCTATTTGTAATAGGGGCGGGGGTTGTAAAATAATTGGCAAAATTTCGCAAAAAATGAAGGAAATTTCACGAAATTGAAAGAAATTTTACAAAAATTAAAAACAAATTCTTAAAATTGAAGAAACTTTCCCAAATTTGAAGGAAATTGCACAAAAAAATTGAAGCAAATTTCACAAACATAAAAAATACTTTAAAAAGAATTGAAGAAAAGCATCTATATGAAATCTGACTCAAAAATTAATTCATTAAACCTTCATTACTGACTGGAGGGCTGAAATAGTACTTGGCCCCTGAAAAAATTATTGGAGACAACACCCCCCACCCCTCCTTCCTACACCCTGTGCTACATAATTCACTGGTAGAACTTGGTGTCCAATCTTTGCTTTTCACTGCAGTTCATTCATTTCACCCGTCTGCTCACTTCTGCTGGAAATCTGTAAAACTCTTTTTTTCTGTATTTGACGATTTGCACAACCAGTATCCCCGGTCGGTACTACCAAACGCTAAACAGAAAATAACCATTTCAACTCATAAACAAAACATGTTATTTACGTTTAGTTTCTCACTGCGAGTAACTTCTACATATGAGTTATTATGTACATACATCTGTACATAATGTGAACAAACTTTTTTGCCGTCCAGCTTGCCTGGCAGACGGTGATCACATGATATGTAGCACAGCTTGCCTGGCAGACGGTGATCACATGATATGTAGCGCAGCTTGCCTGGCAGACGGTGATCACATGATATGTAGCGCAGCTTGCCTGGCAGACGGTGATCTCGTGATATGTAGCGCAGCTTGCCTGGCAGACGGTGATCTTGGATATGTAGCGCAGCTTGCCTGGCAGACGGTGATCACATGATATGTAGTGCAGCTTGCCTGGCAGACGGTGATCTTGGATATGTAGCGCAGCTTGTTTGGCAGACGGTGATCACGTGGTATGTGATGCAGCTTGCCTGGCAGACGGTGATCACGTGATATGTGACGCACCTTGCCTGGCAGACAGTGATCACGTGATATGTGACGCAGCTTACCTGGCAGACGGTGATCACGTGATATGTGACGCAGCTTGCCTGGCAGACGGTGATCTTGGATATGTAGCGCAGCTTGCCTGGCAGACGGTGATCACGTGATATGTAGCGCAGCTTGCCTGGCAGATAATGATCTTGGATATGTAGCGCAGCTTGTCTGGCAGACGGTGATCTCATGATATGTGACGCAGCTTGCCTGACAGACGGTGATCACGTGATATGTGATGCACCGTGCCTGGCAGACAGTGATCATGTGATAAGTGACGCAGCTTATCTGGCAGACGGTGATCACGTGATATGTGACGCAGCTTGCCTGGCAGACAGTGATCACGTGATATGTGACGCAGCTTGCCTGGCAGACGGTGATCACGTGATATGTGACGCACCTTGCCTGGCAGACAGTGATCACGTGATATGTGATGCAGCTGGCCTGGCAGATGGTGATCACATGATATGTGACGCAGCTTGCCTGGCAGACGGTGATCACGGGATATGTGACGCACCTTGCCTGGCAGACAGTGATCACGTGATATGTGATGCAGCTGGCCTGGCAGATGGTGATCACGTGATATGTGACGCACTTGCCTGGAAGACGGTACCCATGTACAATCTCTATATAAAATAGATGTTTGTTTACTCCTATTTTATTTTCCTCAAATCTATATTAAGCTAAATGTTAGTAAGGTGGGGTATTTTGTTTTCCTCAAATCTATATTAAGCTAAATGTTAGTAAGGTGGGGGAAAAGTCATTTTAAAAAGAACTTTATTCCTCTTCTTCAAATTTACCTGTCCACCTCCAGATAAGAAAAAAGAAGCTAGAAGATAAGTAAATTTTAAACAATACTTTTCTTAATTAAATTGCTTCATTTCCCAAGGCCCATGATTAATTAAAGACAGCTGAGAGAATGCCAAGGCTCATGATGAAATAAAGACAGCTGAGAGAATGCCAAGGCCCATGATGAAATAAAGACAGCTGAGAGAATGCCAAGGCCCATGATGAAATAAAGACAGCTGAGAGAATGCCAAGGCCCATGATGAAATAAAGACAGCTGAGAGAATGCCAAGGCCCATGATGAAATAAAGACAGCTGAGAGAATGCCAAGGCCCATGATGAAATAAAGACAGCTGAGAGAATGCCAAGGCCCATGATGAAATAAAGACAGCTGAGAGAATGCCAAGGCCCATGATGAAATAAAGACAGCTGAGAGAATGCCAAGGCCCATGATGAAATAAAGACAGCTGAGAGAATGCCAAGGCCCATGATGAAATAAAGACAGCTGAGAGAATGCCAAGGCCCACGACCTCAGAGTATGGGACTGCATAAAATCACAACTCCCCTCCCCTTCATCACAAGTGACATGAAGCAACCCTTTCTTGAAGAAGTTTAAGGCAATTGCCAATCACAAATCACACATATTCTTTTCTTCAATTTCCTCGAATCTAATTTCTGCTCGCTTCTTGGCATTTGAATATTTTGAACTTCACATAACATCTGCAAAACGACCAGATACCATCTGCAAAATGACCAGCTGCAAAACAACCATCTGCAAAACGACCAGGTTATCAGAATTAAAAAAGCTGCTGCCGTTGCTCATTACAAATCCTTTCTGGTGAATTTTTGATAAGTACAACTGACGATTATTCAAGAATTCAATCAAAAGAAGAATGTCTCAAGCTGATTGAAATGACCTAGAGCTGCCCTGTATAAGCATGATAACACTAGATGAAAAATATTTTAGAAACAAGATCAAATGTAGAAAGTAAAATAACTGTGGTTTATAAATAACCTCTACTAGACCTTACAGAAATTAAAGCAGCAACCAAAATGACTGAGATGAACCTAAACACAAAAACTGCATTACAAAAGTGAGGTCACTGTGAAACAAGGTTCATGCATGTTAGGATATTACAATTCTGCTTGTTTTTTTGTCTTTTATTTCTTAAAACAAATAAAGAAATTAAATGCATGATGTGAAAAGAGCTTAGAGTGTTCTGTGGGAATGCATGATGTGAAGAGAGCTTAGAGTGTTCTGTGGGAATGCATGATGTGAAAAGAGCTTAGAGTGTTCTGTGGGAATGCATGATGTGAAGAGAGCTTAGAGTGTTCTGTAGGAATGCATGATGTGGAAAGAGCTATGAGTGTTCTGTGGGAATGCATGATGTGAAGAGGGCTTAGAGTGTTCTGTGGGAATGCATGATGTGAAGAGAGCTTAAGAGTGTTCTGTGGGAATGCATGATGTGAAGAGGACTTAGAGTGTTCTGTGGGAATGCATGATGTGATGAGAGCTTAGAGTGTTCTGTGGGAATGCATGATGTGAAGAGGGCTTAGAGTGTTCTGTGGGAATGCATGATGTGAAGAGGGCTTAGAGTGTTCTGTGGGAATGCATGATGTGAAGAGGGCTTAGAGTGTTTGGTGGGAATGCATGATGTGAAGAGAGCTTGGAGTGTTCGGTGGGAATGCATGATGTGAAGAGAGCTTAGAGTGTTCTGTGAGAATGCATGATGTGAAGAGGGCTTAGAGTGTTCTGTGGGAATGCATGATGTGAAGAGAGCTTAGAGTGTTCTGTGGGAATGCATGATGTGAAGAGAGCTTAGAGTGTTCTGTGTGAATGCATGATGTGAAGAGAGCTTAGAGTATTCTGTGGGAATGCATGATGTGAAGAGAGCTTGGAGTGTTCTGCGGGAATGCATGATGTGAAGAGAGCTAAGAGTGTTCTGTGGGAATGCATGATGTGAAGAGGGGTTAGAGTGTTCTGTGGGAATGCATGATGTGAAGAGGGGTTAGAGTGTTCTGTGGGAATGCATGATGTGAAGAGGGGTTAGAGTGTTCTGTGGGAATGCATGATGTGAAGAGGGCTTAGAGTGTTCTGTGGGAATGCATGATGTGAAGAGGGCTTAGAGTGTTCTGTGGGTGGCAATGTTAATAAACACACATCACATCTCTCTTTGTCATTTTGTCTTTTCAGAAAAAATGACAAACTGATGTGACGAAACTGATACATTGTCCTTCCGTCCGTCCGTCCAGAAAATATTGAATCTTACATCAATCAAATGACAGGCTTAGACGTTCTGCTGTAGAAGAGTGATGTCACTCTCTCAATTTCTTACCATTTTTGGTCTTATTTCATCAAAAACTATTATCTTTTCATAAAAAATTCTCAAAATCTCTGAAACTGTGGCAATAAATAAAACAAAGGCTTTTGCGAGCCTGTGATGTCACTCTCCCAACCAGATTTATTTTCTCCCATAAACTGATAGCACTTAAAACTAATAGCACTTAAGACTGATAGCACTTAAAAGTGATAGCACTTAGCACTTAAAACTGATAGCACTTAAGACTGATAGCACTTAAGACTGATAGCACTTAAGACTGATAGCACTTAAGACTGATAGCACTTAAGACTGATAGCACTTAAAACTGATAGCACTTAAAACTGATAGCACTTAAAACTGATAGCACTTGAAACTGATAGCACTTGAAACTGAAAGCACTTAAAACTGATAGCAATTAAAACTGATAGCACTTAAAACTGATAGCATTGAAAAACAGATTTTTGAATACCATTTTGCAAAAGTTATTTTGCAAAAGTTTTTTATGCTTTTAATTAATGTGCTGACATGCTTACCACTTATATGAACCCTAATTTATTCACCCCTGTCTGAAATAGCATAATAAGCTTTTTAAATAATTTCCTTCACATAAAGAAATGTTAGGTCTCATTCTTCTCATCACTATTAGATACAGGAATTCAGAGATTCCTGCTCATCAAGCATATTATGCTACTGTATAAACCGTGTCACCTAAAATGCGCTATGTCATTTAACAGTGACCTTTTCTCCTTTGAAAGTCTTCATCTGAAAGCCACATGCTCCACTTAATTCAACTTTCTGATCACTTAATTAAACTTTCTGATCACTTAATTCAACTTTCTGATCACTTTATTCAACTTTCGATCACTTATTTCAACTTCCTAATCACTTAATTCAACTTTCTAATCACTTAATTCTACTTTCTGATCAGGTCAGTCATTACTGACCATGATCAAACACCGCTGACCATGACCAACACCACTGACCATGATCAAACACCGCTGACCATGATCAAACACCGCTGACCATGATCAAACACCGCTGACCATGATCAAACACCGCTGACCATGATCAAACACCGCTGACCATAATCAAACACCACTTATTACGGACCGTCAAACATCACCGACCGTCAAACATCACCGACCGTCAATCATCACCGACCGTCAAACATCACCGACCGTCAAACATCACCGACCGTCAAACATCACCGACCATCAAACATCACCGACCGTCAAACATCACCGACCGTCAAACATCACCGACCGTCAAAACATCACCGACCGTCAAACATCACCGACCATCAAACATCACCGACCGTCAAACATCACCGACCACAAACATCACCGACCGTCAAACATCACCGACCGTCAAACATCACCGACCGTCAAACATCACCGACCGTCAAACATCACCGACCGTCAAACATCACCGACCGTCAAACATCACCGACCGCCAAACATCACCGACCGCCAAACATCACCGACCGCCAAACATCACCGTCCGCCAAACATCACCGACCGCCAAACATCACCGACCGCCAAACATCACCGACCGCCAAACATCACCGACCGCCAAACATCACCGACCGCCACACATCACCGACCGTAAAAAACATCACCGACCGTAAAAAACATCACCGACCGTAAAAAACACCACCGACCATCAAACACCACTGACCATCAAACACCACTGACCATCTACACCACTGACCATCTACACCACTGACCATCTACACCACTGACCATCTACACCACTGACCATCTACACCACTGACCATCTACACCACTGACCATCTACACCACCGACCATCAAACACCACCGACCATCAAACACCACCGACCATCTACACCACTGACCATCAAACATCACTGACCATCTAAACCACTGACCATCAAACATCACTGACCATCTAAACCACTGACCATCAAACATCACTGACCATCAAACACCACTGACCATCTACACCACTGACCATCTACACCACTGACCATCTACACCACTGACCATCTACACCACTGACCATCTACACCACTGACCATCTACACCACTGACCATCTACACCACTGACCATCTACACCACTGACCATCAAACACCACTGACCATCTACACCACTGACCATCAAACACCACTGACCATCAAACACCACTGACCATCAAACACCACTGACCATCTACACCACCGACCATCTACACCACCGACCATCAAACACCATTGACCATCAAACACCACCGACCATCAAACACCACCGACCATCAAACACCACCGACCATCAAACACCACCGACCATCAAACACCACCGACCATCTACACCACCGACCATCAAACACCACTGACCATCAAACACCACTGACCATCAAACACCACTGACCATCAAACACCACTGACCATCAAACACCACTGACCATCAAACATCACTGACCATCAAACATCACTGACCATATACACCACTGACCATCTACACCACCGACCATCAAACATCACTGACCATCAAACACCACTGACCATCAAACACCACTGACCATCAAACATCACTGACCATCAAACATCACTGACCATCTACACCACTGACCATATACACCACTGACCATCAAACACCACTGACCATTTACATCACTGACCATCGAACACCATTGGCCATCAAACACCACTGACCATCTACACCACTGACCATCTACACCACTGACCATCTACACCACTGACCATCTACACCACTGACCATCTACACCACTGACCATCTACACCACTGACCATCAAACATCACTGACCATCAAACATCACTGACCATCTACACCACTGACCATCTACACCACTGACCATATACACCACTGACCATCTACACCAGTGACCATCAAACACCACTGACCATCAAACACCACCGACCATCAAACACCACCGACTATCTACACCACTGACCATCTACACCACTGACCATCTACACCACTGACCATCTACACCACTGACCATCTACACCACTGACCATCTACACCACTGACCATCTACACCACTGACCATCTACACCACTGACCATCTACACCACTGACCATCAAACATCACTGACCATCTACACCACTGACCATCAAACACCACTGACCATCAAACACCACTGACCATCTACACCACTGACCATCTACACCACTGACCATCTACACCACTGACCATCAAACATCACTGACCATCAAACACCACTGACCATCTACACCACTGACCATCTACACCACTGACCATCAAACATCACTGACCATCAAACATCACTGACCATCAAACATCGTGACATTGTGCGAAATCAAGACCATAGACAGCATTTCATATATTTCTACAGTAGATAATAGGAGTATATTTTACTTATTTTACAAATAAATCCACCATCTTGGGTGAGAATAAACTTTATAGAATAAAAAGTTTATCTGGGTCATGAAACTCCTTTTTATAACAAAATGAGTAAAAGTTGGGATATTTGCATTTTCCCAACCATGAAATCATTCTCATAACTTAATTCATTCCTTATTTTAAGGTAATTTGCATATTAAATAGTATGCAAATATATTAAATAATCTTATGAATATCATACAATTGATTTTCAACATTTTCAAGAGCCTACAAACAAGAAAACTTCATTTTCAGGTTATAGCTTTCACACAATATTGTAACCAGAACCAAAAGGTTTTGTGGTTCCAAGATGCTTTTTCATGCTGATTGATTTTGTAGTAACTGTTATGCCATTGCATATCATAAAATATGTTGAGATATCGTGTTTACAAGCTCTTTCAGCCCTGGAGAAGAAGGGAGGGGATATCGTGTTTACAAGCTCTTTCAGCCCTGGAGAAGAAGGGAGGGATATCGTGTTTACAAGCTCTTTCAGCCCTGGAGAAGAAGGATGGGGGAACACAGACATGATTATTCAAATATGAGTATTTTAAGATTTTCACATTAATGGATAAGGTCATTGGCTTCACTGATAAACTTAGACATTTAAGAGCTCTGAACTCTGTCCTCTTCAACTCCAAAATTATCCATCCTGGGGTAAACTATTTAATTTTGATGTTTCTGTTATAAACATCATTCCATTCCTTGTCAAGTTTACATCCCATTATCTGAAAACCCATGTATCATCCTTACAATTTTCTATGAATAATCTTTTCTGATCCTTCATGGAACTGTGGTTTCTATATGGGTCAAGGGGCCATTTCTTGGTTAACATAATGGTTTTGTTTGTCATTGCCTGATAACTTCATGATATCAATCACCTTCACTTCAGTCACTTTATCTGTTTGATGATATTCGTAGGTTAATAATAAGTTGTGTTGTAGTTCTATGTACATGTTCATGATGTAAAAACATTAAATTTCATTAGTATGCATAGTGGGTTGGACTTAATATGGTTTAATTGAAAAGAGTATGTAAAAACAGTATCTGGAAAAATGGTAAACTCATATTTGGTACACAGATAGCCCATGGTCTGCAGATGTGCCCTAATTTTATTTGGGGGGTGATATCATGCGTATTAATAAGGGGGCGGGGATTAAAGTGAAAATATTGAAAAAGTGATAAATGAGCAACTGTACATCCGTTTTGTGTCATATTGGGCATGCTGATTTTGTTGGTTATTGTGTACAAGCTTATGTTATCAGCAGATGTCATTAATATGCATGGTGGGCGTGGATTAATGTGAAAGTGCTAAATGATGTAAACATCATACTGTATCTCATAATCAATATACCAGATTTATGCTATATCAGGTACACAGATGGGTCATGTTGTGTACATACAGTATGTTCCAATGTTGTGGTACAGTAGTGATGTCATGAATATTAATGGTAGGTGGCTAAGGTGGGGATTACTGACAAATTCTTGAAATAGAATAAATGAGCCACCTTTTTTGCATCATAAGTGCTATGGCAAGGTTGTTAATTATTGTGCAAATGCTAATGTTGTCAATATTTTTTATTGATCTGCATGGTGGGTGTGGCTTATGAATAAATATCATGGAACAACTATCTCATGATGCAATAATGTGACAGTTAATACAATTTTTTCAAATCAATCAGCTGGTGAAAAAAAAGCATCTGAACCACAAAACCTTTTGCTTTTGGTTAATATATGAAATGAATATAAAGGGAACATCAACACTACAAAGGAAAAGTTTCAGTTTGAATTGTCATTTTCATGCATTACATGAAAAACTATAGGAATATTCCTTTTATTACAAAATCATATGAACTTCCTGAATAACCCAACGACAGACAGGCCATGTGAAACTATTCCGCCAAAGGATATCCCCAGGGCTTTACTGCATAAGACATTCACTTTTATCTGTCCTGATTTTTTTGAAATAAAATGAATTACTTCGCTCAGGTTAGTGCTATATCACAGCTCTTCAATAACCTTCGTCATAGCCCCATTTTAACAAGACATATCAGACCCCTAGCTTAATTTCAAAAGGGGCAGGGTGCTAGACTTATTGCGGGGCACATTAATGCACGCTGGAAGCACTGCGTTTTTTCGGCATGGAGTCCAGGGGCCCCCTTAAGGCTTAATCCCATGGCGAAGAAGCTCTGGGATTTTAGCTATAATCATACCTGAGAATAAAACTATTCTGATTGATAAGGCCCATTCATGAGCCAAACAGGACAATTACTTACTATGCTATTATTCTGTGTTCTGTATCCATATAAGGTATTTCATTTATGAGGTTAAATAAGATTATTAAGTTTAAAATAATATATATATATAAAAATGAAAATAAAATATGCTTTTCTCATAAGAAGCAGGACGGACCACAGGGGGGGTGGGGCGGACCACAGGGGGGTGGGGCGGACCCCAGGGGGAAGGGCATACCCCAGGGGAAGGGCATACCCCAGGGGAAGGGCAGACCCCCAGGGGGAAGAGTGTACCCCCAGGGGACTGGGCGGATCCCACGGAGGCAGGGTGGGTCCACGAAGGTGAGGGCGGGCCGCCCCTGTAAAACAGCAAAGCTAGAGGTCTGCATATGATTTACTATTGTTTGGCTTTTCTGAATGGCTATGGAATGTCACTTATCTCATTATGATTTATTTTCATGCCTACTACTGATTAAATGAATGTACAACCAATTTCGACCTTATATTTATATTATAGAAACTACTTTGGAGAAAAAAGAGGCTCATACAAGCACAATAGCTGACAATTTTAAGATGCAAGATTGATGTGAACAAACATACATGTACGATTGCAATAAATCACTTTTTTAAGATTTTCTTTCACATTAACCACCCCCTCTCCCAATGATATGCATGACATCACCAGAGCACACAAATGGATCATGGGCTATCTGTGTCCCACATATGACCTGTATCTAATGTATTGTCCTTGAGTTACGGTGTTTACAAGCTCTTTTCAGCAAAATCATATTACGCCCCGCCCACTATGCATGTTAATGAAATTCAACTTTGTTCATACCAGCTAACAAAATATTTATACCACATATCAAACAAAGCGGAGGTAATTGTTAAAATATGAGCATTTGAAGATTTCAAAATTAAGCCCCGCCTACTCAATAATATGCATGACATCACCACCAAATTCAATAAGGCACCATGGACTATCTGTGTACCATATATGACATAAATAGAGAATACCGATCTGTAGATGTTGTGCTTACAAGCTCTTTCCAGCTATATCATATTAAGCACTGCCTACTATGCATATTAATGATATTAAACGATTTTATACAATGAACACGTACACACTGGCTAACAACATAATTAACCTGAATATGAAATAAATCAGACTTGTGATTGTTAAAATAAAGAGTATTTCAAGATTTTGTATATTAAGCCCCATCTACTCATTAATATGCATGAAAACATTACCAAAAACAAGCAGGCACATCTACAGACCATGGGCTATCTGTGTACCAAATATGACATAGATCCACTTTACCGTTCTTGAGATACTGTGCTTACAAGCTCTTTTCAACAAAATCACGTGAAGCCTGCCCACTGTGCATAATAATGAATTCAAGCTTTTTGTACCAAGAACATGTACACACTAGCTACCATGAACATGTACACACTAGCTACCATGAACATGTACACCAAGCTAACAGCATAATTACATTCAACATGAAACAAAGCAGACATATGGTTGTACAAATATGAGCATTTCAAGATATTTACATTAAGCTCCAAAAACAATAGAGCACATCTACAGACCATGGGCTATATGTGTACCACATATGACATGAATCCGGGTATCCATCTTGAGATATTGCACTTACGAGCTTGTTGTCACAGATGAACATACACACATACATACACACGCTAGCATGACTCATAATATAGGTCAAATTGTGTGTGACATTATAAACTAATTTGCATATTCAAACTGTTATCGTGAGTGGTATCATTGAAGAAACTTTTAATAAACGTTCCATCAATTTCATCAAAAATGCCACAACTGCTTACCACAAGAGAGTACAGAAACACAAAGTTAGGCAGTTTTGTTCACTGGACTTGCATATCAAATGAGCAAATTTGCATAAATTTGTATATTTTAGTAAATTTATGCAAATCATTTTGAAGATCAAAGGATTACCTTTCAGATAATACCTACTTGTAATGATAGCAAAGGAAAGAAAAATGTGGAAGCGTTATCTAAAAAGTTTCCCAAAAATACAGATTCTAAATGGGAGGCTGAGGAGCTTAAGGGCTAATGTCATTTATAACTAGAACATTAGCACTCTCTGGAGCATGTACCTCCGCCCAGTTGAAATTCCAACATGCCTAGAATAATTATATCATAATAACAAAACCACACACCAAATTTAATCAAAATCCAATCATCAGTTCTGGAGATATCTTGATGACAGACAAACTCACCTTAAAATGTCCCCACCCCTCCATTTGCACCCTTCACCTGTTCCAAATTTAATTCTAATCACTTCTTCCTTAAGCAGTAACAAAACCACACACTAAATTTAATCATCAGTTCTGGAGATACTGTGATGACAGACAACACATAAACAAATAGGTGAATAACCATTAGCCAACACAATAGGAACAGATGCTGTGGTTCATCACAAGAAAATGATCAGTTTTCAATTTTGTGGTTATCTGGAAATAAGCAGGGACAATGATTCCAGAATAACTGCGTTTGGTTCGTTTCTAAAATCAAATGCAAACACCGTTTTTACTAATTTGTGGTTCAAAAGTTTAAGAAAAGATTGTTTACTATCTAAAACAGCTGGGGAAATGGTTAATTGCACATCTTATGAAGCTCCACTTCATACCTTGATAATCTTAGACAAATCAAGATTAGGCCTACAGCTACGTTTAAATAAATTCCACATTATATCTCTATTAATACAACATGTACAGTATGAATGCAAAAAATATAATTAGAAGGTGGTAGTGATGATTTATCTGGTTCAACCAGGCATTTTAAATTACCACTCCCTGGTTAAAATCCCTGGCATCTGGTTCAACCAGGACGTCTTAATTACCACTTCCTGGCTAAACCCCCTGGCATCTGGTTCAACCAGGATGTCTCAAGTTACCACTCCCTGGTTAAAACCCCTGGCAACTGGTTCAACCAAGACATCTTAAGTTACCACTCCCTGGTTAAAACCCCTGGCATCTGGTTCAGCCACGATGTCTCAAGTTACCACTCCCTGGTTAAAACCCCTGGCATCTGGTTCAACCAGGACATCTTAAGTTACTACTTCCTGGTTAAAACCCCTTGCATCTGGTTCAACCAGGACATCTCAAGTTACCACTTCCTGGTTAAAACCCCTAATATCTGGTTCAACCAGGACGTCTTAAGTTACCACTCCCTGGCTAAAACCCCTGGCATCTGGTTCAACCAGGTCATCTCAAGTTACCACTCCCTGGTTAAAACTCCTGGCATCTGGTTCAACCAGGACGTCTGAAATTACCACACTCTGGTTAAAACCCCTGGCATCTGATTCAACCAGGACATCTTAAGTTACTACCTTTGGCTAAAACACACATCAATGTGTTCATGATCTTTAGGTTTAAATCAAAAGGTGACTCAGATCGACTATTACGCTCCAACATAGCACTTCCCTGTTTAAAACTACAACTCAGGTTCTGAAATAGTTTGCCAAATTTGCCTTATCTTCTCACTTTACCCCCTCACTTTACCCCCTCACTTTACCCCCTCACCTTACCCCGTAAATCATTACTATTGACTACAAAATCAGGCCCGAGTATAAAATGCTTATTTCCCCCAACCAAAAAAAATTCATCGACCCAATTCCCACACCTGTTAACTCCACTACTATTTGACACCAATGTTATTCAACAGATTCAGGAAATACAATCCTACAAAGCTGTCAAAATACCATTTATCAGAACGGATTGTTTGTTTAAAACTTATTCAAATCAATTGAATGTTCGGAACTCATTCACCCTGCAATCATGAACTATGAAGAAAGTTTGTTTGAAAATATGCAGAGATCTATGTTAACACAATAGGAACAGTTGATATAATACAGGTCATCCAAAATAAACCAATACTAAAATACTTATCAAATAAACTTTCTGCAACATTCATGTTTATAAATCTTATCTTCCAGATTATTTTCCCAGACTGAAGAACAACTATAAACATATTTTAGCTGGCAGCTTTTTCAGTTTGAGAATATAAAAAAGTAGGCTTCAACTTTGAGACTACTTCACGCATCTTCTTGTTTGTTCAAGGATATTCCCAAGGGCCTAAAAAGATTACGACCAATCAGCAATTAGGTTTAATGTACTTTGCATTGCAGACATAGCTAGTGTAGTATTTATGGTTGTGTTTAAGGTAATGAGAGTATTTCCTTATTCCCCAGCCCCACCCCCCCCCCCCCCCAGGTGATGATAAGACACATACATGTTTGTACATGTAACTAATAGACATACATGTTATGAAGGACCTCCATTGCATTTCCCTGCTTCATACCAATATCACAGCCCAGCGCAGTACCGGTATGAAACGCAAATAGGATTACTTTCTACAGCTAAAAGAGCTATTTTTAGCACCATTACGTATCAAAATCTGTCACTTTTGTATACAAATATTTTACCTTTTAGGAGCTTTAATCAACAAACTACATGGAATATCTCTTGTTTAAAATACAAGTTTTATGAAGCATACAAAAATCTCGCTTAAGCCAGAATCTTAAGAACAAAACTGTTAATATTTATGAAGAGATGCATTTTAACACAAAACTTTGTACAGGCACACACTGGAGCTCATACAAATTGATAAGATCCACTCATTACACTCTGTGTGATGGGTGGAGCTAAAAATGCCCTTTCAAAGACAAGTGCTTTTTTAGAGAAAAACATTCACTTTCAAACATTGAAAACCTTTTTTTCTTCATATATATCTGATTTTTAATTTAAAAGAGTAACACAAATATTGCCTTGAAAAGAATAAAAATGTAAAACTTTACTTGCTTCGCACGTGTACACTATTCTGAATTCTGAGTGTGAATTTGTGCCATCTGTTCTAATTTATACTAAAAATAGTTACATGAGATGTACCTCCTGCTTTCAGTTTAGTATGCACTGCAACCACCGATTTTGGCCAAAATCTACAGTTGCACATCACACGCCTCGCCAGAGCAAGGGCAACCTAAAATGATATCATTATTTGCTTGGCCTGGCACAGCTACGATCTAATTACAAATTACATTGCCAACGCCCATGAGTGTAATATGATGCCTCTATTTGATGCACATTGGGCTTATTATTAATGCCCATATGATAGCATACTGAAAGGAAAGAGCTTGCACACTTAATGCATACCTTATTCTTAGCAGCAAAAAAATGATGGCCTCCATAAAGACCCTTTTGCTTTTCACATTATTTAAGACATTAAATATTCATGAACCATACAATGGCTAATCATGATCTATAAGTCTAAATCCTTCCGATTTCAAGACATGATCTAAACATTTTCCAATTCAGCAATTGTTGTCAATTTCAACAAAATTGCTATAATTTACTGCATTTTGGACCACAATTCTCAAATTTTTGAAGCTGTAAATTAATAAAGAAGGGAAAATGGGTCACTAGTAATAATGCTCGAACCTATAAAAGTTAAGAAATTTTCCGGGGTGGAGGGGGAGGGTTGACCATAAAAAGCTATATTGTTGTACTACATGCTTTGAAACTACGAGTTGGAAAGTGCCCCTCAGATCTTGTGCCCCCCCTTCACTTTCAAGCATCTTCCGCCACCTCTGTATCACTTGATAAATTCAATTTGTCCCTGCTGCAGACCCTAAATTCCATGTAGAAATCAAAAAAATACCCATGCCAAACACATTCAATATAGATTTTTTGATTACAGGAAAATAATGAATGAGACAAAAAAATAATCACACAGATTATAACATCCTGCACACCTAACTATATAAACTTTCTGCTATACACTGAAATCAACATTATTGGTAATAGTTCCCCAATATATAAATATTTTATGCTAACTAGGATACGACTCCGCCCACTTGACCTTTTGTTCCCCATATATAGCCAATATGAATAGTGATATATGCAAATGAGGCTCTTCTACTTCAGCCATCACATTTTTACCACTGATCATACCTCTGTTAACACTAAATATTTCCTGGTCTGGGCCTATTTGTGAATTGGTGATTTCAACAAATAAATTTGATCCTTGCATCGTAGGAAAACTTAAATTTAAACTTAAAACTTAATGAGAAAAATTAAATAATGGCAAAATCTGAGTCTTTTAGTAGAATAGGATACTTCTACTTAATTGGTGTATGTCCAGGTGTGTTTTGATGTTTAGTCAAAGGTATGTTTTAACTTCTCTTAAAAATCTGTCCCTTTACTCCCTAAGTGTTGTTTGGTTCAAACAAACTCTCCTGAAGCAACTTTGAAGAATTTAAATGCCTTTTTGTGGAGAAACATTTAGGAACATATTGCATGAATGCCTCCTCAACTTGCAAGCCAAAAATTAGATAATCTATCAATTTGTGACTATGCACCCTTGTGTGTGTGTTTTCAACTTTCAAGAGTTTCAAGTTTTGAAACAAAATTTCACACATGATTTTACAACAAGGTATATAACCCATAGCATTAAAATATAACCCACTGCATTAAAATTGGGGGCTACAGAGAGCGCTATTTTGCCTAAGAGAAACTGTCTGGTGCAGAAACTGCCTGGGTCTGGTGCAGAAACTGCCTGGTGCCGAAACTCCCCTGGACGACTGACATGAAGAGTATGTTTTTCTCGTACCAACACATGATTATTGATGCAAAGTACTTTCACGTAAATTACAAACGCTGCCTGACAAAAAGAAAATGAATTTTCCAACAAAACAAAACAACCTTTATTTCGCTGTCTTTGTGTTTAAATTAATCAGTATTAAAAACAAAATAGCATAATTAAATGGCCGCCAAGCTTAGTCGTTACTTACCGCTGCATCAGTCCATTGAATCCAAACGAAAAGAAAGATTACTAAGGTAGGCAATACTTGCCTTTGTAAAACTTCCCTGTATTTCATTTTTTGAATAAGTTTAACTCTGAAAAGAGTCTAAAGAGACTTAAATCGTCTTCGCATAAATGCGAAGATTGTTATTGGAGAAAGCTGGAACAAAAGGTGAGGGAATGCAAGGTTCCGATTTACTCCAGAAATCCGTATGAGAACCTCACCTGTAGTAGCATATTACTACCGTTGTGACTAAACGTGACGGCCAGTGCGTAATGATATTCAGATTTCGAGTTAATCTGATAAATATTAATAGGTTTCCGTTTGTGGTATTATCACCAAGTGTATCGAAAGAAATATCAATTATTTGAAATATACACGAAGAATTCACTTATGTAAAATAGTAAGCATTATTCAGTATTCCTTCAAACTCCACTGAATAGAACAATTTTGTAAAGAAAATATGGCACTACTTTTTCTATTCGCAAGTACGGATAACGAACTGAGATTCGCTTGTTAGCAACAAAGTTTGGTAAGGAGAATCCGAATGATCAACATGGCTTATAGACACCGGACGCCGGTTTTCACCACTGTATGTGGGCGATGGGTAGATAGTACCATGGAGATAGTATCTCCATGATTGTACCCAGACAGTTTATAGTTCTACAGGTTGAGATTGTGGTTTTAATCATGTTTATTATAGCAACTTTTTTTTGGGTGTAAATAACGAGACGAACACGTCATTTCGCTGTAAACCCCTTGCGTATTGGAACTATGGCACAAGAATGTATTTATGTACTTTTTGCGTGGTTATTATCCTTTCTGAAAGTAATTTATTTTCATGAATGTCCACCTGCAAAGAATATTGATTAAATTCTTCACATTTTGTTACTTATTGACTTTGTATTTGAAAGCGCTTGGTATTAACCCTGCTTTGGTTCTAGAAATAGCAAGAATGTGTGGAAGGTCCATGGAAATAGGCTATGATCCCTTCATTGCGTTTTGTGACCATTTATTATAGGCTAATTCTTTGAAGTTGTGCTGCAAAATCTGACCAGAAAATCTTAAATTCTTTAACCTTACCATATAGGCCTACCCAAAATGTTAGCAGTAATAGACTTTCCCATCATTTTCCAGGACCTTGTATAACATACTAGCTGAAGCCTGTGGCCCCCATTCAGCAAAGTGGCCCCTACTCAGCAAAGTGGTCCCTACTCAGCAAAGTGGCCCCCATTCATCAAAGTGGCCCCCATTCATCAAAGTGGCCCCCATTCATCAAAGTGGCCCCCACTTATCAAGGTGGCCCCCATTCATCAAAGTGGCCCCCATTCATCAAAGTGGCCCCATTCATCAAAGTGGCCCCCATTCAGCAAAGTGGCCCATTCAGCAAAGTGGCCCACTCAGCAAAGTGGCCCACTCAGCAAAGTGGCACTCAGCAAAGTGGCCCACTCAGCAAAGTGGCCCACTCAGCAAAGTGGCCCCCATTCAGCAAAGAGGCCCCCATTCAGCAAAGTGGCCCCCATTCAGCAAAGTGGCCCCCATTCAGCAAAGTGGCCCCATTCAGCAAAGTGGCCCCCATTCAGCAAAGTGGCCCCCATTCAGCAAAGTGGCCCCCATTCAGCAAAGTGGCCCCCATAGAGCAAAGTGGCCCCATTCAGCAAAGTGGCCCCCATTCAGCAAAGTGGCCCCACTCAGCAAAGTGGCCCCCATTCAGCAAAGTGGCCCCCATCCATTCAGCAAAGTGGCCCCATCCATTCAGCAAAGTGGCCCCCATTCAGCAAAGTGGCCCCATTCAGCAAAGTGGCCCCCATTCAGCAAAGTGGCCCCATTCAGCAAAGTGGCCCCCATTCAGCAAAGTGGCCCCCATTCAGCAAAGTGGCCCCCATTCAGCAAAGTGGCCCCCATTCAGCAAAGTGGCCCCCATTCAGCAAAGTGGCCCCCATTCAGCAAAGTGGCCCCCATTCAGCAAAGTGGCCCCCATTCAGCAAAGTGGCCCCCATTCAGCAAAGTGGCCCACTCAGCAAAGTGGCCCACTCAGCAAAGTGGCCCACTCAGCAAAGTGGCCCACTCAGCAAAGTGGCCCACTCAGCAAAGTGGCCCACTCAGCAAAGTGGCCCACTTAGCAAAGTGGCCCACTCAGCAAAGTGGCCCACTCAGCAAAGTGGCCCACTCAGCAAAGTGGCCCACTCAGCAAAGTGGCCCACTCAGCAAAGTGGCCCACTCAGCAAAGTGGCCCACTCAGCAAAGTGGCTCCAGTTTGGTCCCATTTTGATATATAGGCCATACAACCAAACAAATTTAACAGCACAATTTTCTAACGTTTGAAAACATAAGCCTATGTCGTAGCTAGGTAACAGTCACATGCAGATCAAATTTCTTGACATGTTATCTTAAAACTGTTCTTTTCTTTTATGTTTTAAAGCAAAATAAAAACATAAAAACATTTTGAATACCACAAACCTAAAGATATATATATATATATATATATATATATCCATATATATATATATATATATATATATATATATATATATATATATATATATATATATATATATATATATATATATATATATATATATATATATATATATATATATATATATATATATATATATATATATATATATATATTTATATATTTATATATATATATTGATATATGTATATAGATATAGATATATATATATATATATATATATATATATATATATATATATATATATATATATATATATATATATATATATATATATATATATATATATATATATATATATATATATATATATATATATATATATATATATATATATATATATATATATATATATATATATATATATATATATATATATATATATATAAAGGTTCCTTTTTTTATTATACCCAACTTGGGGGACAAATATATCTTCAGCTTTATTAAACTATAAGTAATATATTTAAAAAAAATGGGTCTTCATTATACCCAACTTGCAAATTTATTAAAACCATAAGTAATTTAGTAGGGGCATTTAAAAAAAATGGGTCATAAAGGTTCCTTTTTTTATTATACCCAACTTGGGGGACAAATATCGTTAGTCAATACAAAGACCTTTAGTGATGCAGAGGCATACGGGGTCCTCTCATAATAGGGTCGTAATTCAATGTGGTACTGCAATGTAACCCTTCATTACCCCCTTGCACTTCCTCCCGGTACACCATGAACATGGCTAGCGCTGCCGCATTTTACAGATGCAGGGAAGTGACCGGTCACCCCCATGCATATTGCATAAATTAGAGCTCTTTTATGGAAACAAAAAAGGGCTACTTCTAGACCGTGGTCGTTTTAAGCTCTTATATAAGTATATTTCGTTTAGATCATTTAGCAATGGACACCTTTCATTTCTGTAGGATATTATCAGATTATAATCCTCGACGTTTCGAAACTTTCAAAAGTTTGTTTATTGGGTGGTAATGTTTATGATGTGAAGAGGGGGAGAGATTATGTTTCATGTCGAAAGAATGCATTTGTACAATTTACATTTTACCCAAGGCTATTATAGTTTCAAGAAACTTTTGTTTATTTGGCAGATTTGAAGTTGTGAGTTCTTTTCCTTTTTTTTCTTCCTTTTTTTGCCCCCAAAGAAAAATGTTTAAACAGTTATCGGTCTCCTTCTTTGCAATCTACAATTCACGGATGACGAAAATACTGCGAAATGCTGTTTTCGATGAATGAAGTTACTTTCTCAATCATTCACTGTCAATGTTAATGCAACCTTTAGGAATGATCCATTTTTAAGACAAAGTCAGAGACGTGGCTGGGTAATCATTTTCGAGCTTTTATGGCACGGCCCCAGTCGCGTGAATGTATCATTTTGTACCACATTAACGTAACATATAGGCAAAACCATATAGATATAAGTTCGTAAACTGGTGAAAGTAGCAAAAAGTCGTGTACATGCGAGTCATGATCCTAAAGGATTAGTGTAGTGGCTAAGCATGTCCATCTTATATGAAAGAGCACTTTAAAAGAAACAAAACGGTGAAGAAAACGTTCAAAAATCTTAGTCCGTTCAGGAGATATTCTCCTGTCTTATCTGTGTATAAAATGACTGGTGTAGCAAGTCTAATGTGGAAAGTTAGCGTCTTCATCCTCACATTCTTAACATTTGTTAATGTATTTTAAAGAAAATATATTTAATTTTCTTACTATTTAAATTAAAACTTTTCCTCGATTTCTTCAGGTGCCTATTCAGTTTTACTCATTTTGTTGTTGACATATCCCATGGTTTTTAAGCCACAAAATCGCAGGACAAAATTTGACTGAATACTTCAAGACTGAGTCTATGACATCACAACTAGTCTGATTTCAGTCGTTTCTACACAATTTATACAAATGATACCAAAATTCCTTAACGGGAATAAGATTTTTGAACGCTTTCTTCACCATTGTGTTTCTTTTGATTTCTCTTCAACCCTTGCTTGACCCCGAAGTAATCTGCCAACGAAGCTCTTAACGGCGTTGATTTTAGGGGATAAACGTTCAATCTGTTTACAAACCTGATGGCCGTTTTATGTGGTTTACAGGAGACTTTATTCATCCATGTTTAATTGTTGATGTTGAGCGAGGAATATCCCTGGTTGAGGGTGAGGGTTGTTTGATGGCACGGTACTATTATAGATCCTCCCTAACAATGAATGGACATATTTCATAGATCCTCCCCAAGAATGAATGGACATAATTCATAGATCCTCCCCAACGATGAATGGACATAATTCATAGATCCTCCCCAACAATGAATGGACATAATTCATAGATCCTCTCCAACAATGAATGGACATAATTCATAGATCCTCCCCAACAATGAATGGACATAATTCATAGATCCTCCGTAACAATGAATGGACATAATTCATAGATCCTCCCCAGCAATGAATGGACATAATTCATAGATCCTCCGTAACAATGAATGGACATAATTCATAGATCCTCTCCAACAATAAATGGACATAATTCATAGATCCTCCCCAACAATGAATGGACATATTTCATAGATCCTCCCCAACAATGAATGGACATAATTCATAGATCCTCTCCAACAATGAATGGACATAATTCATAGATCCTCCCCAACAATGAATGGACATAATTCATAGATCCTCCCCAACAATGAATGGACATAATTCATAGATCCTCCCCAACAATGAATGGACATATTTCATAGATCCTCCCCAACAATGAATGGACATAATTTATAGGTCCTCCCCAACAATGAGAGAGAGAGAGAGAGTTGAACACACAATTACAATGACGGGGTCGTCGCCTGCGTATTCGGTTATGATAGTACAAATGCTATCACGAAACGCTTAATACGACCCAGCCCCAACAATGAATGGACACAAATCCTTTTATATGCTGCAGTGCTAGGAAGCTGCAAGTATGTTTAATTGTTCATGCAGGAACGAATCAACTAAAGAAACTGTTCCCTTACCGCGGAGCAATCTTTGAATGGGAGGGTGGCGGTCATATTCATATTAAACGTCTCCGGGGCTGCCGGGGCGGGGGTGGAAGAACTCCAACAATTTCCCGGTCACAAGAGGAAAAACTGCACTGATTTTAAAGTTCCATTTCTGACGTTGTCTGGTTGCTGCTAATCGGAAAATCTCCTTTTATTTTCGGAAAATTTTATTTAATTTTCGGGAAATTTCCTTCATTTTCGAGAAATTTCCTTTACTTTCGGGCACTTAACTTAAAATTTCGGTGAATTGTTTGTCAATTTAAGATAAATTTCGTTCCTTTTTATGCAATTTTCGGCAATGTTCTTCATTTTTTGGCAATTTTCTTCCATTTTAAGGAAATGTTTAACAAGTTTTGGAAAATTTGTTGACTAATTTGACCAAAGTTTCAAATACATTTACCGAATTTTCCTTCAACTTTGCCTTCATGTTTGGAAAATGTTCTTCGATTTCACAGAAAGTTTGTTATTTTCAGGCACTACATTAAATTTCGATGGTCTGTGTGTCAATTTTATGAAAAGTTTGATCATTTTGGCAATTTTCGGGAAATTTCCTTCATTTCACAGTATATGTAATTTTCTTCAATATTGATAAGATTCTTGTCATTGTCAACTTTCGGAAAACCGGGAAGGTGAAATCCTGTTTGGTATTCTTGATGCCTATAGCTCTGCGTGAAATGTCGTTGTGTCGTCGACGTCGCCGCTTCTCAGTTCTACCGTCAATCTGATTTGTGACGCAATCAGTGATTTGTGACGCAATCAGTGATTCATGGGAAAGTCCTACTCTCTAAAGACAAAGGTAATTAACTTGGATTAAAAAGACATCGAATTTCATCACATGAAACTTAATCTTGAAGTCATTCTCAAATCAAAGTTTCATTAATATTTCATCTCTCTGTAGTATCCCCCGTCGATCGTTACCGCTTCTGCACGGCTCTCCAGTGTGTTTCATGTGTTGTTTGATGATAAATGAATCCGTCTGCCTATTACGCGCGGGCCCTCCAGGAATAACACAACTCTCATGTCTTCGAGAGGTTAACCATGGTTCCCAGCAAAATATGGAAATGATATGTCGTAGTCTTTTCTCGATTTGTATAGTCAACTCGTATTGAATTAAAAGTCAAGCTGACACGACAAGGCAAAGCGAAGTTTTCTTCAAATTTTGCTTTTCGTGTGAAAAAGGTAATTCTGTAACAATGAAATCTAGGCCTGAACAACATTGACCTGTGCTAAGGTACCTTGATCTGAGACTGCGTGCGACTTAAAATGTTACAGAAACTTCTGTCCAAACAAAATCATAATTGCAGGTCTATGTTATCTGGTTATCGGGTGACATCATGATCATAATAATTGCAGGTGTATGTTATCGGGTGACATCATGATCATAATAATTGCAGGTCTATATTATCGGGTGACATCATGATCATCATAATTGCAGGTCTATATTATCGGGTGACATCATGACTTGAAGACTTACAAGCAACTTGATTATTGTACAACGTTTGTCAAAATCTCGAATTTGGAAACATTCAAGATTGAATCTCGTCTAAAGAAGATTCCTTGACCCGTGACCAATAATGGGACGTCACTTCCACGGCGGAAGTAGATTGGCGTGTCGGTAATTGCTTGACCCGTGACCAATAATAGAACGTCACTTCCACGGCGGAAGTAGATTGGCGTGTCGGTAATTGCTTGACCCGTGACCAATAATAGAACGTCACTTCCACGGCGGAAGTAGATTGGCGTGTCGGTAATTGCGGAAATATTTCTACCAAACGTTGGATTATAGTGTATTTTTCTATCTGCACGTTAACACCATAAGTCTGGGAGAAAGGGTCGTAACGTGTACAACACAGTCAGTACTATGAAGGGGGGAGGGGGAGGGGGTGGTTAAGGGTGCGTTGCTTCCAAACCCGGGGTCATAGGGGGATTGCATGCCAATATTGTGCCCCGACATATATGACATTGCTGCCCGCAGTGCCCTCACTTAATATTTCTTTTAATAGTGTACACGCTGTATTGCACTTAAAAACATTCCCGAAATAAACCCTGTATGTACGTATACAGTGCATGAATAATCGTATACTGTATGTATGGCGTGTGGGGCACTAACGCGTGACTCATTTTCGGTGGCCTTGTTCCGATTTTCCAACATGTTGAAAATCAAAACATTGCTAATGTAAGGGCGCGAATCTTTCATGGGATTTTGACAGTATGAACCCGTAACAGTTGTGTAAAAATGAAAAGACCATCTAATGGTCTGTGTAATCAACTTCGGCTTATCAAAGAAACATGTGATACTCCAGGCCTGCAGTGGCTCTTGGTGGCCCTGAACACAGTCCGTGGCTACGCCGAAGATTGGCTACGCGTCACATAAGGAGTTCCAGGCTTAAACAAAAATCAGTTTGTTTTCTTGTCCACTCGTCGTTACCTTTTGGCCAGAGAAACACCTGTGTAAAGTACAATGGGCAGAAGAGGGCAGGTTTAATGACGTCACGGTGATCCCTCGCTTATGCATGCACGTGAAAATGTTTCAACTGTAGATTAATGACAACTGCACGATAATGTTGTCGGGGTGTGACAACCGGTGTGTCTATGAAAGGCCATGAGTATCTTCTTGAAAACAAAAAGATACCGCTCTGAATTTAGCAGGTGGCAAACAGAGACGTAACTTGACTTCGAGTGTAGGGGGTGTAAGTCAAATTTGCTCGACTTATTAAAAAGCGATATACATGTGTCTATTCAATCACACAATATAGAACAGTTGGGAACAACAACAACAACAACCCCCTCTCTTCCTTCCCCACCACCACCACCAATGCGGTCGCCAGAGATTTTGGCTCAGAGGCACATACTGAAGTGCCAAACGGGCACTGCGTAACAACATGTGCCCGCTTGCGTGTCGTAGCCTATAGGGCGAAGCCTTGGTTGGGGTCAGCCGATGGCGAAGCTCCCGGGAGCTCCAAAGATTTCTTGTTTTATGGCTGAAAATCAACACAAAATTCGATAATTTGATTGTTAAAAATAAGACAGTTTTTATTCTAATGTTAAAATCTTCTCTGATAATCATTTGGGTTACCATTTCTAAACAGGCAGAGGAGAAATTTCCCTGCAAATTGAGTAAATTCGGGAAAAATTGTGGGGTTCATGCATGTCATGGGTAGATGGGTGAAGCCTTGGACGCTTGGGTAAAGGAACGAAGCCTTGAATGCTTGGCTAAAGGAACAAAGCCCTGGATGCTTGGGTAAACGGGCGAAGCCCTGGATGCTGGGTTAAAGGAGCGAAGCCCTGGACATCTGGATGCTTGGGTAAAGGGGCGAAGCCCTGGATGCTTGGGTAAAGGGGTGAAGCCCTGGATGCTGGGTTAAAGGAGCGAAGCCCTGGACATCTGGATGCTTGGGTGAAGGGGCGAAGCCTGGATGCTTGGCTAAAGGAGCGAAGCCCTGGATGTTTGGGTAAAGGGGCGAAGCCCTGGATGCTTGGGTAAAGGAGCGAAGCCCTGGATGCTTGGGTAAAGGAGCGAAGCCCTGGATGCTTGGGTAAAGGGGCGAAGCCCTGGGTGCTCTTAAGATTTCTTGATTTTGATGCTCCACAATCAGACAACATAAAGTTTTAAAATGTAAGTAATAAGTATTTAGGTTACCATTTCGGAACAGGCAGAGCTGCAGAGGGGAAATGTTCCCTGCAAATTGAGTAAATTCGGGGGAAATTGTGGGGTTCATGGGCGAAGACTTTGGAGGCTTGGATCCTGGGGAAAAGCCTCTCCGGAAGCTCTGAAATTTATTGATTTTGATACCCCACAGTGGTTTAAAATCAACACAAATTTCCAAAATGTAGGCCTAAGTGATGAAAAGAAGACGATTTCAGATTAATATTTACTCGAATAAATTGTTTTATTTTGAAACACGGAAACAGGCAGAGGAAAACTTTCTCCTGAAAATATATAGAGAAAATTCAAACAAAATTGTGGAACTCATGGGCGAAGCCTCGAAAGGGATGTAGGGCGAAGCCCGAAAGCTCTGAAGATTTCTTGTTTTGACGTCCGAAAAATGATTTTAAATCAACACAAACAGACAAAGTTCCAAAATGTAAAAGAGGACAATTTCAAATTCGAATGTTATAATCTACTCAGATAATTGAATAAGCATTTGGGTTACCATTTCTAAACAGGTATAGGACAGTAAGAGAAATTTCCCCTGAAATTGATCAAATTCGGGCAAAATTGTCAGCAGGTCAGATTGTGGGGTTCATGGAATTGAAGCCCTGGTCTAAAGATTTCTTGTTTTTGATGCCCCAAAATGACTGAAAATTAACGCCAATTTCCCAAATGTAAATCGTGGCGTCCTGGCAGCTGGGGGCGAAGCAAGAGCAGGGAGGGATGCAGGAGACGACGTTTTGCTTAAGGGTCCTTTAAAAGGGGTCCAGGGGCGACGCTTTGGAAGCTCTGAAGATTGATTATCTTTAATGTTCTAAAATTTCTGAAAATCAACACAAACTGATAAAATTTGGGAACTTTAAGTGGCGATATGAAGACAATTTTAAATTATCATGTTGACTGGTTAAAATCTACTCAAATAAGCCTTACCTATTGTATATCAGTTAGGGTTACAATTTCTAAACAGACAGTGGAGAAATTCCATTTCTAAACAGACAGAGAAGAAATTTCTCCTGAAAACTGAGAAAATTTGGACAAAATTACGCAAAAATTCATAGGTGAAGAAGCCATGGTCTGAAGATTTCTTGGTTTTCATGTCCCAAAATGGCTTAAAATCTTCAGACATAGTTCCAAAATGTAAATGATAAAAAGAAAACAATTCTAAATTCCAAAGTTAGAATCTGACATGCTGACATGTCTGATACGCATTTTGTGTTACCAGTCTGGTTTGTACTCCCGATTGGGAGATCTCAGATTTCACCCGTTCGGGAGATCGGAACATGCGCAATACGAGTCTATTCAATAACGAAGCTTCTTCATTAATCCATAGTCTTTGGTGTAGTCGCTTTATCAGTTTATGTGTGTGTATTATTTCTTAACACTCTGTTTTATAAAATAAAATGATGATACAAACGTTTCATTTGACTCTAAATACTTATAGAATTTATTACAATGTTAGTCAGAAATAATTCTCAAACAAATCTTTAAAATGTTGTTTTTCGGAAAATCTTGTTAAAGCGCGACTGCGCATAAAAAGAAGTCATTTCCTTCACATTTCTCGAAAATTCTATGGTAATTTTTAAAAGTGCATGAAAAGACAATTCATAGCCATTATTTCATATTGTGAATAAAGCATGGTGAAAAGACAATTCATATCCAGTATTTCATATTGTGAAGACAGCATGGTGAAAAGACAATTCATGCCATATTTCATATTGTGTGCATGGTGAACAGACAATTCATGTGCCATTATTTCATAATTCATGCCATTATATCAGCATGGTGAAAAGACAATTCATATCCATTATTTCATATTGTGAAGACAGTATGGTGAAAAGACAATTCATGCCATTATATCATATTGTGAAGACAGCATGTGCCATTATATCATATTGTGTGCATGGTGAACAGACAATTCATGTGCCATTATTTCATATTGTGTGCATGGTGAACAGACAATTCATGTGCCAGTATTCCATATTGTGTACATGGTGAACAGACAATTCATGCCATTATATCATATTGTGAAGACAGCATGGTGAACAGACAATTCATGCCATTATATCATATTGTGAAGACAGCATGGTGAGAAAGACAATTCATGCCATTATATCATATTGTGTGCATGGTGAACAGACAATTCATGTGCCATTATATCATATTGTGAAGACATGGTGAAAAGACAATTCATGTGCCAGTATTCCATATTGTGAAGACATATGGTGAAAGACAATTCATGCCATTATATCATATTGTGAAGACAGCATGGTGAAAGACAATTCATGCCATTATATCATATTGTGTGCATGGTGAACAGACAATTCATGTGCCATTATATCATATTGTGAAGACAGTATGGTGAAAAGACAATTCATGTGCCAGTATTCCATATTGTGAAGACAGTATGGTGAAAAGACAATTCATGCCATTATATCATATTGTGAAGACAGCATGGTGAGAAGACAATTCATGCCATTATATCATATTGTGAAGACAGCATGGTGAGAAGACAATTCATGCCATTATATCATATTGTGTGCATGGTGAACAGACAATTCATGTGCCATTATATCATATTGTGAAGACAGTATGGTGAGAAGACAATTCATGCCATTATATCATATTGTGAAGACAGCATGGTGAGAAGACAATTCATGCCATTATATCATATTGTGTGCATGGTGAACCAATTATGTGCCATTATATCATATTGTGAAGACAGTATGGTGAGAAGACAATTCATGCCATTATATCATATTGTGAAGACAGCATGGTGAGAAGACAATTCATGCCATTATATCATATTGTGTGCATGGTGAACAGACAATTCATGTGCCATTATATCATATTGTGAAGACAGTATGGTGAACAGACAATTCATGCCATTATATCATATTGTGAAGACAGCATGGTGAACAGACAATTCATGCCATTATTTCATATTGTGTGCATGGTGAAAGACAATTCATGTGCCAGTATATCATATTGTGTGCATGGTGAACAGACAATTCATGTGCCATTATTCCATATTGTGAAGACATATGGTGAAAAGACAATTCATGCCATTATATCATATTGTGAAGACAGCATGGTGAGAAGACAATTCATGCCATTATATCATATTGTGTGCATGGTGAACAGACAATTCATGTGCCATTATATCATATTGTGAAGACAGTATGGTGAAAAGACAATTCATGTGCCAGTATTCCATATTGTGAAGACAGTATGGTGAAAAGACAATTCATGCCATTATATCATATTGTGAAGACAGCATGGTGAGAAGACAATTCATGCCATTATATCATATTGTGTGCATGGTGAACAGACAATTCATGTGCCATTATATCATATTGTGAAGACAGTATGGTGAAAAGACAATTCATGTGCCAGTATTCCATATTGTGAAGACAGCATGGTGAAAAGACAATTCATGCCATTATATCATATTGTGAAGACAGCATGGTGAGAAGACAATTCATGTGCCATTATATCATATTGTGAAGACAAATTTAAACCTTTCGCAGTGGTTGAGTTCCCCGCGTTCTTATGTTAATCCTTTACAAAATTTAAATTTGTACTGCTCAAAATCTGTTTTATTGATTTTCTGAAAAAGGCGACGACGAATTTCAAAAAGCAGCGACGAAAGGTTATGAAAATCTATTTACCAGTCTACTATCTGTTTTCAAAATTTGAGGATATCTAGTGAAATTTTGGACAATCCGGAGCGGAAAATGAGAAACTTAATACGTTTAGTGTGGGCTAGTCAAATGTGTAGGCTCACGCGATGACATAATACATCAAAGTACCCAATTTTTTAGGTATTTCAAAGCACCCAGTTTTTCGGGTTGCTCTGGACTGTCGAAAAATTTCCACTGAAAAATGAAAAAAATTGGGGTAGAATTGTGGGGCTCAACACTCTCAAAATTCAAGTGTTATATATATCCCTTAAGTGTTGATTTTAACACTTTTTAAGGGTGTCAGGAGTGACTGCATGCACTTGTGTTAAATTCACCCTTGCTATTCCAACACTTGTGAAGGGTTTGCTTTGAACGCTTGGCAGCTTGAAAGTGTTATATATAACTCTTGTCAAGTCTAAGTAAAAACACTTATAAGTGTTGTATTTAACACTTATAAGTGTTGTATTTAAAACTTATAAGTGTTGCATTTAACACTTATAAGTGTTGTGCTCAATGATATAAACAATCGTTTAACTTGTTTTGGTCGACCACTATGAATGTGCCATCAAGATTAATGAATGCAAGTAATTCAATATGTGACATAGCGCAACCATTTATAACAGTTCTTGCATGTGCACAACTGAATGGGACATAGCACAACCATTTATGACAGTTCTTGCATGTGCACAACTGAATGGGACATAGCGCAACCATTTATAACAGTTCTTGCATGTGCACAACTGAATGGGACATAGCACAACCATTTATGACAGTTCTTGCATGTGCACAACTGAATGGGACATAGCACAACCATTTATAACAGTTCTTGCATGTGCACAACTGAATGGGACATAGCACAACCATTTATGAAGTTCTTGCATGTGCACAACTGTTAGCTTTATAACAGTTCTTGCATGTGCACAACTGAATGGGACATAGCACAACCATTTATGACAGTTCTTGCATGTGCACAACTGAATGGGACATAGCACAACCATTTATAACAGTTCTTGCATGTGCACAACTGAATGGGACTTCACTGATATCTTTTTTGTAAAGATGAACTTTCTTTATTAGTTATTTAGGGGAATATAATTTTTCCTATAACATTTAGTATAAATGTGTAAAACAAAATATTTATGTAATGCAACCACAAGATTAAGTAAATACACACCCAACGGATGAAGTGAACCTGGAAAATAGAATCAACAAATCAGTAATCAATCTATATTTCTGCATAGCTATTAATCAGTGTTGATTATTGTGGCTCCGCCCATCACCTCATTATTTTGATTATTGTGGCTCCGCCCATCACCTCATTATGTTTTGGCAGTTATCCAACACTTAAAGTGTTACAAACAGTAACCCATAGGTAACACTTATTGAAGTGTTAATATTGTGACACTTACATGTGTTACAATTCAGTCTTTAAGCAGCACTTGGCAGCTTGGAGAGTTACCAGGTTACAGAAAGTATTTTTTTTTTTCTTTAACCTGTTAACACAACGAAAGTGTTATATTTAACACGGAGAGTTTTTAGTATAAATGGTGAAGTAGTGGTCTAAAGTGTTTTGTGGCCACATGCAAAGTGACTTAAAATCAACACAAAAATCCGAAATGTACTTGATAAAAATAAAAATGAAAAATCAAATTCTATTCTTACTCAAAGAAGCATTATGTTACCATTTCTAAACACTGTCAGGTCTGCAGGTAGAGGAGAAATTTCCCTAAAATTCGTCACAATTGTTAGGTTTATGGATGGCAGCTTTGATTGGGGTCTAAGGGGCGAAGCCCTGGAAGATTTCTAGTTTTAGATTCCCCAAAATGGCCCATGATCATCAGGGCTAAATGTCTTTGGTCCAGTATCTTTCATTTATACGTCCCCTGCTGTTACCTAACCCGAGCTCAATCAGCATGATGCCGAGTCGGTAGGAAGTGGTTATGATATACCGATTCGGACATGATATACCGATTCGGACATGATATACCGATTCGGACATGATTGAGATGTATCTCCGATTTAAGCAGTACATCTGACATTGTGCATCTCTGCCTGACTTATAGTGTCCAAGCATCCAAGTAAGATGTTGTCAGCATCATGTGCCGAGGCGGCGGTCAGGAGGGTATATAGAACGAATATCTAGCTGAGTCGGGCATGACTGAGATTTACTCTAATACCAGGATACGAGTGCACCCGACATTCTACATTTCTGCCCGACTAAGATCGGTATCCGGCCAACGGAAGAAGGGGGAGGGGCAGGAAAGGGCGATGCTAGTACGGCCATGAAGTCAGCAAAAAACTATAATGCTATCCAAGACATTTTCAAAAGTATTTTGTTTGTTTTTGCGAAGAAACAAACAAATAACGGTACAATCTTTTCAATTTTCCTATAATTTTGTTTTCAATACTGGGCTATTTTTTTCCCCGACGAAATAGTCAAAAACGTTAATTGCCCAACGAAAAAAAAATCCATTTCAGGCGTGATGACCCCCCCCCCCCTACGCCCCCGCAACACACACACACACACACCCTTTAAGTTACGCCCCTGGTGGTAACTCCCACGACACACCGAGTTCTTGCTGAAAATAAGAAATAATCCCCCTCCCCTTTCCTGTGTAATGTCTTTCGTGTCCTCGTTAACCACATAAGATCACTGGTGCATGGAACTACGCTAGGGATGTAGGAAGCTTTCGAGAAGTGGGTGACACGACCTCTTAGGGAAACTTCCCAAGTCATGTAGGAAGCTTTCGAGAAGTGGGTGACACGACCTCTTAGGGGAAACTCGAGAAGTGGGTGACACGACCTCCTAGGGGAAACTCGAGAAGTGGGTGACACGCCCTCTGAGGGGAAACTTCCCAAGTCATGTAGGAAGCTTTCGAGAAGTGGGTGACACGACCTCTTAGGGGAAACTCGAGAAGTGGGTGACACGACCTCTGAGGGGAAACTTCCCAAGTCATGGGTGACACGCCCTCTGAGGGAAACTTCCTCATGGGGAAACTTTCGAGAAGTGGGTGACACGACCTCTTAGGGGAAACTCGAGAAGTGGGTGACACGCCCTCTGAGGGGAAACTCGAGAAGTGGGTGACACGACCTCTGAGGGGAAACTCGAGAAGTGGGTGACACGACCTCTGAGGGGAAACTTCCCAAGTCATGTAGGAAGCTCTCGAGAAGTGGGTGACACGACCTCTTAGGGGAAACTCGAGAAGTGGGTGACACGACCTCTTAGGGGAAACTCGAGAAGTGGGTGACACGACCTCTTAGGGGAAACTCGAGAAGTGGGTGACACGACCTCTTAGGGGAAACTCGAGGAGTGGGTGACATGACCTCTTAGGGGAAACTCGAGAAGTGGGTGACATGACCTCTTAGGGGAAACTTCCCAAGTCATTTGTATTGTCCGCTCCCTACATAATAAAATAAGGTCAAAGGGGCGCTACATTTTTTGAAGGGGAATTTTTTCCAATGGGACACAATGGGCTAGCAGAAATAACCAGTTTCCTACCATTGGGTCAGTAATTAAGAGGCATTTCATTTTCAAGGGGGAAATTTTGTAATATTTCTTTACAAAGTGTGCACCCATTCTACCAGTTCTTGCACTTTTGACAGTAATTGAGGGGCACTTTTGATTTTTAAAAGGGGCACTTTTGTCATTTTTCCAGAAAAGCGGCAGGGCGGGGGGACAAGTCTTTCAGGTTCCTATATGGACTACGCGTAGCCTCTCCACCACACATAGACGTTATGTCACACCCTGTGACTTGCTTCTATCAGAGAAATATACCCTTGCAGAGTCCAATCATGGATCTTCTCAATACAGCTCCGCTTCCTGCTCCAGCCATCAAAGACTCCATGCATGCTCCCACACACTCTGCCCTAGTTGTGGATGTGGCATCTGGCTTGCGTTCACCCATGTCTGCGGCTTATAGCATATCATGCAGTCATGTGGTTTCTAAACTTGAACTGTGTAATCAAAAATATTTTCATATAATTCGGGTCATAAATATTGTTGAGAAAAGACCGTAAATGAATTGTTATCAGTAATGAATGCCAAATGCAAGCTGAAGGCGAATAACGTCTGTTTTGCTCCTTTCATGTTCGGGTTTGTGACTTCGTTGATAAATCATTCACTTAAAATTGGACAGACAGATTTACATCTTATAGCCAAAAAGTAGACAGTTGATGACGTAACTAATGACGCTATTAACAAATGAAAATATGGTACTTTTCTGTAAACATTTCCTCACCCGTGACGATTTTATTGCCGTGTATACGTCATAGGGACCAACCTTTTCTTTGCAGTGAAAGGAGGACGAGAGACCAGGCACGCAGCTTGAGGTCGGCGTATCACCGTCGATCAAGTAACAGTGATAATCTTCCTCATAGTCTCAAAAGGTAGCAACTGCAGAACGGAAAATTCGACGTCGATCTTAGTGCAGTCATAGTAGTCACTCGTTTTTATAATTCAATTTTTAATCTGCTGTCATTTTTCGTTTTGCGCACACATGTTACACCAAGAAGGTGCAAGTATGTGCACCTGCCTGATTAAACGCCCTCATTTAACTCAATAAATTTACTCTCTTTTTCAACTCTTCTGCTTTTTACTTCTTCCTTTTAATTTATCATTTACCTTTCAATTAGCATGTCAGATACAGGACTGGTCAGATATCAGTGAGACATGTAAATTGGGGTTGGGGGCTCGGGAAGCTTCGTCCAGATCCCTGGCAGCTTGGTCCAGATTTGTATCAGTATATGAGTCCGAAGATGATTCTATTACTTCTGCATTTTCACCAAATTCGAACGTATAAAACTTTGATGATTTACATGTTGAAAACCATGCAATATATGCATGCAAAATATGACAGAATGAATTAAATTAGCCATTAACAGCTCCATGGTCTAACAAAGCAGCCGATAGAGCTCGACGGTCTAACAAAGCAACCAATATAGCTCCATGGTCTAACAAAGCAACCAATACAGCTCCATGGTCTAACAAAGCAACCAATACAGCTCCATGGTCTAACAAAGCAACCAATACAGCTCCATGATCTAACAAAGCAACCAATACAGCTCCATGATCTAACAAAGCAACCAATACAGCTCCATGGTCTAACAAAGCAACCAATACAGCTCCATGATCTAACAAAGCAACCAATATAGCTCCATGATCTAACAAAGCAACCAATACAGCTCCATGATCTAACAAAGCAACCAATACAGCTCCATGATCTAACAAAGCAACCAATACAACTCCATGATCTAACCAAAACAACCAATACAGCTCCATGATCTAACAAAGCAACCAATACAGCTCCATGATCTAACCAAAGCAACCAATGCAGCTCCATGGTCTAACAAAGCAACCAATACAGCTCCATGATCTAACAAAGCAACCAATACAGCTCTGTGATCTAACAAAGCAACCAATGCAGCTTCATGATCCAACAAAGCAACCAATACAGCTCCATGATCTAACAAAGCAACAATACAGCTCCAATCTAACAAAACTCCAATGGTCTAACAAAGCAACTAATACAGCTCCACGATCTAACAAAGCAACCAATACAGCTCCATGATCTAACAAAGCAACTAATACAGCTCCATGATCTAACAAAGCAACCAATACAGCTCCATGATCTAACAAAGCAACCAATACAGCTCCATGGTCTAACAAAGCAACCAATACAGCTCCATGATCTAACAAAGCAACCAATACAGCTCCATGATCTAACAAAGCAACCAATACAGCTCCATGATCTAACAAAGCAACTAATACAGCTCCATGATCTAACAAAGCAACCAATACAGCTCCATGATCTAACAAAGCAACCAATACAGCTCCATGGTTTAAAGGAGCAATATACCGAAAATGAGGGCGCTTGTTTTTGCGAATTTCACAGACATATCATCCACAAAAGATCGATAAACTGCATGCATCCATATCCCACAGACGACGTGAGAGCAAAGGCTGCTTAAATATTCATATTTAACTAGAACTTTGCTTTACCGTTGCGTGCTAGATAAACATTTGATTTTTAGGGACCCTAAAAAATACGCCCGCACTTTTCGGTCTAGTGCTCCTTTAACAAAGCAACCAATGCATTTTTAGGTTTTTCCCAGTCTTTCAGGAGATTTCTATTTGGAAGACGTGCTTCCTATTAAACAGATTATGACGTCATAGGATGTCACGGTGCATTAGTGCCCCATGGTGAGCTGCCTCGCTTTCCCTGAGGGTAGCCCATGATGAATAAGCTGTGGTATAAGACGCGGAAAGAAATCTTAAAATAGCATAGGTAATCTTTTGCTCAGTGCTTAAAGGCGCATGGACGTCATTCACTGACATTGTTTCTGTCGGAGTTAATAAGTCAGTCGTTATCAGATTATCTTATCCCAATTTACACAGTGGTAGAGAAGTTTTGTGAAAAGAGAAGAATTTAAAAACTATGTTTGCTTAGATCAACATATTCACGTGCAATCATGATTTGCCTTAAATGATTCTCTTCATATTAATGAATTCCGATATCAGGTATGAGTGGAAAACTATTGAATATTTTGTTTAATGGTCATCTATCGTGATTAAAAGATCATCTATCGTAGTTAAATTGTGGCGGCGTACATTTCATTCCAAATCAATTACTGATTGGCCTATTCAGCTATTAGCATATAAGTGCACTTTCGACCATTTTATATTTCGACTTATAAAAACACACGAATTGAATAATATTTAGGGCGGATCTAGGAAATACACAAGAAGGGGGTTCTGTTGGTTTTCCCGAAAAAGTGGGTGGTGGCAAAATCCGACTTTTTGAAAAGTGGGGAATAAGGCCTTGGCCCCGGGCCGCTTCTGGCAGCACTGATTTGCACCATAGGTTTTCAAATAACAGCATTTGGAATAATAATGAAACCTGTATGTATGTATGCATGTATGTATGTACATGTATGTATATATGTATGTATGCATGTATGTATTTATGTGTATATGTATGTACGTGTGTATGTATGTATGTATGTATGTGTGTATACATGTATGTGTGTATGTATGCATGTATGTATGCATGTATGTATGCATGTATGTATGCATGCATGTATGTATGCATGTATGTATGTATACATGTGTTTATGTATGTATGTATGTGTTTATGTATGTGTTTATGTATGTATGTATGTGTTTATGTATGTATGTATGTATGTATGTATGTATGTATGTATGTATGCATGCATGCATGCATGTATGTATGTATGTATGTATGTATGTATGTATGTATGTATGTATGTATGCATGCATGCATGCATGCATGCATGTATGTATGTATGTATGTATGCAATGTATGTATGTATGTATGTATGTATGTATGTATGTATGTATGTATGTATGTATGTATGTATGTATGTATGTATGCATGTATGTATGGGGGCTTCGGCATTCCCCCTTGGCTACGCCACTGCACACAGACAATATAAAAAATGCTTGAAAGGTCTCTAATTGACAAAATTGAGATATTACACATTTAAGTCGAATCTTCAGGAAATATCCATCATTTAGGAGGGAGGGCACTTTTTCAATTTCCAGAAAATATTCTTTAAATTTTGGGAAATGTTCCCACATTTTACCAAAACACCAAAAGGTAGCCAAAATTCAATTTATTCTTAAAAATTCCGTTTTGCATCTCAACATCTCAACGATCTGGGCAGGAAACATGGCCTTGGGAAGGTGAAATACTTTCAGGGAGCAGTTTCCCCTGCTCCACTTCCTTGGAAAATATCTGGCTTACGTCACTGTGGACAAACATGTGCATAGGCTATGGACAGGTAGCAACCACTTTGTATAAATTGATACAAAAGCCCTTCAAATCATTAACACTCACCGCAAACAATTTCTTGCAAAATCGATCCCAAAATATGAAAAATCTGGCTTACATTTAGGTTTCCAAACGTATGCATATCGGCTCATTATGTATTGGTTTTCCATGACGTAAGGATAGAATAGTACAACGCTAACTTTATGTGAAAGGTATACAGTGTACCAAAGAGTAATACTTACAGCCTAACGTAACAAGTGGAGTTTAGCAATCATAAAGAAATAATTGATCAGAACTTGAGTCCATATTTCCTCTTTATCCACAAGAAGATATCCTTAAATAGTTAGCATAACGCTAATCACGAGTAAGCCCCCACCCCCTTCCCCGATATATACGCTCCTGTATATGTAAACAGGTAAAAGGAACACGTTGCTATTTTACCAAGTCAATATGAGACACAATCGTGACAGCTCACATTAATCCCCTCCCCATCCCTCATTCGCCATCAAATTTATTCTCGGAAGGGACTATAGAGATAGTTCCACACAAACCCTCCAAGATTTACATTGGTTACCCATTCGGGCTCGCATTGATTTTAAAATTGCTTCACTTATTTTTAAATGTTTGAATAATACCGCACCACATTATCTTATAGACTTAATAAAACCTAATTTATCAAAACGTCCTGGATTGCGATCCCGTAACAATGCTATTTTTCTAGAAATTCCCTTTACGTCGAAAAAAACGTTTGCCGATAGGTCTTTTAGTGTGTATGGCCCCAAATTATGGAATAATCTCCCTTTCAATGTTAAGAGCAGCGGTAATTTTGAATCTTTTAAGAAATGTCTTAAGACGCATCTTTTTACTAGAGAATTTATTTTATAATCATTTAAAATGTTATCTTGTTTCAAATTAATTGTACATATACTGTTTCTGAATATTTATTTTGAATATTTTTACACTTCTCATCAATTTCCAGCGTACGAATTTTAACATTTTGAACATTTTGAACTTTTTGATATCTTAAGTATTTTTATATTTTACTAGCCATAGCCATTTTTATCATCATTTTGTCTTTTAGAATTTAATTTGTATGTCATGTGAAGCGCATTCGTTACGTTGTATCTATAATGTCTGCATTGCGCTATATAAGTTGTTAATAATAATAATAATAATAAATTTGCTATGAATAATTAATGTCCCTACACTTTTTAAGGTTATTATGCGAAATGACTTTCAACTGAACAGGGAAAACGATTCTAGACCTCTATATCCCAATTTACTGAGCTCCCTCCCTTGTAAGTATCGTAACGTAATGTATTCAACGACAATGGATTACATACTGACAAACAGAAATGTCTTGCCATTTACTGACTTAGCGCTGAAAATTGATGGTAAGTTTTCAAACAATATCTATCTAGCAGTCTAGTACAGACTTAATTAGGCCTATTCTTTTTCTTGTATCATGATTACTTATCTTTGCACTTATTTCAGTGGTCAAACAGTTTTGTGGTCAAACTTTGTGTGATTTCCGACCCCTACGGAGACCCATGTCAGCATGTGGGGCACATCTGTGACTCACCATAGAAAGTAAACATAATTCGACCTGGATCCGAAACCGACCTGTGCCCTGTCTAAACCGGTTCCACCTGGAATCAAAGGGTGTTCCATCGTTTGATCCAAACCTGATAAGATGTCTTCGACGAATTATTAAAGAAACATGTTCAAACGGATTCCATTAACTGAGAGCCTTATAGGTATATGTACAGGTAGCAACCACTTTGCATCAATTGATACAAATTCCATTCATAAACACTCACCACAAACACTTTCTTACAAAATCGATCCCAAAATGTAAAATATTTGGCTTATATTTATGTCTCCAAACGTATGCTCATTACGTATTGGTTTATTTGTGACGTAAGGATAGGACAGTACAACACTAACGTTATGTGAAAGTTACAATGTACCATACAGATTTACAGCCTAACGTAACAAGTGGAGTTCACCAATCATAAAGAAATAATGGATCGGAGCTCGAGTCCATAATCAGTCCGGTTCGTACTCCCGATCGGGGAATCCTTTCAGAAGTATCCCACAATGCATCTATCCAAATAATAGACCATCATCCTTTGAGGAATCTGACCCCTAACTGCCTAAAGTAATCTTTTAATAGTACAACACTCCCATCTCTGACAGGATTATAAATAGGAAAATGGCGTTAAACGTAATAATAGACCATCATCCTTTCTTTCAGTCTTTTGAATGAAATAATTTTTCAAAATGATTTTTTTTTTTTTAACATTTGAGGGAAATCCGGTGACGTGTCATTGCCTGAAACAAACTGAAGGAGGGGGAGGGGCAAGTTGTATACAATGCGCCATTTTTACTGCTCTTTTGGGAAGTAGCAAGTTTGGGGACAAAATTCAAGACCACCAGACCACAGAATGCACGTTTATGGCAAAACATCGTTTACCAAGAAAAGAAACATCTATTGTTTATTGTATTATATTTGTATGTCTGGGGCGCCCTTAACTCGATGTCCCATTTGGAAACTGTGGGTATAGGGATGCCCATGGCTTACCGCTCAAGCACTGCAGCTAAAAATAAATCAGATCTATTTTCCTCAATCGGTCAATGGAAGTTGTTGAGTCACTTTCCTGCCCTGATAAACGTCTTTTTATAACTGAATATTTCCGATGTAAGTCATAGTTGTTTTCATTTCTTGTACTGAAGGAAATGCGCGACTATTTGTTTTTGATAGTAAATTGGTGCTTCCAGACTTGACATTAACTTTGTGGTAACGAGGGTCAGTGTACCGTCATGGGAAAACCTTCGTGATTGTCTGCAATCTGCATTATCTAAAGATTGATACTTTGGTTATACTGTCAGTGGGACAATAACATTAGGTCGATATGTTTCTTAAGCATACCCCCCCGCCCCGCTTGATCTGAATGAATTGTTTGAAATTATATTTCTAAAATGTTACGGTTTGATGTATATGTTCATCAAAAGGACAGTTTTATTTAAGAGAATTGATGGCATTGGTCCATAGGTGTATGAGGGGTAAAGAGAGGATGAAATTAGGTTTGCCCAAATATGGTATAAGTAAGTATTATTAATAAATAAGTTTAGTCTTTCGAAAAATGGGAAATAACGTTTGATTTGTCGAACAGAAAATGGATAACTTTCCCCCGACTGATAGACTGACTTGCTGGTAAGTTGTTCCCGGCGCTCAATGATTGGGAATGGTTACAATGCCGCAAGCCAAGGTGCAATATATTAAAACAAAGAAAGCATTTTTCTGACGTCACGCGTGATTCAATCACGTCATCATTCAGCATGCCCTCAGCTGTACTGTTTCGATATTTTATTAATTTGAAACCCGGAAATACGGGCTTTAACATCAAAACATATATCAGGGGTTGTTTGTCTAAATCGTTTAACTGAAGCTTTGGAAAGTATTCGTTCCATAAACTTGTAAAGACGTCAGTTTTCGAATGATTTATTTTTCGGTCCTGGCTCTCTAGCCGCGACCAGTCTATTATTGCTGCGACCAGTCTATTATTGCTGCGACCAGTCTGTTATTGCTGCGACCAGTCTGTTATTGCTGCGACCAGTCTGTTATTGCTGCGACCAGTCTGTTATTGCTGCGACCAGTCTGTTATTGCTGCGACCAGTCTATTATTGCTGCGACCAGTCTGTTATTGCTGCGACCAGTCTGTTATTGCTGCGACCAGTCTGTTATTGCTGCGACCAGTCTATTATTGCTGCGACCAGTCTATTATTGCTGCGACCAGTCTGTTATTGCTGCGACCAGTCTGTTATTGCTGCGACCAGTCTATTATTGCTGCGACCAGTCTGTTATTGCTGCGACCAGTCTGTTATTGCTGCGACCAGTCTGTTATTGCTGCGACCAGTCTGTTATTGCTGCGACCAGTCTGTTATTGCTGCGACCAGTCTGTTATTGCTGCGACCAGTCTGTTATTGCTGCGACCAGTCTGTTATTGCTGCGACCAGTCTGTTATTGCTGCGACCAGTCTGTTATTGCTGCGACCAGTCTGTTATTGCTGCGACCAGTCTGTTATTGCTGCGACCAGTCTGTTATTGCTGCGACCAGTCTGTTATTGCTGCGACCAGTCTGTTATTGCTGCGACCAGTCTGTTATTGCTGCGACCAGTCTAGTATTGCTGCGACCAGTCTAGTATTGCTGCGACCAGCCTATTATTGCTGCGACGAGTCTGTTATTGCTGCGACGAGTCTATTATTGCTGCGACCAGTCTAGTATTGCTGCAGCGAGTCTATTATTGCTGCGACCAGTCTGTTATTGCTGCGACCAGTCTGTTATTGCTGCGACCAGTCTGTTATTGCTGCGACCAGTCTGTTATTGCTGCGACCAGTCTGTTATTGCTGCGACCAGTCTGTTATTGCTGCGACCAGTCTGTTATTGCTGCGACCAGTCTATCATTGCTGCGACCAGTCTATTGTTGCTGCGACCAGTCTGTTATTGCTGCGACCAGTCTGTTATTGCTGCGACCAGTCTGTTATTGCTGCGACCAGTCTGTTATTGCTGCGACCAGTCTGTTATTGCTGCGACCAGTCTGTTATTTCTGCGACCAGTCTATCATTGCTGCGACGAGTCTATTATTGCTGCGACGAGTCTATTATTGCTGCGACGAGTCTATTATTGCTGCGACCAGTCTAGTATTGCTGCGACCAGTCTATTATTGCTGCGACCAGTCTGTTATTGCTGCGACCAGTCTGTTATTGCTGCGACCAGTCTGTTATTGCTGCGACCAGTCTATTATTGCTGCGACCAGTCTGTTATTGCTGCGACCAGTCTATTATTGCTGCGACCAGTCTGTTATTGCTGCGACCAGTCTGTTATTGCTGCGACCAGTCTGTTATTGCTGCGACCAGTCTATTATTGCTGCGACCAGTCTGTTATTGCTGCGACCAGTCTATTATTGCTGCGACGAGTCTATTATTGCTGCGACCAGTCTGTTATTGCTGCGACCAGTCTGTTATTTCTGCGACCAGTCTATTATTGCTGCGACCAGTCTATTATTGCTGCGACCAGTCTGTTATTGCTGCGACCAGTCTATTATTGCTGCGACCAGTCTATTATTGCTGCGACCAGTCTATTATTGCTGCGACCAGTCTATTATTGCTGCGACCAGTCTATTATTGCTGCGACCAGTCTGTTATTGCTGCGACCAGTCTGTTATTGCTGCGACCAGTCTGTTATTTCTGCGACCAGTCTGTTATTGCTGCGACCAGTCTGTTATTGCTGCGACGAGTCTATTATTGCTGCGACCAGTCTATTATTGCTGCGACCAGTCTATTATTGCTGCGACCAGTCTGTTATTGCTGCGACCACCAGTCTGTTATTGCTGCGACCAGTCTGTTATTGCTGCGACCAGTCTATTATTGCTGCGACCAGTCTGTTATTGCTGCGACCAGTCTGTTATTGCTGCGACCAGTCTGTTATTGCTGCGACCAGTCTATTATTGCTGCGACCAGTCTATTATTGCTGCGACCAGTCTATTATTGCTGCGACCAGTCTGTTATTGCGACCAGTCTATTATTGCTGCGACCAGTCTATTATTGCTGCGACCAGTCTATTATTGCTGCGACCAGTCTGTTATTGCTGCGACCAGTCTGTTATTGCTGCGACCAGTCTGTTATTGCTGCGACCAGTCTATTATTGCTGCGACCAGTCTGTTATTGCTGCGACCAGTCTGTTATTGCTGCGACCAGTCTGTTATTGCTGCGACCAGTCTATTATTGCTGCGACCAGTCTGTTATTGCTGCGACCAGTCTATTATTGCTGCGACCAGTCTGTTATTGCTGCGACCAGTCTATTATTGCTGCGACCAGTCTAGTATTGCTGCGACGAGTCTATTATTGCTGCGACGAGTCTGTTATTGCTGCGACCAGTCTATTATTGCTGCGACCAGTCTGTTATTGCTGCGACCAGTCTATTATTGCTGCGACCAGTCTGTTATTGCTGCGACCAGTCTATTATTGCTGCGACCAGTCTGTTATTGCTGCGACCAGTCTATTATTGCTGCGACCAGCCTATTATTTCTAAGTTCGTGCTGAAAATGTGGCTCTCAAGCCGCAAACAGTCTACTATTGCTGAGTTCATGCTGAATATCTGCCATTTTTGATACACCCCGTCACGCTGATCATTGCCTGAAATTTTCCACACAAAGCTATTCATATTTTTTATGTGACCGTTTGATAAAGATCTCAATCTCGATAGAGAACTAAAATACAACTGATAAGTCAATTAGCGGAAATTTACCGTTAAACTGACCGTGTCGCGTGCCAGACCACAATAGCGACGACTCAATAGCAGGTACCCCCGGCTTCCGGTCACCAAGACCTCGGTTGACTTTTATTTTTTTATCACTTCTGACCACAAAACTCAGTCAAGTTCAGTAATAAAAGTGTGATAGTCATTTCAAGTGATCAATGTATAAGAGTCATTTTAAGTGATGAAAGTATGATAGTCATTTTAAGTGATGAAAGTATGATAGTCATTTCAAGTGAATAAAGTATGATAGTTATTTCAAGTAATTAAAGTATGATAGTCATTCCAAGTGATGAAAGTATGATAGTCATTTCAAGTGATGAAAGTATGATAGTCATTTCAAGTGATGAAAGTATGATAGTCAATTCAAGTGATTAAAGTATGATAGTCATTTCAAGTGGTCAAAGTATGATAGTCATTTCAAGTGATGAAAGTATGATAGTCATTTCAAGTGATTAAAGTATGATAGTTATTTTAAGTGATCAAAGTATGATAGTCATTTCAAGTGATGAAAGTATGATAGTCATTTCAAGTGATGAAAGTATGATAGTCATTTCAAGTGGTCAAAGTATGATAGTCATTTCAAGTGATGAAAGTATGATAGTCATTTCAAGTGATAAAAGTATGATAGTCATTTCAAGTGGTCAAAGTATGACAGCCATTTCAAGTGATTAAAGTATGATAGTCATTTCAAGTGGTCAAAGTATGATAGTTATTTCAAGTGATGAAAGTATAATAGTCATTTCAAGTGATGAAAGTATGATAGTCATTTCAAGTGATTGAAGTATAATAGTCATTTCAAGTGATGAAAGTATGATAGTCGTTTCAAGTGATGAAAGTATGATAGTCATTTCAAGTGATCAAAGTATGGTAGTCATTTCAAGTGGTCAAAGTATAAGAGTCATTTCAAGTGATCAAAGTATGATAGTTATTTCAAGTAATGAAAGTATGATAGTCATTTCAAGTGATGAAAGTATGATAGTCATTTCAAGTGACATGTAGCACAACTCTGAAACATTACATGAAGAAAAATATCATCCTCGAGTCAGCAGTGTTCCCCCGCCTACTCACGCACTCTCAGTTGGAATTTTGGCATTATCCAGGTTATTCCTCGAGTCAGCAGTGTCCTCTCGCCCACTCACGCACTCTCAGTTAGAGGTTTGTCATTATCCAGGATATTCCTCGAGTCAGCAGTGTCCTCTCGCCAACTCATGCACTCTCAGTTGGAAGTTTGGCATTATCCAGGTTGTTCCTCGAATCAGCAGTGTCCTCTCGCGCACTCACGCACTCTCGGTTGGAAGTTTGTCATTATCCAGGATAATTCTCGAGTCAGCAGTGTCCTCTCGCCTAATCACGCACTCTCAGTTGGAAGTTTTGCATTATCCAGGTTATTCCTCGAGTAAGCAGTGTCCTCCCGCCTACTCACGCACTCTCAGTTGAAAGTTTGGCATTATCCAGGATATTTCTCGAGTCAGCAGTGTCCTCTCGCTCACTCACGCACTCTCGGTTGGAAGTTTGTCATTATCCAGGTTATTCCTCGAGTCAGCAGTGTCCTCTCGCCCACTCACGCACTCTCGGTTGGAAGTTTGGCATAATCCAGGTTATTCCTCGAGTCAGCAGTGTCCTCTCGCCCACTCACGCACTCTCGGTTGGAAGTTTGTCATTATCCAGGTTCTTCCTCGAGTCAGCAGTGTCCTTTCGCCCACTCACGCACTCTCAGTTGGAAGTTTGTCATTATTCAGGATGTTCCTCGAGTTAGCAGTGTCCTCTCGCTCACTCACGCACTCTCAGTTGGAAGTTTGGCATTACTCGGGTTATTCCTCGAGTCAGCAGTGTCCTCTCGCTTACTCAAGCACTCTCAGTTGGAAGTTTGTCATTATCCAGGATATTCCTCGAGTCAGCAGACACGGTTCTCTCTTCCACTCCGCACTCTTAGTTGGAAGTTTGGCATTGTCGAGGTTATTCCTTAGAATCAGCAGTGTCCTTTCGCCCACTCATACACTCTCAGTTAGAGTTTTGGCATTATCCATGATATTTCTGGAATCAGCAGTGTTTCCTCTCCCACTCACGCACTCTCACTTGGAAGTTTGGCATTATCCAGGATATTCTTCGAATCAGCAGTGTCCTCTCGCCCACTCACGCACTGTCTCAGTTGGAAGTTTGGCATTATCCAGGATATTCCTTGAGTCAGCAGTGTCCTCTCGCCCACTCACCACTCACGCACTCTCAGTTGGAAGTTTGTTATTATCCAGGATATTCCTCGAGTAAGCAGTGTCCCCTCGCCCACTCACGCACTGTCTTAGTTGGAAGTTTGGCATTATCCAGGATATTCCTCGAGTCAGCAGTGTCCTCTCGCCCACTCACGCACTCTCAGTTGGAAGTTTGGCATTATTCGGGATATTCCTCGAGTCAGCAGTGTCCCCTAGCCCACTCACACACTGTCTCAGTTGGAAGTTTGGCATTATCCAGGATATTCCTCGAGTCAGCAGTGTCCTCTCGCTCACTCACGCACTCTCAGTTGGAAGTTTATCATTATCCAGGTTATTCCTCGAATCAGCAGTGTCCTCTCGCCCACTCACGCACTGTCTCAGTTGGAAGTTTGTCATTATCCAGGATATTCCTCGAGTCAGCAGTGTCCCCTCGCCAACTCACGCACTCTCAGTTGGAAGTTTGTCATTATTCAGGATATTCCTCGAGTAAGCAGTGTCCCCTCGCCCACTCAAGCACTGTCTCAGTTGGAAGTTTGTCATTATCCAGGATATTTCTCGAGTCAGCAGTGTCCTCTCGCCAACTCATGCACTCTCAGTTTGAAGTTTGGCATTATCCAGGTTATTCCTCGAGTCAGCAGTGTCCTCTCGCCCACTCACGCACTCTCGGTTGAAAGTTTGGCATTATCCAGGATATTTCTCGAGTCAGCAGTGTCCTCTCGCCAACTCATGCACTCTCAGTTGGAAGTTTGGCATTATCCGGGTTATTCCTCGAGTCAGCAGTGTCCCCTCGCCAACTCACGCACTCTCAGTTGGAAGTTTGTCATTATCCAGGATATTTCTCGAGTCAGCAGTGTCCTCTCGCCAACTCATGCACTCTCAGTTGGAAGTTTGGCATTATCCGGGTTATTCCTCGAGTCAGCAGTGTCCTCTCGCCCACTCACCACTCACGCACTCTCAGTTGGAAGTTTGTTATTATCCAGGATATTCCTCGAGTAAGCAGTGTCCCCTCGCCCACTCAAGCACTGTCTCAGTTGGAAGTTTGTCATTATCCAGGATATTTCTCGAGTCAGCAGTGTCCTCTCGCCAACTCAAGCACTCTCAGTTTGAAGTTTGGCATTATCCAGGTTATTCCTCGAGTCAGCAGTGTCCTCTCGCCCACTCACGCACTCTCGGTTGAAAGTTTGGCATTATCCAGGATATTTCTCGAGTCAGCAGTGTCCTCTCGCCAACTCATGCACTCTCAGTTGGAAGTTTGGCATTATCCGGGTTATTCCTCGAGTCAGCAGTGTCCTCTCGCCCACTCACGCACTCTCGGTTGAAAGTTTGGCATTATCCAGAATATTCCTCGAGTCAGCAGTGTCCTCTCGCTCACTCACGCACTCTCGGTTGAAAGTTTGGCATTACCCAGGATATTTCTCGAGTCAGCAGTGTCCTCTCGCCCACTCACGCACTCTCAGTTGGAAGTTTGTCATTATTCAGGATGTTCCTCGAGTTAGCAGTGTCCTCTCGCTCACTCACGCACTCTCAGTTGGAAGTTTGGCATTACTCGGGTTATTCCTCGAGTCAGCAGTGTCCTCTCGTTCACTCACGGACTCTCAGTTGGAAGTTTGTCATTATCCAGGATATTCCTTGAGTCAGCAGACACGGTTCTCTCTCCCACTCCGCACTCTTAGTTGGAAGTTTGGCATTATCCAGGATATTTCTCGAGTCAGCAGTGTCCTCTCGCTCACTCACGCACTCTCGGTTGGAAGTTTGTCATTATCCAGGTTATTCCTCGAGTCAGCAGTGTCCTCTCGCCCACTCACGCACTCTCGGTTGGAAGTTTGTCATTATTCAGGATGTTCCTCGAGTTAGCAGTGTCCTCTCGCTCACTCACGCACTCTCAGTTGGAAGTTTGGCATTGTCGAGGTTATTCCTTAGAATCAGCAGTGTCCTTTCGCCCACTCATACACTCTCAGTTAGAGTTTTGGCATTATCCATGATATTTCTGGAATCAGCAGTGTTTCCTCTCCCACTCACGCACTCTCACTTGGAAGTTTGGCATTATCCAGGATATTCTTCGAATCAGCAGTGTCCTCTCGCCCACTCACGCACTGTCTCAGTTGGAAGTTTGGCATTATCCAGGATATTCCTTGAGTCAGCAGTGTCCTCTCGCCCACTCACCACTCACGCACTCTCAGTTGGAAGTTTGTTATTATCCAGGATATTCCTCGAGTAAGCAGTGTCCCCTCGCCCACTCACGCACTGTCTTAGTTGGAAGTTTGGCATTATCCAGGATATTTCTCGAGTCAGCAGTGTCCTCTCGCCCACTCACGCACTCTCGGTTGGAAGTTTGGCATTATTCGGGATATTCCTCGAGTCAGCAGTGTCCCCTAGTCCACTCACACACTGTCTCAGTTGGAAGTTTGGCATTATCCAGGATATTCCTCGAGTCAGCAGTGTCCTCTCGCTCACTCACGCACTCTCAGTTGGAAGTTTATCATTATCCAGGTTATTCCTCGAATCAGCAGTGTCCTCTCGCCCACTCACGCACTGTCTCAGTTGGAAGTTTGTCATTATCCAGGATATTCCTCGAGTCAGCAGTGTCCCCTCGCCAACTCACGCACTCTCAGTTGGAAGTTTGTCATTATTCAGGATATTCCTCGAGTCAGCAGTGTCCTCTCGCTCACTCACGCACTCTCAGTTGGAAGTTTATCATTATCCAGGTTATTCCTCGAATCAGCAGTGTCCCCTCGCCCACTCAAGCACTCTCAGTTGGAAGTTTGTCATTATCCAGGATATTTCTCGAGTCAGCAGTGTCCTCTCGCCAACTCATGCACTCTCAGTTGGAAGTTTGGCATTATCCGGGTTATTCCTCGAGTCAGCAGTGTCCCCTCGCCAACTCACGCACTCTCAGTTGGAAGTTTGTCATTATCCAGGATATTTCTCGAGTCAGCAGTGTCCTCTCGCCAACTCATGCACTCAGTTTGAAGTTTGGCATTATCCAGGTTATTCCTCGAGTCAGCAGTGTCCTCTCGCCCACTCACGCACTCTCGGTTGAAAGTTTGGCATTATCCAGGATATTTCTCGAGTCAGCAGTGTCCTCTCGCCAACTCATGCACTCTCAGTTGGAAGTTTGGCATTATCCGGTTATTCCTCGAGTCAGCAGTGTCCTCTCGCCCACTCACCACTCACGCACTCTCAGTTGGAAGTTTGTTATTATCCAGGATATTCCTCGAGTAAGCAGTGTCCCCTCGCCAACTCACGCACTGTCTCAGTTGGAAGTTTGTCATTATTCAGGATATTCCTCGAGTAAGCAGTGTCCCCTCGCCAACTCACGCACTGTCTCAGTTGGAAGTTTGTCATTATCCAGGATATTTCTCGAGTCAGCAGTGTCCTCTCGCCAACTCATGCACTCTCAGTTTGAAGTTTGGCATTATCCAGGTTATTCCTCGAGTCAGCAGTGTCCTCTCGCCCACTCACGCACTCTCGGTTGAAAGTTTGGCATTATCCAGGATATTTCTCGAGTCAGCAGTGTCCTCTCGCCAACTCATGCACTCTCAGTTGGAAGTTTGGCATTATCCGGGTTATTCCTCGAGTCAGCAGTGTCCTCTCGCCCACTCACGCACTCTCGGTTGAAAGTTTGGCATTATCCAGAATATTCCTCGAGTCAGCAGTGTCCTCTCGCTCACTCACGCACTCTCGGTTGAAAGTTTGGCATTATCCAGGATATTTCTCGAGTCAGCAGTGTCCTTTCGCCCACTCACGCACTCTCAGTTGGAAGTTTGTCATTATTCAGGATGTTCCTCGAGTTAGCAGTGTCCTCTCGCTCACTCACGCACTCTCAGTTGGAAGTTTGGCATTACTCGGGTTATTCCTCGAGTCAGCAGTGTCCTCTCGTTCACTCACGGACTCTCAGTTGGAAGTTTGTCATTATCCAGGATATTCCTTGAGTCAGCAGACACGGTTCTCTCTCCCACTCCGCACTCTTAGTTGGAAGTTTGGCATTGTCCAGAATATTCCTTAGAGTCAGCAGCGTCCTCTCGCCCACTCATGCACTCTCAGTTAGAGTTTTGGCATTATCCATGATATTTCTGGAATCAGCAGTGTTTCCTCTCCCACTCACGCACTCTCACTTGGAAGTTTGGCATTATCCAGGATATTCTTCGAATCAGCAGTGTCCTCTCGCCCACTCACGCACTGTCTCAGTTGGAAGTTTGGCATTATCCAGGATATTCCTTGAGTCAGCAGTGTCCTCTCGCCCACTCACCACTCACGCACTCTCAGTTGGAAGTTTGTCATTATGCCAGGATATTCCTCGAGTAAGCAGTGTCCCCTCGCCCACTCACGCACTGTCTCAGTTGGAAGTTTGGCATTATCCAGGATGTTTCTCGAGTCAGCAGTGTCCTCTCGCCCACTCACGCACTCTCGGTTGGAAGTTTGGCATTATTCGGGATATTCCTCGAGTAAGCAGTGTCCCCTCGCCCACTCACATACTGTCTCAGTTGGAAGATTGGCATCATCCAGGTTATTCCTCGAGTCAGCAGTGTCCTCTCGCGCACTCACGCACTCTCAGTTGGAAGATTGTCATTATCCAGGATATTTCTCGAGTCAGCAGTGTCCTCTCGTTCACTCACGCACTCTCGGTTTGAAGTTTGGCATTATCCAGGATATTCCTTGAGTCAGCAGACACGGTTCTCTCTCCCACTCACGCACTCTTAGTTGGAAGTTTGGCAACTTTTTTGTTTGTTTTTCGGGAGCTTTAGGCCTAAAATGTTATGCTTGCAAAACAAAGGGTTTTTAGGCTATATACAGGGGCCAGGTTGTCGGTGACATATGGAGACATGTGCACATCTGTACATAATGTCCAGTTCGCTACACGTGACCATTTGCACCTTACATAACTTACCTCTAATCCGTCCGGAAGCACGCTTATTAATAAAAACATTTATAACACACGAGATTATTAAAGTCATGCAGACATATTGTTCAGATGTTGCAAAGAAATGTCATAGTTTCTAATTTATGTACTTTAAATATTAAAAATCATTGTGTTGAAAAACATTTGAATTTTCAAAATGGCCGTTTCGCGCCTAAAATTCTAGCTCTATTGTCTATTTTATCTAATATTTCGAAAACGGCGTGGTGAACATATCAAATGGGAGTGGAAAAGTTGTAGCCATGACAGTAATGAAGTTATTTTCATAAGTTTTAAGTTTCCTCTAGCTAAGATACTTTTCCCAGACGTATTTCAAATTTAAAAAATGTAACATTGCATAAGGCTTTAACGTTAGGATAGCAAAGGATAATGGGAAACATCACAAATGGCGGATTCCATGTAGCAAAATGTTCCCAGTAATAGGAACATTTGTGTTCCCATTAATAGGCATGCATCCGGACTGCTGATAAAGAATAACCCCCTCTTGTTATACTTTTGTTGTAATGATACCTCGCTGTCCACAACTCCAAGAGTTTGAAAAACTAAATGGACAATAAAAATCATTTCTTGTAATTGAAGGGTGCTCCCCTTTATTCTCTGGTCCCTTTACCGTACCCAAAGAGTGGAAGCCTTTGCCGTATGGCGCGCCGTTTCTGATATCAGAAAATGAATTTCTGATATCAAGAAATAATTTATGATATCAGAAAAACAATTTCTTGATATCAAGAATTATTTCTTGATATGAGGAAAATTATTTCTGATATCAGAAATTATTTTCTGATATCAAAAATTGGATTGTTGATATCCAGAATTAAATTATCGATATCAAAAATGCATTTTGTGATATCAGAATAACTAATTTTGATATCAAAAATCGTTTTGCTGATATCTTAATATACCTTCTTATTTTTGATATCAAGAAAATAATTTTTGATATCCAAAATTAAATTTCCAATACCAAAAATTGAATTCTTGATATCAAAAATTTATTTTTGATATCTGAAAATCAGTCTCTTATATCAAAATTTAATTTCTGATATCAGAAATTCTTTTTCTGATATCAAGAAACAAATTTTTGTTATCAAGAATTCAATTTTTGATATCAAAAAGGTATATCAAAAATTAAATTCTGGATTATCAAAAATAAAATTGAATTCTTAAAATCAAAAATTCCAGATTACCATACACATGAAAAACTATATTTTGACGGTGTGTATCCGAATTGAGAAGTAACTGTACTACCACTGTATCATATGATTGAAATATACATTTCAGATATTAAGTAGGAAACCTTCGTTAATGTATGATTCCTTATAGACGCTCACTTTTATTTGTCATCAATAACCTCACGAGATCTATGAGAATGAAGTATTACATGCATAACAAATAACGAAACCGTATCACAAATTCAGATTTCCGTCACTATGGCAACCACATCCAATGCCTAGTATTGACCTGGAAAACTATTTTGAAGATACTAAGAAAGAAGTGGCGACGGTTTCTATCAAACATTCATTTTACAACCTATGTAACGCAGAAACCAAAGCCATTTCTTCTCTGAAAAAATGATCAATCAATAATAATAAAGAAATTTGACAAAGGCAGGGGGCGTTGCCATCCTTAATACAAAGGATTGTCAGACCGAAGCCCTACGCCAGCTATCAGGCACCCAGTACAAACACATCCCGTATGATATCTCTACGCCAGCTATCAGGCGCCCAGTACAAACGCATCTAGTATGATATCCCTACGCCAGCTATCAGGCACCCAGTACAAACACATCTCGTATGATATCCCTACGCCAGGAATCAGGCCCCACGTACAAACACATCTCGTATGGTATCCCTACGCCAGCTATTAGGCACCCAGTACAAACACAACCCGTATGATATCCCCACGCCAGCTATCAGGCACCCAGTACAAACACATCTAGTATGATATCCCTACGCCAGCTATCAGGTACCCAGTACAAACACATCTAGTATGATATCCCTACGCCAGCTATCAGGCACCCAGTACAAACACATCTCGTATGATATCCCTACGCTAGGAATCAGGCCCCAAGTACAAACACATCTCGTATGGTATCCTACGCCAGCTATCAGGCCCCAGTACCCAGTACAAACACAACCCAGTACAAACACATCTCGTATGATATCCCCACGCCAGCTATCAGGCACCCAGTACAAACACATCTAGTATGATATCCCTACGCCAGCTATCAGGCACCCAGTACAAACACATCTCCCTATATGATATCCCCCTACGCCAGGAATCAGGCCCTACGCCAGCTATCAGTACAAACACATCTCGTATGGTATCCCTACGCCAGCTATCAGGCACCCAGCCAGCATCTCGTATTCAGGCACCCAGTACAAACCCTACAGCTATCAGGCACCCAGTCAAACACATCTCGTATGATATCCCTACGCCAGGAATCAGGCCCACGCCAGCTCTCGTATCAGGCACCCAGTACAAACACATCTAGTATGATATCCCTACGCCAGCTATCAGGCACCCAGTACAAACACACATCTCAGGAATCATGATATCCCCCTACGCCAGCTATCAGGCCCCAAGTACAAACACATCTCGTATGGTATCCCTACGCCAGCTATCCCCCACGCCAGCTATCAGGCACCCTGTACAAACACATCTCGTATGGTATCCTACGCTATTAGGCACCCAGTACAGACACATCCCGTAGATATCAAACACATCCTGTACAAACACATCTCGTATGATATCCCCACGCCAGCTATCAAGCACAAACACATCTAGTATGATATCCCCACGCCAGCCCCATCTCGTATGATATCAGGCACCCTGTACAAACACATCTCGTAGTACAAACACATCTCGTATGATATCCCTACGCCAGCTATCAGGCACCCAGTACAAACACATCTCATATGATATCCCTACGCCAGGAATCAGGCCCCAAGTACAAACACATCTCGTATGGTATCCCTACGCCAGCTATTAGGCACCCTGTACAAACACATCTCGTATGATATCCCCACGCCAGCTATCAGGCACCCAGTACAAACACATCTAGTATGATATTACCAATCATACAATAACAGAGGTTTCCTCATTAATATCCGTAATGTACAAGAACGACAATATTTCAGAGGACATATATAAACACCTCAATCCTAAAAACCATACGGTTAGGACATCAATCTTTTACCTTCTACCAAAGGTTCACAAAACGCCCCAGAAGGGACCAAATTTATCGGTCGTCCCACTATTGCTGGCTGTGGGGGACCTATGCAACAAATGTCAGAACTAAGTTGTAGACTAAAATTTCAATAGTGGTCAACCAACCTACATATGTGAAAGACATAAATCACATAATCAGTATATTAGAAGATTTAGTCCTGACCCCCGACATCTTAGTGGTCACTCTCTAGGTGTTGTCGGGATGTATACCAACATTCCGCAAGATGACGCAATTAATGCCTGCACATCGGCATTTTTATCGGCAAATTCAAATTGGTTAGATCTGCCTGAACCATCTCCGGAATATATCCAAAAAAAAAAAAAATAAATGGATGCTTGAACTGATCATCAAGCGTAACTGTTTTTCATTTAACAATGAATTTTAGCTACAAACAGTAGCGTTGCGATGGGCTCCGAAACATACCCGGAAATTGCCGATATTGCTTTCCATACTCTGGAAAATCAGATCTTGTCGTTATCTAACAAAATTATTGTATGGAAAAGATACAGAGATGATATCCTCCTCTTCTTCCCCAGTTCTGCATCTGAACTTAATGATTTTCTTGAACAAATTAATCAGTTACATCTGACTCTGAAATTCACCATTGATTCATATGTTGAAAAAATATCATATCTTGATATCAACATTTTCAAAGAAAATCGTTTCGCAGAAAGTCGCATTCTCGACAGCACTTTCATCAAATCTTGCAAAACTTTCCAATATTTGCCGAAATCATATACCACCCCGAAGCTTGCTTCAAAGGTTTTTTTGTTTTAAAGGAGAACGATTGATTCACAGAGGCTATACATTATAATACTTTGATAACATATTAAAGGACATTACACACTGATAGAGCCTCTGCACTAACACCAAGAGCAACGTCATCTGAAATACCATTCGTCTTAAAGTTCGAATACCCATCTTGTATCAAAACAAAGAACTTGAAGAATGCTTTAAACAAAACATTGGAGCAAAATCCGTGATCATCCTACATTATTGCGCATATTTCCTGAGCCATAACGTCACCATTAACTCCACGTGACTGCATGAGCTAGGCCCAAATACGGAAGGTGGTTACTGGAAATGATTTCTCAATCTAGTTACTTGTCCTAATTGAAGATTTTTTTATATCATAAATTTATTTTCTGATACCAATGACTGAATTCTTGATATCGATGATTTAAATTTTTGATATCAAGAATTAAATTGCCGATATCAAGAATTCAATATATGATATCAGAAAATAATTTTTTGATATCAAGAATTCAATTTCCGATATCAGAAATCAAATTTTTGATATCAAAGAATGATTTTCTGATTTCAGAAATTCATTTCTAATATCAAAAATTCATTTTCTGATATCAAGAATTGAATTCTTGATATTGGAAATTACATTTTTAATCTAAATTTTTGATATCGCCCAAACCTGGCATTTCTTGATATCAGTAATTCTATTTCTGATATCAGATATTAAATTTTTGATAGCAAGAATTATTTTTGATATCAAGAATTGAATCATTGATATCAAAAATCTAAATTCCGATATCAAGAATTCAAATCTTGATATCAGAAATTTGTATTAAATGTTAAAAGGGCGCGCCATATTGCCGTACCACAGAGGGGAAATGTTAAAACGGCGCGCCATATTGCCATACCACAGAAGGGGAATGTAAAACGGCGCGCCATATTGCCATACCACAGAGGGGGAATGTTCAAATGGCGAGCCATATTGCCGTACCACAGTTGGGAATGCTAAAACGGCGCGCCATATTGCCGTACCACAGAGAGGGAATGTTGAAACGGCGCGTCATATTGCCGTACCACAGATGAGGAAAGCAAAACGGCGCGCCATATTGCCGTACCACAGAAGGGGAATGTTAAAACGGCGCGCCATATTGCCGTACCACAGAAGGGGAATGTTAAACGGCGCGCCATATTGCCGTACCACAGAAGGGGAATGTTAAAATGGCGCGCCATAGATGGGGAATGCCGCCATACCGCATACAGAAGGGGAAAGAAGGGGAATTAAAATGGCGCGCCCGCATAATTGCACGCCATACCACAGATGGGGAATGTTAAAATGGCGCCCGCATATTGAAGGGGAATGTTACCACAGAGGGGGAATGTTAAAATGGCGCGTCATATTGCCGTACCACAGAGGGGGAATGTTAAAATGGCGCTCCTTATTGGTGTACCAAAAGGGGGAATGTTAAAACGGCGCGCCATATTGCCGTACCTCAGAGGGGGAAGCTCATGAATTCGTCCATAATCAAAGTTAGGTTATTTACTAAGTTGGTTCAATATCATAAGAAACCGACGAAAGGAAGCAATAGTTTATTTGACCCGTTAGGTCTGATATGCCTCGGTCGGTCATTTTAAAATAACGAATTATCATAGCAACATATAGCTTCCGGAAATTGCATTCTTTTGATACCGGATCTGGTAAACTGACAAAGCAAGGACCGGCACCTGCTCGCCAGCCTGCCAGCCAAGTTGACTGACCGCTATTTTATCAGTGATGACGTAACGTAACACTGGCGAATCAATTGAGGAAGAGTGTATCAAGATAACATCTGAGCAGCTCAATGAAAATTTGGGAACAGTAAGATAAAGGATTGAAGAAAGTTGATTAACTAACGCAGGTGTGGTTTGTTTCTCATCAAACTCACGAGTATCCAAACAGCCAAATCAGATTTTGAAAAGACTTTATAAACCAACTTACTTAACTTCCCAAAAAAGTTAAAAAAAAATAAAAAAAATAATTAAACCAATTTAACGTAGGTTGGCAGGGACTCGTACAAATACGTCAATGGTGAAGAGAGCAGGGCGGAACTAGGATAAAATCATCAGGAGGCCAAGCCAAACCAAAGCAGGGATGACGTCATAACGTGTTTTATGAGCAGTTTTGTCATCACTAATGGAACATACTGGGACGAGGACAGTTTTATTGGAAGCGGGAGCAGAGAGAACGATACTCCCTGAAAGGATTTTACGTAGCTTTCTATTGCAGATTTTCTTTCGATTGGGAAAATTGGGAAACTATTGATAAAATACTAAAGAAAAATTTGGTAAAATTATTGGAAATTTTGGTAAAATCTGGTAACATTTCCCGTCAATTTATGACAATTTACCAAAAATCGAAGAAAAATTGCCCCAAAATGATGACATTTTTTTCTCTCAAAAATTGAAGAAAATTGCACGAGAATGAAAGAAATTCCTTAAATTTTGAAAGGGTTATCACAAATATTGAAGGAAATTCCCGAAAAAAGATAAAATAATTATTTTATCGAAAATCGAACTCTCTCTCAAACTGCACTTCAATTTTGTAATCCTAGGCGGCACGTACTTACCGCTTCAGTACGGAAGTGCCCCCTCCCCCTTCCCCCGCGCGCTATATGTTCTACTAGTAGAACTTGGTGTCCAATCTTTGCTTTTAACTGCAGTTAATTAATTTCGCCCGTCTGCTCACTTCTGCTGAAAATCTGTAAAACTTTTTTTCTTCTGTATTTGACGATTTGCACAACCAGTCTCCCCGGTACTACCAAACGCTGAGTAAAAAATAACCATTTTAACTCCTAAACAAAACATGTTATTTACGTTTAGTTTTTCACTGCGAGTAATTTCTACATATGATTATAATGTACCACCATAACGTAAGCAAACTCTTTTGCCGTCCAGCTTGCCTGGCAGACGGTGATCACGTGATATGTGACGTAACCCATGCACGTTCTCTATACCATATTTATTTTCCCTGACTCCCCGGACAATATGAGTGCCCCTTGGGCCACAATTTTTCGGGCCGACTTACTACACTCGTGACCGAATTTTTTTCAGAAAGCAATATGAAAAGGTTATCATAAATTTGCCAAAATTGTACAAAATTTTGATTTGCCATTCAAGATTTTTTGTTGGTTTGTTGCTAAGTGGTGAAACGTCATCAACAGTTTTTTATTTTTTATTTTTAGGATATAGGCGTCAAATAGAGTCAAACAGCGAAACGCATCTGGTTATATTATATCATATTCGTGTCTTGGTTGATTCAACTAAAATGACTTAGATTCACTCCCCAAAAATGATCTACTTCGGAGAAATTTCTGCCAAAAAACTTACATACAACTATAGGCCTATATAGGCAAAGATCTCTTTTATTACAGCAAATTTCGGGACATAAACTTGAAATCGGTATATATGAAAATATTGAAAGGAGTGAAAGATTGTGTGAATTATGTAATTCAAATAAAGTAGAACTAGAAGACGAATTCTCTCACTCATGGCCGTACGGGAAATCTTTAGGGGCAGTGACTTTTTTCCCGACTCGAAAACATATTATGAAGGTAAAATAGCAATAAATCTGTGATTAAACGATTGATTTTGAACAATGGTTTTACCAGTTTCAGGTTTTTATTTTTTCTTAATTGAAGGAAAGGGGGAAAGGGGGAAGGGTGGGGGCTGGTTTAGCCTTGGGAAGTTAACCTTAATTTCTGGGAAATTTCTTTTATTTTCAGGCAGGTTTTTCAATTTTCAGGAAATTTTAGCGAGTTTTTTGGCCAATTTTCAGGGAATTTTCCTCAATTTTCATAAGCTTTTCTTAATTCCCGGCAATTTTCTTAAATTTTTAGAATTTTTTTTTAATTCCGAGCAATTTTATCCAATATTCGGGAAATTTCTTCAATTTTGGGCAGGTTTTTTTTATTTCCCGCGAATGTTTTGCCAATTTTCGGGATTTAAAAAAAATCAATATTAGAGAGCTTTCCTTCATTTTCGGGCAATGTTTGGAACATTTCCTTCATTTCTGGGCAATTGTCTTAAATTTTTCGGGAATTTCTTTCATTTTTCAGGAAGGTTTTTCAATTTTTGGGATATTTTATCGTATTTTGGGCCAATTTCGGGAAATGTTTTTCAATTCTTGGAACTTTAATTTTTTATTTTTTTTCGGACAATTTTCTTCCATTTTCGGGCATTTCTTAAATTTTGTGAAAAATTTCCTCAATGTAAGGCAGCTTTCCTTAATTTCCGGGCAATTTTTGGAACATTTTCTTCATTTACGGCAATTTTTGTCCCTCATGATTTTGTCCGACTAAGATGGGTATCTGGCCGACAGGGGAGGGGAGGAGGAGGGGGCGAGGGGACGATGTCCCTTAATATTTTAATCCGTGGGGAGGGGGCGAGGGGCGTATCTCTTAATATTTTAATCCGTAAGGTGGGGAGGGGAGGGAGAGATCGATATTTTAATCGGTCGGTTCAGATTTTAATCAGTCGGTTCAGATTGGTGCTTTCGGTTCAGCAAGCTTTGGCATTCCAGGTACTTATTATGTTTATATATTTAAAAAGGGCGATTTTGTATTTAGATACATGAACTAAGACACAGAGAATGAGAGAGAGAGAGGGAGAAGAGAAGGGGAGAGAGAGGGGGGGAAGGGGGGGGGGGGTGGCGTGTGAAGGGGGAGGGGGTGGTGGGTGTCGGAATGCACGTGATACAGAACAGGCTCATTTTGAAAGTTTGACAACATTTACACAAGTTTGGAGTAAATTATTGAAAACCTTTCTTTTAGACAACCCATATTTTTCAAAGAGTGACGATAAACTTAACCATGTACAAACGTAAACAATAACATTTTATATTTCCACATGCGTTTTCATGATTTTGTGTTTTGTATATGTATTATAGCTCTTTTTGACATGAATTTTGACTTGTATAATACACCTTCTTACTATGCGTTTATGTCATACTTTTCCCCCTTGAAATGTCACTTTTGCGAGAGCCTACGCCCACAAGTCGAGCGCTTTGCAATATGGTAATCCAGGCTACGCCACTGAATAGGCCTACACATTTACAATTTTCCGCCATTATGATTTCTATGGAAGAAACACAAAGGTCTGCTCTTCATTATTTTATACCAAAGAGTAGAAACTCTTTGTTTATACTCAAGCGAAGTTATCCATTGGGGGATTTCATACCTTGTCGTGGAATTTTCCAGATTTCTATAACATTTTGTTTTCGTCAATTTTCGTGATAAGATATGAACATAGTAAACTAACTAATAGACGTAAACAGATATGAGTAATGCTTGCTAACTTAATCTGATTTAGGGTGTTGGATTTCATTTTGCTCATCCCGACATGTTTCTATTCATTCGCTGTGCATGTCTGTAATCCATCCCGTTACATAAACATCGCAGGATGTTGTCGTTATGTTGATCATTTCAATTCTCCCAACAAAGTCAACTTTCTGACCACGCCTACTTTGAAAAGTTACCTACCGTTTATGGGCGAAAACTGGTAATGTGTGTACGTACGTACGATTACCGCACCGAAACGGCAGTGCGAAGAAGTTAAATTTGTGGACCGTTGTGGGCATTTTTAGGCTGAAATAAGCCTCCATTTTCCATCAAATGTGAATAGTTTGAGCCCCAATTGTAAGGTGTTGGCTTTTCGTACACGACCTACATTTTTTCTCTGTGTAATTCGTTGTAATCTTTCTTTACATTTGCCGCTATTGTACTGGAAATAGAGCTCTTACGGTAGTTTTTTCACGGATTACAGCGGCCTTTTCGGGGTCGTGACACAGTTTTTAAGCATGGACTTTTCGTGGTACAGGACCCTCTCATTAAAATGGTAAGTAGACCATCTATTTTCCCATAACCGTGTGTTAAAAAACTTTCGAATGGTGACAGTCATGTAAAATATAATAATTTGCTTTCTGAGATGACTTGAGAATAGGCTTAAGAGGACCTTGTAGTATTAAAGAAGTTCTGTCGAGACGCATGACATTGACAACAATCTAACTTGAAGTTAAAGGCATGACCCCTTTTCTAAATTCACTAGCTATCTAATCACTCCACCCCACTCCCCACCCCCAGTGTAAATTTAACCAAACGCCCCGGCCAGGCGTAGGAAGTCAAACATTTTGAGATTTGTGAAAGATCCAACAAATGTGAGGAGCTCAGATCATGATAATATTTTTGATAATAATCATAATAATATTTATGGCCATTAGGCTTACCCTGTCTTTAAATGAAAGTTTTTCTTGTATTTTTTTGTATGGAATATTAATGAACAAGCCTCTTTCATGATTTTAATCAATGATCATTTTCTTTGCAGGCTTTTAGCAACAATCTTGATGTTTGCTTTTATCCAAGCTTCCCAAACCCAGGTACTGCAATTTTCTTCTTTTCATAATGAAAGTTTGTAATTCTAAAAATGCCCTTTGACTGTTATATAATTCATGCTTAGATAAAACAGCCCAGAATAAGCATTTATTTCAATAGATTTTAAGGTCTCAGTAAGAAAGTTGGCTGCAGTGCACGTATGCCTGTATTAGTGTATGAGAACAAACTGCCTTGTAGCAGGTGGCTAATTAGCATACTGTGACCTGTAATTTAATCATATATTCATGAGATTGTTTGTTCCGCCCACCAACATTGAAGCTGCCACTTAAATCTTCAAGTGTCTTAGCCTGGCAGTGCAATCATTGTTTTTGTGTAATTGTGGAGGAGATATTACAGTTTTTATTTTGAACTTAGTTACTTAAAACTTAGTTACTTTAGTTAACTTAGTTACTTTAGTTAACTTAGTTTCTTTAGTTAACTTAGTTACTTTAGTTACCTATTACTTTAGTTAAATAAGTTACTTTAGTTAACTTAGTTACTTTAGTTAACATAGATAAATAAGTTACTTTAGTTAACTTAGTTACTTTACTTAACTTAGTTACTTTAGATAACTTAGTTACTTTAGATAACTTAGTTACTTTAGATAACTTAGTTACTTTAGATAACTTAGTTACTTTAGTTAACTTAGTTACTTTAGTTAATTTAGTTGCTTTAGTAAACTTAGTTACTTTAGTTAACTTACTTACTTTAGTTAACTCACTTACATTAGTTAACTTAAATACTTTACTTAACTTAGGTACTTAAGTTAATTTAGTTACTTTAGCTAAGTTAGGTACTTTGATTAACTTAAGTTACTTTAGTTAACTTAGGTGCTTTAGTAATCTTAGTTATTTTAGTTATCTTAGGTACTGTAGGTAACTTCAGTTACTTTAGTTAACTTAAATTACTTTAGTTAACTTAGGTACTTTAGTTAAATTAGTTACTTTAGTTAACTTAAATTAAATTAGTTACTTTAGTTAACTTAGTTACTTTGTTAATTTATTTACTTTACTTATCTTAAGTGCTTTAGTTAACTTAAGTTACTTTAGTTATCTTAGGTACTTTGGTTAACTTAAGTTACTTTAATTAACGTTAGGGACTTTGGTTAACTTAGTACTTTAGTTAACTTAGTTACTTTAATTATCTTACTTATTTTAGTTACCTTAGTTACTTTAGTTAACTTAGGTACTTTAGTTGAGTTAGGTACTTTTACTTAATTAAGTTTCTTTTAGTTATCTTTAGTTAATTTAGCTTAGTTACTTTACTTATTTTAGGTACTTTGTTAACTTAAGCTACTTTAGTTATCTTAGGTACTTTAGTTATCATAAGTTAACTTTAGTTAAATCAAGTTACTCAAGTTAACTAAGGTACTTTAGTTCACTTAGATACTTTAGTTAACTTAGGTACTTTAGTTAACTTGGGTACTTTAGTTATCTTAGTTACTTTAGTTACTTAGTTACTTTAGTTAACTTAGGTACTTTAGTTAACTTGGTTACTTTAGTTAACTTAGGTACATTAACTTAACTTAGTTACTTTAGTTAACTTACTCACTTTGGTTAACTAAAGTGCTTTAGTTAACTTAGTTACTTTAGTTATCTTACTTACTTTAGTTAACTTAGTTACTTTAGTTAACTTAGGTACTTTAGTTAACTAAGGTACTTAAGTTAACTTACTTTTTAGTCAACTTAGATACTTTAGTTATCTTAGTTACTTTGGTTAACTTAGTAACTTTACTTATTTAACTTACTTTAGTCAACTAACTTACTTTAGTTAACTTAGTTATCTTAGTCAACTTAAGATTACTTAATTAACTTAGATACTATAGTCAACTTAGGTACTTTAATTAGCTTGGGTACTTTAGTTAGCTTAGTTACTTTAGTCAACTTAGGTACTTTGTTTAACTTAGTTACTTTAGTTAACTTAGTTACTTTATTCAACTTAGTCACTTTAGTTAACTTACTTACTTTAATTAGCTTTAGTTACTTTTGATGGTATTTTGTTAGGGATTGTTTCTTCCAGTGTTTGTTAGTTGTATTTAACAATTAATGAAGTGCTTAATTTTACCAGCATATAGTTATTTTATCCTAAACTTTTTTTAAATTGAATAACATAAGTTTGCTTTAATGCTTGTATTGCAAAATAATATCTTGATTGATTATTGATACTTTAGTTTGATTTCTAATGAACATGTTTGTTTAATGTAATTTTAATCAAGTTTTTTTTTTTTTTTTTTTTGGGGGGATACATTTTTCGTACAGGTTCATAACTAGTGAAAATGTCTTGGTGGGGGCCTGAGTGTGTGTTGGTGGGGGCCTGGGTGTCAGTTGGAGTGGCTGGGCAGGGGCTGGGTGTGCCTTGGGGGTTACACAGGTGTATGTTGGAGGGGGCTGGCTGTGTGTGTGTGTGTTGAAGGGCTCATATATTTTTGCTGCCTTTTGCCATAAGTTAGATTTTGAAATTGAAATTTGGTAATAAATAGGCCTATACTGAATTGATAGAAATTGAGCCCTAGGTTGAGAATAATGGGAGATTTGAAGTTTGTGGTGTGCAGAATATTTGACTCAACTTACAGTGTAGGAAAATAATGAGTGAATGGGGTGCAAGTAAAGGCTGGTCAAAAGCATGTGTGAAAGGTGATTACATGCTGCAGATGAAAGCAAGGTAGTGTTTTAAAAGCTTAAAAGGAAGAAATTCTGAAATGGTGAAAAATAAGATCCTGGAACCTTCTAAACAGAAGAAGTTGTTTAGGATGCAGTTTTCTGCTTAATTTGTTTGATGTTTCTTTATTTTCTCAAGTTCAAATATTGAATATCTTGTTAAATGTACAAAGCAGTTGCTTTTATTCCACAGAGCATGTTACAAATCTGTAGTAGAGAACAATCAATTATGAAAATCAAGTTTCCAAAACTTATTATTGTATTCTAAAAATTGATCAAGAATTGGTGAGCCATTGGACTCTCTCATATCATATCTCACACATTTGCTCAGAATTTGTTCAGAAATACAGTAATTTAAACTCTGTAAATGCAACACCGATCTCTCGATCAAGCATATCTTAACCTGTCCCTTATCCCTGAACTCCAGGTCACACCTCTCCCCCTCCATGTCAATTTCTGATCTTTTCAAGAACAATCGAACCCCCAACTTCATCACCTTTCTCCACAACAGCAATTTATTCCACCTGATCTATATCTCCCTTTCATTCCCTTCTCTGCTGTACCTTTTCTTTAATTACCTTAACTACTATTCTGTATCCACCTTCTCTCCATTCTTCCTTCTATCCCACCTCTTTTTCCAACTCAAGCACCTTAGTTTTTAACACCCTCTTAGGACATTGGACTCTGACTGTCGCGGTGCCGTTAAACATAAGCGAACCAAACCAAACCAAACCTGTAAATGCTATCTTTTAAATTAAAAAAGTGTCTTTTACAGTTACCTACTTGCGATGTTCTTTGTACTACGGCAAATAAAATGGTAGTCATTTAAGCAGATTATTTTTAGCACAAATGTTTCCAAAATACTTTAAAATGCAAGAAAAATACATCTCTGTGCCAAGATTAGGATATCCATCACTCTGTCAGAAATATTAAAATGAATGAGAGATGATATCTGTGGGTTGACAGAGCACCTTATCAGGTAAAGTGTTGTAAATCTACTCTTTAACTTAGCACCTCATCAGGTAAAGTGTTGTAAATCTACTCTTTAACTTAGCACCTTATCAGGTAAAGTGTTGTAAATCGACTCTTTAACTTAACACCTTATCAGGTAAAGTGTCGAAATCTACTCTTCAACTTAGCACCTTATCAGGTAAAGTGTGGTAAATCTACTCTTTAACTTGACTGCTCTTAAATGCCTGATTGACCTTAAGCATTTATTTGTAGCCTCAGAAGAAGGAATTGTAATACTAAACAAGACAATTGAAAATAAAGAAACTTTGTCAATGGTGCTAAGATCTGATACTGTTGTTTATAGCAACTAAATTTTCTATCAAGACAAGTACTTGTGCAACAATAGAGGCTTAGTGTCCAAGAAGGATAGTCCCATATTAACGACTTTTAATTGTGTTGACAAATGTATATTTGCTGGTATCTTTGCGCCAACACCCCCTAAGAATGTTTGGTGGGTGTTAGTTACGTGTTGTGAGGTTATTTAAAGAAGAATGTGTTTGATTGTCCCAGAAAATCAGGTTTAGTGGCAAAGCTGGGAGCAGACATAGACATCTGGAATTATATAGTAAAATTTAAACACGTGTGCATTCGCCAATCACGATTTATTTAAGTGGAAAGAGGTGTTGAAGACCCAGATTGTAAAAAAAAAAATCTATTTTTAGTTGAAGTATTACAAACATTTGAATGCCTCTCCTTGTCACTAAAGGGGATCTGGTTTGGCACTAAAGTGATCTGGACTGACACTAAAGGGATCTGGACTAACACTAAACGGATCTGGACTGACACTAAAGTGATCTGGACTGACACTAAAGTGATCTGGACTGATACTACAGGGATCTGGACTGACACTAAAGGGATCTGGACTGACACTAAAGGGATCTGGACTGACACTAAAGGGATCTGGACTGACACTAAAGTGATCTGGACTGACATTAAAGGGATCTGGACTGACACTAAGGGGATCTGGACTGACACTAAAGTGATCTGGACTGACACTGATGGGAACTGGACTGACACTGATGGGAACTGGACTGACACTGATGGGAACTGGACTGACACTAAAGTGATCTGGACTGACACTAAAAGGATCTGGACTGACACTAAAGTGATCTGGACTGACACTAAGGGGATCTGGACTGACACTAAAGTGATCTGGACTGACATGAAAGGGATCTGGACTGACACTAAGGGGATCTGAACTGACACTAAAGGGATCTGGACTGACACTAAAGGAATCTGGACTAACACTAAACGGATCTGGACTGACACTAAAGTGATCTGGACTGCCACTAAAGTGATCTGGACTGACACTAAGGGGATCTGGACTGACACTAAGGGGATCTGGACTGACACTAAAGGGATCTGGACTGACACTAAAGTGATCTGGACTGACATTAAAGGGATCTCGACTGACACTAAGGGGATCTGGACTGACACTAAAGGGATCTGGACTGACACTAAAGTGATCTGGACTGACATTTAAGGGATCTGGACTGACATTAAAGGGATCTAGACTGACACTAAATGGATCTGGACTGACACTAAAAGGGATCTGGACTGACACTCAAGTGATCTGGACTGACATTAAGGGGATCTGGATTGACACTAAAGGGATCTGTACTGACACTAAAGTGATCTGGACTGACATTAAAGGGATCTAGACTGACACTAAACGGATCTGGACTGACACTAAAGGGACCTGGACTGACACTAAAGTGATCTGGACTGACACTAAGGGGATCTGGACTGACACTAAAGGGATCTGGACTGACACTAAGGGGATCTGGACTGACACCAAAGGGATCTGGACTGACACTAAGGGGATCTGGACTGACACTAAAGGGATCTGGACTGACACTAAAGGGATCTGGACTGACACTAAAGGGATCTGGACTGACACTAAAGGGATCTGGACTGACACTAAAGGGATCTGGACTGACACTAATGTATGCATCAACTCTAGTGAAAACTGGAAAAACACGGAATTAAAAAAAAAGAAAACAAAAGTAGCCCTCTTATGATTTATTTATGGCCCTCTTAGATTTATTTATGGCCCTCTTAAATTTATGTATGGTTCTCTTAAATTGTATTTATTGAAAGATGCAGCCAACCAGGTGGTTGTCATGAGTTATGACAGCCATAAATGACACCCCCAATATTGTCAACAAGGATATTCTCAGAGGTCAAAGTGGGTCAAGTTGTGCAAGAATGTTAAATTGACAGATGGGTATCTGATTGGATAATACAATGGTTGGTTGTAGGACACCTCATGTGTATTGCATGTGTCAACCTGTTATAACTCTGTTGGGGAGTAGTTCATTTTAGGGGTCTAGAAGATATTGCATGTGAGAATGAATGAAAATGAAACATTTGGAAAATGAAACATTTGGAAAATGTGTGAAAATATGATTCAAGACAGTGATTTAAAGAATGACATGCAATATCCTGACCTTTGACAGACAGATGTTGACTAACCAGCCATAAATGTATAAAGCAGTCATAAGGAACGTCATGTGAATAGGTACATGTATGACATGTGAATAGGTACATGTATGGCATGTGAATAGGTACATGTTTGGGACAAAACATGATTAGGGGGGGGGGGGGGGGGACCAAACATGATGATCTATCAAAAAAAATCTATTTTTAGTTGAAGTATTACAAACATTTGAATGCCTCTCCTTGTCACTAAAGGGGATCTGGTTTGGCACTAAAGTGATCTGGACTGACACTAAAGGGATCTGGACTAACACTAAACGGATCTGGACTGACACTAAAGGGATCTGGACTGACACTAATGTATGCATCAACTCTAGTGAAAACTGAAAAAACACGGAATTAAAAAAAAAGAAAACAAAAGTAGCCCTCTTATGATTTATTTATGGCCCTCTTAGATTTATTTATGGCCCTCTTAAATGTATGTATAGTTCTCTTAAATTGTATTTATTGAAAGATGCAGCCAACCAGGTGGTTGTCATGAGTTATGACAGCCATAAATGACACCCCCAATATTGTCAACAAGGATATTCTCAGAGGTCAAAGTGGGTCAAGTTGTGCAAGAATGTTAAATTGACAGATGGGTATCTGATGGGATAATACAATGGTTGGTTGTAGGACACCTCATGTGTATTGCATGTGTCAACCTGTTATAACTCTGTTGGGGAGTAGTTCATTTTAGGGGTCTAGAAGATATTGCATTTGAGAATAAATGAAAATGAAACATTTGGAAAATGAAACATTTGGAAAATGTGTGAAAATATGATTCAAGACAGTGATTTAAAGAATGACATGCAATATCCTGACGTTTGACAGACAGATGTTGACTAACCAGCCATAAATGTATAAAGCAGTCATAAGGAACGTCATGTGAATAGGTACATGTATGACATGTGAATAGGTACATGTATGGCATGTGAATAGGTACATGTTTGGGACAAAACATGATTGGGGGACAAAACATGATGATGGTGGGGGACAAAACATGATGGGGGAAATAGAGGGAAATTGAACACCTTAATTACACATATAATTCTTTTTTTGGGGGGGAGGGGGTTGGGGTATTGCACCCCTTGTCCCTATAGCAAACCACTCATGGTTACAAGAGTATTAACATCAGTATTTACTTCAAATTATAGCTTACCTGTCATACTATAAATATGCACTCTCTCAGTTATGTGCTCTTTTATCGCACCTTACACCAAACTAAAAACCGCAGTTACCATACCAGTTCGGGTGAACCCCTAAAAGGAGTCTTTAATGCTAATCCCTGCTTCCATGGTTTGACCATTGCGCTGTTCAGCAACCAGTCGACAGTTCAAACATACGAATCGCACACACATCTCAGCTGCTTACTATCTTCAATTCGGTCTATTTCAAGTATGCATTATGCGATCACCTACTGACTGACCGATCGTAAAGGAATAAACAGTGCAATTTGAGATTAACTAAACTAAATGCTTAAGTTTTATTCATGATTTGATTAGGCCCTAACGTCTGAACGTTACTCGCCAGTACAGACAATGGGTGAAACAGAATGACACGAATGACAATATATATTACACACAAGCCTGCAATGCAAACAGTCCAACGTACACTCTACGCACATGATGGCTGTAACTTAGCATTAGTTACGGTCAATAGGCCTACGTTAGAATACGTTCACTGTTCAGACAGAACATCACATACGAAAGTCACAAAGGAACTGATATTTCACTGCATTGAAATGATTTAATTGAACGCGTTTTCCAAGAGGCTACGTAAATAACAACCAAATGTACGCGAAGAACAAATTTAATGTAAGAATGCATATGAAATAACCCTTTTAATTTGTAATTTATTGAACACTGACAATCGCAGTCAAAGAAGAAAAGTCGATGCTTAGTCAACACAACGCAGATGTTAGCACAGTACAGATTATTCGCAACAAACCTAAGCAGGTCAAACATAGGTCATGCCATATATTGGCTCTTTTTTCAAAATCGGACTGGTAAACATATCAAAAAGTACTGGATAAAAGGTAGCTAACATGTTTCCCATAATTCCATGTACCTCTCACACTTCAGCAAATGCCGTCGTAGTTCACAAAATGATTTTACTTGGTCACTCTGTACAAAGTGTATGGACGAAGGAAATTGCATGATGGGTAATGGCTGCCTCCATGGCCTAAGAAAACCCTCCTTTGAGGGGTTTTATCGAGGACTAGAAGGAGGGGTTCACCCGAACTGCATACCTACTCCACTTTATCACTTGCGTCACATCCCATACAACTCATATCTCTCTTGCGCGCTGTTGTGAACAGACGCTTTGTTAGTTCCTAGCGTGTTTACGAATTTTATTTTGTTTTCTTTCATAATCATTCGCCACGGATACGTGTGTTTTAGCACAAGTACTGTGGATTTTAAACGCCTGAAGCTTTTTGGTAATATCGTTCCTACTTCGTATTTTTAAAGATATTTACATGGTATTATCTGATGTCGTAGGTTGATTTTACAAGCCCGTCTACGGACGGCCCTGTTACAGGCTCACCCCAGTACGGGTTCAGTCTCTGCCAAGCCAGTGCCAGCTTCGGCAGATTCCCAGTTGCGGTCTGATATCATTCTCCATGAGCGGGTCTAACAAGTCAAAACCGCCCCCGGCCGAGGCCCCCCACAGCCTAAACAGTGCTCTAAATGCCGGCAGTTTATGGCACTGTTTACCGGGAACAGCCACCCTGGTTGTTATCAGTGCCGCCCCTGCGGCAGAGCCCAGACATGTTCCATCTGTCGAGCGTGGGACGCACAGTTTTGGTCTGACTTGGGACAATTTTCGAGCGGCAACTGCCAAGGCCTCGGCAGCCAAAGAGCTCGTGACCCGTCTGACGTCACCATCAGCAGGTCCCACACCCGGTAGGCACCTGTCGCCCCCTCCGCCTCCCTCCGCCCCCTACCCGGGGTCGGCGGTGACGGCCGGGGACCCGGCTGTAGACCAACCGAGCCACCACGTGAGTGTGCCCGCGTCGGTCAGCGAGTCACCACGGTCACTCCGTCTTTTTGAGTCCGTTTTCTGGAGCAGGTCACGGAAAGTCCGTAGCACTTCGCGCCGGTCCAGACGCAGGGGGCGCCGCTCCCGGTCACAGACCAAGAGCTCCTTTGAAGCTCTCGATGGGCTTTGCCCGCCGTTCGAGATCCCGCTCTCACTTTCCGTGGTAAGGGACCAAGGAAGCGGAAGTGGCAGGAGTAAGTCACCTCGTCGACGTCGACGTAGGTCCTGCTCCCGGTCACGCGGTTATGGGCATGGTTCTCCCACAGGCCGGCAGCCCAAGGGCGCCCCTGATTTTACTGCAGCAGGGCTTTGCACGACTCGAAGCCCAATGGGAAGAACGGGCTCATACACTGTTCGATCAGTGGTCGGCTCCACCCCATACTTCCTCGGACTCTCGGCTTCTATCACCATCAGTGACTGAGAGCCGGCCTTGCTCCCATTTGCCGGACGATGACATGCTGTCAGTCGACCCGTCGGAGAGAGAGTTTTCGGACCTGGACGTGCCCTTGGCTGCTTCTGTGTCCAAGGACCCGCACCCCAGGGACTCGGTGTTCCCTGCAGTGGCTCCGGCTCCCGACCCGCTGGCAGGGGTGTCACACTTGGGAGAACCGTCGGGAAATCGGCTGGTTCTGGCGGAAAGGGACTTGTTCCCTTCTGCCCCTACCGCGGCTCCACTACCCACCCAGTGTGACATTACTCACCTCCTAAACTTGATGCATTCCCAGCTGGGTATAATATTCGAGGCAGTATGCCAACGGAAGCGTCTTCGCACCATCAGCTTTGCCAGCTGGTTCCGGTGGTGCCTGCGACGAAATCTACTGCCCCGATTCGTAGATTCCCCCTGGAAACGTTGGTAGGGACGCATTTCCAGGCATGGGCTAGGACGCCAACACGAGATTGGATGTCCTACCCCAAGAACTTGAACCGCCTTGTCAGTGTTTGCGAGGCGGATTATCAGTCCTGCATTTGGTCCCACTTAATTCTGCAGGAAGTTTTTGATCTCCTTCAGTGTCCAAGTTCTGGCGCGTTACGGTAGGCGAAGGACGCGGTCCAAGGTTGCGCGATGCATCCTTGCAGCACCATGAAGAGACTCTCCGCGCCCTTGATCGTGCCGCCAAGACGGGGTCAAGTTTCAAGGCTTGGCGTTTTGGGTGGCCGAATGTGTAAGACGCACTTTGGAGCCCTCCAAGGGCTTATCAGAGCGCATTGAACCCTTCCTCCAAGGGATTTTGGGCCTGGTTGACGCGACTGTCGGACAGCTGTCCCGAATTTCCGCCCGGCTGAACGCCAAGAGGCGCGAAAACGTACTCCCTCTCCTGGGCCTTAGCGACGCCACTCTGGCCGACCTACGGAGACTCCCCCATGAGGGCCCCGATCTTTTCGCGGGCCATTTTGGGGACGTAGTGTCCCGACAGGCTCAACGCCCGGACGCCATCTGTAAGACTCAAAAGCTGTTGAGCAAGACCCGTCCTTTGCCGAACACTTCTCAACCCCCGTCTAGGGGCGGCCGCTTTCCTGGCCTGCACGAAGCAGGAATTGGAGGCATAGGCTCAGTGGTCCTCCTAGTAGGGGGCAAGTCCCTACTGGACAAAATCTTGGGCAGGTCACCGTGACCCGGGGAGGTCGCCGCTTTACGCCATCGACGGAACGCGCTGCGAAACCCCGGTCAGGGAAGCGTTTTTGACGCGCCCCAGGCGAGCTCTCTACCAGCAGGTCGGGTAGGGGGCCGCCTAGCTTAGTTTGGGACGACCTGGTCCAGGATTCCAGGAAACTTCTGGTAAAGGGAGCGGTCTCAGAACTACACACTCTACCAGCAGGTTTCTTCATGTTGACCTTTTTCCTCGCCCTCAAGAAAAGCGGGAAGTGGAGGCCCATATTACACCTAAAACCACAGAATCGCTTGGTACGCCCCTCGCATTTTCGCATGGAGAACCTTCATACAATTCTACCCATGCTACACCAAGGTTGGTGGGCAATGTCAGTCGATCTGGCAGATGCCTACCTTCACGTCCTTGTCCACCGGAACCACACAAAGTTTCTGACATTCGCGGTAGCCGGTCGGATGTACGAGTTCCGTGCTCTACCTTTCGGGCTCTCCACGGCCCCAAGGGTATTCACCAGGGTCACCCGAGTGTTTAGGTCACACCTGCGACGACTCGGCATACAGGTGTACATGTATCAGGACGATTCGCTCATAGTGGTACCGGATTGTCACACAGCCTCCCAAGATACACAAAGGGTAGTTCAGGAGGCAGAAGCCTTTGGGTGGATAATCAAACAGGAGAAATCGGACTTAATACTGTCCCAATCTCCTTGGTTCTTAGGTGCGATTCTGGATTTCCAGAGCGGGATCGCTCGTCCGACTCCAGAACAAATCCTAGCAGTCCACGAAGGTGCCTGACTGCTTAGGCAGCAACCCCAGTCCACAGCGCATGCGTGGCTAGTGTTTCTGGGCTACCTGGCCAGTTTGGTGGATATTGTGCCATGGTGCCGATTCCACATGCGAGACCTTCAGTTCCATTTGCTCCGCTTCTTCAATCCATCAACGCGCGACCTCTGTCCCAGTACCACTCTGGGCGGATGTCGCAGCGGCCATTGCATGGTGGCAAATTCCTACCCACCCCACAGTGGGCATGCCTTTTACCTTTCCGAGGGAGAGCGTTACCCTGGTTACGGACGCTTTCCTTTCGGGATGGGGTGGCCACTTAGGCACCCACATGGCAGCAGGGTTTTGGACGGGTCCATGGCTGGAGCGCCATATCAATATCTTGGAGCTGGAAGCTGTCCGCAGGGCAGCCCTCCAGTTTGTGGAGCTAATCCGCGGCAATAGTGTCCTTCTTCGGGCAGACAACACCACAGTGGTGGCGTACATCAATCGCCAGGGCGGCACGAGATCAGCCCCCCTGTGGCAATTGACCAAGGAACTCTTGACGTGGTGCAGGCTCCACAAGGTCTCCATATGGGCAGTACACCTGCCAGGGAAGGAGAACTCAGTAGAAGACCTTCTGTCCCGTCTGTCGGACTCGCCGACGGAATGGTCTGTTCTCCCGTCTGTGACCCAGTTGATTTGGGCACGGTACGGGTTGCCGGAGATAGACCTGTTCGCTTCCCAGACAACCACAAGCTTTTCATTTTCTGCGCTCTGACCCCCCATCCACGCGCTAGTAGCCTGCGTTCTGTCAAGCTCCAGGCCGACGGCTGCAGGAGCCTACTACTAGTAGCCCCTCTCTGGCCGGGTCAAGCATGGTTCCCAGTATTGTTCCGGCTGTAAGTCGATCAACCCCGGCTTCTGCCGGTTCGATCAGATCTTCTTCAAATTACAGGCTCGGGCAGGCTTCACGACCGCCCAGCCAATCTGCGCCTGACTGTGTGGCCGCTGTCCCTACTTGCAAAGGATTTTTCGGAGGAGGCTGCAGATGTGGCTGCGAACTTTCGAAGGAGGGCCACTGTGGCTATGTATTCGGGAAGGGATTGAATCTTTGCCAGATGGTGTGCGGACCGACAAATTGCTTCAACTTCGGCCTCCGTAGGGCAATTTGCTGATTTCTTGTTGTCCCTCTTTACTGATGGGTTGCAGATTTCCTCCATTAAGGGTTATCGATCGGCTATAGCCACTATCCATACGGGTTTCGCCGATGGCACGTCGGTGGCAGACTCTCCTGACCTCCTCAGACTGGTCAAGGGCCTGTTCCTTCGTCGGCCAACGGTTAGAACCTTAGCTCCACCATGGAAGATGTCGGCCGTTCTCGAAGCCTTGGCCACCACTCCTTTTGAACCGCTTATCACAGCCTCGTTAAAGCATGTTACGCTCAAGGCTGTGTTTTTGTTTGCGGCTGCTTCAGCTAGGCGGCGGAGCGCCTTACATGCGCTGTCTATCAAGGAGGGACACCTTCGTTTTGAAAACGATGGGGTGCGCCTGGTTCCTGATCCCGCGTTTCTGGCCAAGAACCAGACGCTGGAATTTCTACCAAAACCGATTTACTTGCCGAAGATCGAGATTCTCAGGAGTCCCGGCAGATCGGGTTTGGTGTCCCGTGAGGGCGCTGGGTTGTTACATTAAAGCAACACAGTCTCTCCGGGGATGGCACGACAGACTGTTTATATCCCTGAATAAATCCCACGATACGATATCAAGGTGGCTGGTGGAGGTCATTAAGTTGGACGAGTCCACTTTGGCTCAGAGTGAGGGTGATATCCGAGCTCATTCAATTCGGGGGATTTCCACCTCGCTGGCACTATTTAGGGGAGTTGACATTCGGGAAATAATGGCCGCAGCAGTTTGGAAAACAGCATCCACATTCACGACATCCTACTTGCGAGATGTGTCTTCGGATGAAGGACCGGTCGAGCGGGCGGTCTATGCTCCGGCCGTTCGGGCGAGAAGCTCTTCTCACCTGTGATCCAGGGGCACTGTCTATGGTGAGTTTTTCTCATCTTTTGCTTCTTATAGTTTACCTGTCATACTTTGCCGCAGTTATTCCCCTATGTAGGGGGCGGGACTATTGCCCACCTTCCGCGCAGAGTGGTGGGAGTCTGTGCATATTTATAGTATGACAGGTAAGCTATAATCTAAAGTATATCCACCCCACTTACCGTAGTGGGGGTATTTACGAGAATTATACTTATCTGTCATACTTCCCACCCACCTCCCCGGTTAGTCCCGGTTGGCGGTGCTAGAGTATGAGTTGTATGGGATGTGACGTGATGGATAAGGTGGAGTAGGTATGGTTACTGCGGTTTTTAGTTTGGTGTAAGGTGCGATAACAGAGCACATAACTGAAAGAGTGCATATTTATAGTATGACAGGTAAGTATAATTCTCTTAAATACCCCCACTACGGTAAGTGGGGTGGATTTAAGGCATGCAAATGCAATGAAAAATAGATTGAAATATTCAAGTGATGAAAATGAAATACTTAGGTTGGGGCTGCAGCCTCCATCATAAATCAAGCTATGGAGTTAAACTCCACCCTGAAGGAGTTTCCACCCATTAAACCCTACCCTGAAGGAGTTGCCACCCCTTAAACCCCACCCTGAAGGAGTTGCCACCCCTTAAACCCCACCCTGAAGAAGTTGCCACCCCTTAAACCCCACTCTAAAGGAGTTTCCACCCCTTAAACCTCACCCTGGAGGAGTTTCCACCCCTTAAACTCCACCCTAAAGGATTTGCCACCTCTTAAACCCACCCTGAAGGAATTGCCACCCCTTAAACCCCACCCTAAAGGATTTCCCACCCTCTAAACTCCACCCTGAAGGAGTTGCCACCCCTTAAACCTCACCCTGAAGGAGTTGCCACCCTTTAAACTCCACCCTGAAAGAGTTACCACCCCTTAAACCCCACCCTGAAGGAGTTGCCACCCTTTAAACTCCACCCTGAAAGAGTTGCCACCCCTTAAACCCCACCCTGAAGGAGTTGCCACCCTTTAAACCCCATCCTGAAGGAGTTGCCACCCCTTAAACCACACCCTAAAGGATTTTCCATCTTTAAACTCCACCCTGAAGGAGTTGCCACCACTTAAACCCCACCCTGAAGGAGTTGCCACCCCTTACACCGCACCCTGAAGGAGTTTTCTACCCCTTAAGCCCCACCCTGAAGGAGTTGCCATCCCTTAAACCCTACCCTGAAGGAGTTTCCACCCCTTAAACCCCACCGTGAAAGAGTTGCTACCCCATAAACCCCACCCTGAAGGAGCTGCCATCCCTTATGTACTGATTTTGTACACCCCTACAGCTTCTATACTTAAAACATAAGTTCATGCACAGTAAAAATGGAATTAAACTAATATCAGTGCATGTTGTTACCCTAGTTCACACTCCCAAGGTTACAAAATGTCTGAGGACATTAAAAGGTCATGAAAACATCAACTGGTTTAATTTATCAGGTCACATTGACATCTTAACATTTCATGGCCCATTTAATATACACCTCTTGTAGCCTATTTAACTCATACTGTATGTACCATCATAGATCTATGTTACCTGTCTGTTGGCACCATCTGTTGCTGTTAATATCAAAATACAGCCATTAGATATGGCATGATATGGTTATGATGCTAAAAGCATAAGGATCCTATGCAGTCATGCTGACATGTGTGTGTATCAGGGTTCTAGCTAGACAAGTTTGAGTGCTGGGCTCTAGTGATAATCCAAGGTGACTAATGCCTAATGTAAAAATCTTTAAATGCTCATATTTTAACATTTACATGTCTGTTATGATTCATACTTTAAAAATGCTCCAAAAAACTTGTAAACACATCCCACACACATGTGACCTATTGGTTTGGTAGTGATGTCATATGTGGTACACAGATGAGTTATGGACCGTATGTGACCTATTGTCATATGTAGTACACAGATGGACGGTATGTGACCTATTGGTTTGGTAGTGATGTCATAATGTGGTACACAGATGAGTAATGAACCGTATGTGACCTATTGGTTTGGTAGTGATGTCATATGTGGTACACAGATGAGTTATGGACCGTATGTGACCTATTGGTTTGGTAGTGATGTCATATGTGGTACACAGATGAGTTATGGACGGTATGTGACCTATTGGTTTGGTAGTGATGTCATGTGGTACACAGATGAGTTATGGACCATATGTGACCTATTGGTTTGGTAGTGATGTCATATGTGGTACACAGATGAGTTATGGACGTATGTGACCTATTGGTTTGGTAGTGATGTCATGTGGTACACAGATGAGTTATGGACCATATGTGACCTATTGGTTTGGTAGTGATGTCATATGTGGTACACAGATGAGTTATGGACGGTATGTGACCTATTGGTTTGGTAGTGATGTCATATGTGGTTCACAGATGAGTTATGGACCGTATGTGACCTATTGGTCTGGTAGTGATGTCATATGTGGTACACAGATGAGTTATGGACGGTATGTGACCTATTGGTTTGGAAGTGATGTCATATGTGGTACACAGATGAGTTATGGACGGTACTACCTATTGGTTTGGTAGTGATGTCATATGTGGTACACAGATGAGTTATGGACCGTATGTGACCTATTGGTTTGGTAGTGATGTCATATGTGGTACACAGATGAGTTATGGACTGTATGTGACCTATTGTCATATGTAGTACACAGATGGACCGTATGTGACCTATTGGTTTGGTAGTGATGTCATATGTGGTTCACAGATGAGTTATGGACCGTATGTGACCTATTGTCATATGTAGTACACAGATGGACCGTATGTGACCTATTGGTTTGGTAGTGATGTCATATGTGGTTCACAGATGAGTTATGGACCGTTTGTGACCTATTGGTTTGGTAGTGATGTCATATGTGGTACACAGATGAGTTATGGACGGTACTACCTATTGGTTTGGTAGTGATGTCATATGTGGTACACAGATGAGTTATGGACCGTATGTGACCTATTGGTTTGGTAGTGATGTCATATGTGGTACACAGATGAGTTATGGACTGTATGTGACCTATTGGTTTGGTAGTGATGTCATATGTGGTACACAGATGAGTTATGGACCGTATGTGACCTATTGGTTTGGAAGTGATGTCATATGTGGTACACAGATGAGTTAAGGTCCGTATGTGACCTATTGATTTGGTAGTGATGTCATGTAGATGAAGGTTTATATAAAATTCTTAAAATAGTGATAAATGTTCAACTGTACATGGATGTTTTGCATCATACAAGTGTTGTGTCAACAGGTTCTATTGTATTGATATGCATGGTGAGCATGACTATGGATACTATTTAGCATATTTCATGATTAGGATGCCTTAGTATAAAACTTGAAAATCCACCAACAGTGAAAGAATGCATCAGAACCACTAAACATTTTGGTTTGCTGGTTAGCAAAAGGCATGAACAAAATTCTGTTTGTTAACCGTTCTGAGTAATAGGAATCGGGTTTACAAAGCCTGTAGTGGGCCCCGTAGATGCAATTTTTGTTCACCATCTTGTCGTCACTCAGTCTGTGTGTTCAGAAATTTGTTTTGTGCAGTATATTGCATTGACTGCATGAGCACGAGCCACTATTTACTGTACCAGTACCGCGTAGGATTTTAGCCCCGTTTGGTTATGCAGATTTTGTTGCTAGGCAAATTCGGGCGTTGATTGTTAAAAAAGCAAGAGCGTAACCATGTTTTTATTTTAGGAGGATGGATCTGCCTGCTGTATATGCTTTGCGCATTCGGAGTGGGGTCTAGGGGCCTGCCCAAGAGTCCAAGTGGATTGGTGGACTGGGGGTGAGTCCTAGTGGATTGGTAGACTGAGAGGGTGAACCCTAATGGATTGGTAGACTGAGAGGGTGAGCCCTAGTGGATTGGTGGACTGAGAGGGTGAGCCCTAGTGGGTTGGTGGACTGAAAGGGTGAGCCCTAGTGGGTTGGTGGACTGGGAGGGTTAGCCCTAGTGATTGGTGGACTGAGAGGGTGAGCCCTAGTGGGTTGGTGGACTGAGAGGGTGAGCTCTAGTGGATTGGTGGACTGAGAGGGTGCGCCCTAGTGGATTGGTGGACAGAGGATGAGTCCTAGTGGGTTGGAGGACTGAGAAGATGAGCCCTAGTGGGTATGTGGACTGAGGACTGAGAGGGTGAGCCCTAGTGGGTTGGAGGACTGAGAAGATGAGCCCTAGTGGGTATGTGGACTGAGGACTGAGAGGGTGAGCCCTAGTGGGTTGGTGGACTGAGAGGGTGAGCCCTAGTGGATGGTGGACTGAGAGGATGAGCTTCAGTGGGTTGATGGACTGAGAGGGTGAGCTCTAGTTGATTGGTGGACTGAGAGGGTGAGCCCTAGTGGATTGGTGGACAGAGGGTGAGTCCTAGTGGGTTGGAGGACTATGAGGGTGATCCCTAGTTGATTGGTGGACTGAGAGGATGAGCTCTAGTGGGTTGGTGGACTGAGAGGGTGAGCCCTAGTGGATTGGTGGACAGAGGGTGAGTCCTAGTGGGTTGGAGGACTGGGAGGGTGATCCCTAGTTGATTGGTGGACTGAGAGGGTGAGCCCTAGTGGGTTGGTGGACAGAGGGTGATCCCTAGTGGATTGGTGGACTGAGAGGGTGAGCCCTAGTGGGTTGGTGGACTGAAAGGGTGAGCCCTAGTGGGTTGGTGGACTGGGAGGGTTAGCCCTAGTGATTGGTGGACTGAGAGGGTGAGCCCTAGTGGGTTGGTGGACTGAGAGTGTGAGCTCTAGTGGATTGGTGGACTGAGAGGGTGCGCCCTAGTGGATTGGTGGACAGAGGATGAGTCCTAGTGGGTTGGAGGACTGAGAAGATGAGCCCTAGTGGGTATGAGGACTGAGAGGGTGAGTCCTAGTGGGTTGGTGGACTGAGAGGGTGAGCCCTAGTGGATGGTGGACTGAGAGGATGAGCTTCAGTGGGTTGATGGACTGAGAGGGTGAGCTCTAGTTGATTGGTGGACTGAGAGGGTGAGCCCTAGTGGATTGGTGGACAGAGGGTGAGTCCTAGTGGGTTGGAGGACTATGAGGGTGATCCCTAGTTGATTGGTGGACTGAGAGGATGAGCTCTAGTGGATTGGTGGACTGAGAGGATGAGCTCTAGTGGATTGGTGGACAGAGGGTGATCCCTAGTGGATTGGTGGACTGAGAGGGTGAGCTCTAGTTGATTGGTGGACTGAGAGGATGAGCTCTAGTGGATTGGTGGACAGAGGGTGAGTCCTAGTGGGTTGGAGGACTGGGAGGGTGATCCCTAGTTGATTGGTGGACTGAGAGGGTGAGCCCTAGTGGATTGGTGGACAGAGGGTGATCCCTAGTGGATTGGTGGACTGAGAGTGTGAGCTCTAGTGGATTGGTGGACTGAGAGGGTGCGCCCTAGTGGATTGGTGGACAGAGGATGAGTCCTAGTGGGTTGGAGGACTGAGAAGATGAGCCCTAGTGGGTATGAGGACTGAGAGGGTGAGTCCTAGTGGGTTGGTGGACTGAGAGGGTGAGCCCTAGTGGATGGTGGACTGAGAGGATGAGGTTCAGTGGGTTGATGGACTGAGAGGGTGAGCTCTAGTTGATTGGTGGACTGAGAGGGTGAGCCCTAGTGGATTGGTGGACAGAGGGTGAGTCCTAGTGGGTTGGAGGACTATGAGGGTGATCCCTAGTTGATTGGTGGACTGAGAGGATGAGCTCTAGTGGATTGGTGGACTGAGAGGATGAGCTCTAGTGGATTGGTGGACAGAGGGTGATCCCTAGTGGATTGGTGGACTGAGAGGGTGAGCTCTAGTTGATTGGTGGACTGAGAGGATGAGCTCTAGTGGATTGGTGGACAGAGGGTGAGTCCTAGTGGGTTGGAGGACTGGGAGGGTGATCCCTAGTTGATTGGTGGACTGAGAGGGTGAGCCCTAGTGGATTGGTGGACAGAGGGTGATCCCTAGTGGATTGGTGGACTGAGAGGGAGAGCCCTAGTTGATTGATGGACTGAGAGGGTGAGCCCTAGTGGTTGGAGGACTGAGAGGGTGTCTAAAAACGTCTAATTTAATCAACTAATTTGAAATTTTCAACTAATTTTTTTTTTTTTTGGGGGGGGGGAATGGGGAGGGGGCGACCACCTCTATCACGGGGTGACCACTCCCATTGCCCTTTGGCTATGCGCCTGTGAAAAAGCTGTTAATCAACAAACTTAGGTTAATTTGGTGGCTGTTATCAGTATATGCTCACAGATATTTAATCAATTTCAGTATTTTTATTTCTGCCCTTCTTGAACTCCTCTCACAAGAAGGCAAATATCAAGATATGCTTGCCAGTGACCTGCCATGAATGAACCCAAAATAACCACAAAGGAGTTGACAACTCGACAAAGCGATTCCTCCCTCAGAGCAAAGAGTTTCCACACAGCTCTTTGCTCAGAGCAGGTTGTTTTGATTAGTCCTTGAAACCCCTCTAGGACTCTGTTTATCAGATTGAATGGTTTCACTGTTTTTATTCACATTCTTGAAACATGACTCACATGTTTTGATTATTGGGTCATTTGCTGGTATGGTGAGCATTCTGGTGAGTCAAACCATCCATGAACGCCTAACATTTGGGTGATGCTGGAAGCTATTTTACAGTCATCAATATTCATGGCAGGTATTTTATCAGCATGAATATTCATATTTAAATTCCTCTTTTTTACCTTAAGTGGATTTCAGTCCAATATGGGCTCATTTTCTGTTGCATGTTATCAATATTATACTATAATTAAAAGCTTTCTGTCCCTCTGATCAGAAGTTCACAGCAAGATAAAAAAAATATGTAGAATATGCCAGGCCACTACTTGGGCTTAACCTGGACTAGATACAAGATAACAACAGAGTGTTTGATGTGAGCTGCAGATGGTTCATCTTGGCAGGGGAGCTGCAGATGGTACATCTTGGTGGGGGAGGGAGCATCATCTCATTACAAACAACCAACCCTGAGAGACTTCAAGCATTGGCAGTTTGCCAAAAGTGTTGTGACTTATCTTTTGCAAAATGTAACAGCATGAAATGGAAGAACTGTCAAAACTGAGTATTTGACACAAATATGGTCAGAGAGGATGAATGAAGTTTAAATTGACACAAATTTTAAATTCTGTCTGATCTTGGGTTGGGTGGGGAACAGAGGGGATCTCTTATCTTGGTATTTTTATTGGGAAATCACTGTGAAGGAGCAATTTGTTTTGATGCGGTAGATGTGAAGCACTGGAGGATGGTTTTTCATATGAAAATTACCGTTACAAGAGAAGTATGATTAATTTCTTAATGTGTTAGGGATAGACCTTATGTCTTCACCATTGGTGCACATCAAATTTCCAATTGTAAAAACCAATCCATTGTGACAGTTTTCTGTCAAGATGCAATCTATAATTACATTTTTCTTTAGGCCTACATGTAAATTATTCAGTTACTTTTATTTAGATCAATTTTTGACAATGGTTAAATTGTTGAAGATGATTTGTTTTCGTAGTTGTTTTGATTTCTTTTATGAGCGTAAACTGATAATTAACCGATACTTGTTTTGCAATGTCTCGCCATGCCGATTGATTGGGACAAAGTTTGGCTAAGACTGATCATGTCCGATGTGACTGATGGTTATCTAAGCCAATGATATAAACAGAAGGGACTTGCTCTAAGCCAATGATATAAACAGAAGGGACTTGCAGTGACAGTGTTTAATACTATTTCATGTTTCGTTCAATAATCAGGAAGTTGTGAAAAGTGGGTCAAGGATAAACAGATGATAGACATATGTTAACCTTAGAGTGGTGCAGTTGACCTGATGGTCACTTTTTGAAGGCGGGATCTTGTGCCCTGTTCATTGGGTGAGTGCTGATGGGGGATAGCCCTGCCCCTTGTAGGCAGCAATAACACAAAACAGCTGGTTCTGCAAAATTGTCTATAAGGGAGGGGGGGGGGGACAGCCCCCAAACTTTTGTTGTACATTACAGCAAAGAGGGACTGAATTTTCAAATTAAAAATCCATCTTACGCTGATTTGTTTTAGCGGGATAATCACAGGGATTATGACCTCCATTTTGTAGAAAAGGATTTAATTTCAACGAGCACCCCTCCCCCCTCCCCTCCCACACATGGAATAGTTGTTCTTTACAATGATGTGACTCATTCACCTTAGTCCTCCCTTTATCACATGAATCCCACAATTTCAAGAATGGTATAAAATATGAATTTCTATTTTTCAATTTTTTTGTTGCAATTTTTTAAACTGTTGAGTATGTGGCTGATAAACCCTAACTTAAGTCAACTACTGTAGAATCAAGGTGTATGCCATAAGGAGACTGTAGATTGGTCTTAATATGTATAGATCACATACATTTCTTTTATATTTTTGCAGGAAAACTGTGAATGGCGATGTAAAGCCTGTAACTGCAAAGGAAAGCAGGGATCGATGGTGAGTTGATTGATCAGCTTATTGGGTAAACATCAATTATGGGTCAAAGGGCAGTGGCGTATTTAGCGGGTTGTCAACGGAAAAAAATATTTTAATCCGTTGGTTCAAATTTTAATTCGTCGGTTCAGATTGGTGCCGTCGGTTCAACAAGCTTTGACATTCCAAGTGCTTTTTATGTTTTTAGATTTCAAAAGGGCACTTTCTCAGAAAAAGGATCCCCTAATATTTTAATTCGTTGGTTCAGATTGGTGCCATCGGTTAAACAAGCTTTGACATTCCAAGTGCTTATTATGTTTTTTAGATTTCAAAAGGGCACTTTCTCAGAAAAAGGTTCCCCCCAATATTTTAATTTGTTGGTTCAGATTGGTGCCGTCGGTTCAATAAGCTTTGACATTCCAAGTGCTTCTTATGTTTTTAGATTTTAAAAGGGCACTCTCAGAAAAACTTTCTTAGGTAATAATAAATTAAACATTTGTGCAATTGTATTTAAATACATAACTAAGACACAGAGAGATAGGGGATAGAGAGAGAACGAGAGGGAGAGAGAGAGGGGGAGGTGGGTGTCGGAGTGCACAGGATAAAGAACAGGCTCACTTAAAACGTTGACAACATTTACACAAGTTTAGAGTAAATTATTGAAAACATTTCTTTTAGACAACCCATATTTTTCAAAGAGTGACGATAAACCTAACCATTTACAAACATAAACAATCAAACATTATATTTCCACATTGTGCGTATTTATGATTTTGTTTCTTTGACATGAATTTTGACTAGTATAATACACCTTACTAGGCATTGTGACATACGTTTTTGCCCTTGAAATGTCAATTTTGTGAGAGCTTCCGGGGGCCTTCCCCCTGGACCCCTACTGGGGCTTCGCCTCTGGACTCAACCAGGGCCCCTGGACCACGCCAACAAGTCGAGCGCTTTGCGCTTTGATTTTGTGTTTTGTGTATGGTGTATTATAGCTCTCTTTGACATAAATAATGACTTGTATAATACACCTTCTTACTATGCGTTGTGACATACTTTTTTTGCCCTTGAAATGTCATTTTTGCGGTGAGCTTCCAGGGGTTTTGCCTCCTGTACCCCTACCGGGACTTTGCCCATGAAGCCTTAAGGGAGTGGGGGCGGAGGGTTGCCAGGGCAGTATGATTAGTGCAGTTGTGTGTATATGACTGAAGATTACATGGTTGGCAATTGTAACAAACTAGAAAAGATTAGGAAGTCTGATCTTGACAGAACTACCAAAATCAAGTTCTTTAAGGCCTGCGTGGACGATATAATATTATATGGAGCTGAGACATGGACAATAACCAAATAGTTTGAGGAAAGTATCAATGGCTGTTACCAGAGGTTGTGTTATAATTTTTTGCTTGGCGTATTTGCTTACGACGAGCCCTTGAAATTTAGAGTATTTTGTCAATTTGCCATCATATGTACAGGGCATTGCGTAATGTACAGGGCATTGCGTAATGTACAGGGCATTGCGTAATGTACAGGGCATTGCGTAATGTACAGGGCATTGCGTAATGTACAGGGCATTGCGTAATGTACAGGGCATTGCGTAATGTACAGGGCATTGCGTAATGTACAGGGCATTGCGTAATGTACAGGGCATTGCGTAATGTACAGGGCATTGCGTAATGTACAGGGCATTGCGTAATGTACAGGGCATTGCGTAATGTACAGGGCATTGCGTAATGTACAGGGCATTGCGTAATGTACAGGGCATTGCGTAATGTACAGGGCATTGCGTAATGTACAGGGCATTGCGTAATGTACAGGGCATTGCGTAATGTACAGGGCATTGCGTAATGTACAGGGCATTGCGTAATGTACAGGGCATTGCGTAATGTACAGGGCATTGCGTAATGTACAGGGCATTGCGTAATGTACAGGGCATTGCGTAATGTACAGGGCATTGCGTAATGTACAGGGCATTGCGTAATGTACAGGGCATTGCGTAATGTACAGGGCATTGCGTAATGTACAGGGCATTGCGTAATGTACAGGGCATTGCGCGCTAGCAAAGCATGCAAGTAATTGTTACTAGCACAACACACTTGTGTAGGCCTGCTTCGCTAAAGTGAATGAAAATTGCGCTTAAAATACCAAAAACATTACAAAATTGGACTAATAATATCATAAAAAATATTACGAAAAAGTTCATACCCAATCCTTGTCTAATGTTGATTGTTGATTCATGAAATTTGGGTAAACAATCCAAAAATAAACTAGAAAATACTTTTGATTATCGTATCCAAACTTTCATGAGGTTTTAGTGAACTTTGACCAATTGTCAGCAATAATATACTATTCAGATTTTGAACACGCCTACTTCTTTACAGTATTGTAACTTGACTTGCAGACTGTGATCACTTCACAGATACACGATCAACACAATACAGGAGGAAAGTAGAATCCTAGCTAATAATATCGTTGACAATTGACAGCCTGCATTCAAAACAACATCAAAACTTTCACATACACTGTACAGTGTACGTACATCATGCGTAGGGCTTATGTACTAGCCTATATGTGTTTATGGCACCACTACGGGCATGTTGAATCATTCGGCCGTTAGTCTTGTAGTTGTGTCATTTTTCTTTTATTTATGAGTAATTTAAAATCATTTTTGTGTGAAATAAAACTTTGAATCGCATCAGAGAGGTAAGATGTTCATGATTTTAGTTTTATTAATGAAAAACTCTGGCGTAAAATTCCACATGCTATATCTAAATCTTACGACGTAGGTACAACCTGTGTCGTAAGAAATTTCAGCCCTGGCGTAAAATACGACAAATTTGTCGTTAACGCGATCTCTGGCTGTTACACCTAACTTTTATGCAGAGTACTGGACATTAGTTGGTGGGATCATATTACAAACAAGGAAGCATATGGCAACATTCCTCTGCTACCAGAGGCCGTAAAATGGCGACGCCTGCAATTTGCTGGACACTGCTTTTACAAAAAAGATCAACTGATCTCTCATTCGATCCTCTGAAAACTTTCTGGTGGACACCGAAATCATGGTACAAACGAGTACCAGCAAATCATGATGGGTAAAACCTATTAGTGCCACTTTGTCAAAGCTGCTGTTTCTAGTATTCTGTCCATGGAAGACAGATGATGATAATGACTGATGATGATGACTGATGATCATGATGACTAATGATGATGATGACTGAAGATGATGATGACTGAAGTTGATTCCCTGCCCGCTGCTCCTAAAAAAAAAAAAAAAAAAAAAAATATCTTGCAACTCAAAGCTTGATTGCTGCTGTAAATTCACATATCTGGTACACTACACTACTTGCCTGAAAGTAGTGTATTCCTAGTTGATTGTTCCAGTTCTTATCTCTGTGTAAAGGGGAAGCTCGGGTCAACTGATAGATTTGTTGACAGGTGGAATCCTGCAGCCAATAACTTCCGTTTTCCACTCAATCAATTTTTTTAAGTTCATTTGTAAGTAATGGATTTTTCCAGAAATAGATCCTAAAATAGAAGGCTCCCAAAATGAATATTAAGGTTACCAAAACTTGCTGAAAAATTCAAAGTTGTTTGAAGAAAAATGTTGATTTATCCTACTAGTCGTCAAAATTATAGAAACAATGAGTGAAATTTCTGGGTAACTTATTTTTAAATTTGACAAAAAGCAAAAATTGGTGAGCTTTGACATAATTCTTACTCAATCAACAAGTACCACTACAGCAACAAGAAACATTTGTATAACCCATGACAGGAACCTGAACTGTGGGAACACTGACAACAAAACAGGTAATGTCAGTAACCTGTGTGTCTCTGACTGCAACCGAAAAGAGGACCTGCACTTTACTCAGTTTCACTCTGACAGAGTGATGAACTCTTGTCATAAGGGCATTTCTCTCTTGATCCAATCATAAGTGAATCCTTTTCTGTGATATTTTATGGTCTTAGGAATCACTGATGACTTTCTAAAAAGGAAGTAAGAAATTATTTATCTGATTCATTATTCTTCCCCCACTCTCTCCTCAGTGAAAGGCCTTATGTGATTGTGGTAGTGGTGATGAATGCCATATAGTGATTGTGGTAGTGGTGATGAATGCCAGACAGTGATTGTGGTAGGGGAAGTTTACATTAATTAAAACTTTTGGGATATCCCAACTTGTTTATCTTATTTCTGTTCTACCTAACCCACATATCAGTTTTGTTAAAGAAGTAAATAGTTTTCTTTTTAAGTTTATATGGTCGGGAAAACCAGACAAAGTACGTCGTGTGACTATGTGCCTCCCTTATAATCAGGGAGGTTTGAATATGATTGATCTGTCTAATTTTATTCATGCCATTAAATTGTCGTGGATGAAGAGGTATATTAATACTATGTTTAAGCCATGGAAATTATTTTTTGACTTATATGTCAGTAAATTTGGCAAAGATTTTATATTCAGATGCAATTTCAGTGAATTTGATGTTGTTAAGATTCCTAATCAATTTGTGAGAGATGTGTGTATCTCATGGAGTAAATTAAGTCACGTTAAACCTACCTTCCATTTTAACTCCGAAATTATTGGAACAATCATTCTATTCGTATTGGCAATTCTACAGATTTTAGTAATAATTATGTCTCTAAGGGTGTTAAATATATTTCAGATCTATACTCCGGCGCTGGTCATATCTATAATTTTGAATCTTTTAATGATGTTTATGATATCAATTCTAAGAATTTTACATTTTTCTATGGGTTGATCTCTGCCATTCCTAAGCGATGGAAATCTGATATTTGTACCTTTCAAAGGAAAATACCTTCTTATCAAGAAAACATTTTAAGTAACATTGTACTGGTCAATAAAGTCACAAAGTGGAGTTATAATCATTTATGTTATTCAAACAGGGCGACACATATTACTAAATATTACTGGGATCGTTTTTAGCTCCACCCATACACAGAGTGTATGAGTGGAGATTATCAAATCGTACGTGACCTCTCTTATGTGCCTGTACTAAGTTTTGTTTAAAAATGCATCTCCTCCTAGGTTTTTACAGTTTTGCTCTTGAGATTCTGGCTCAAGCGAGATTTTTGTATCAGTGATAAAACTTGTATTTTGTTAAGAGATATTTCATGTATTTTTTTAATTAAAGCTCTCGAAAGGTTTTAACAAAGTATGAGATTTCACGCGTAATTTCGCTAAAAATAGCTCTATCCCATTCGCATTTCGTACCGGTACCGCTCTGGGCTATGATATTGGTCAGTTGGTATGGCATGTCCCCCATACACGCATGTCCATTAGTTACATATATGGACATAAATGTTTAATCATATCGCAGTATTTTCCAATCAGAATTCAGACATTCTGCTATGAATATGCAAATTCTCGTAATCTTATTTAGGTCATGCTGTATCGGTTTGGATTACGGAGTTGTATAATAGGTCATGACATAGCCTAGAAGATAAAGTGTGAAGTTGTTGTTTGATCATTTTCGCTTGTCGTACAGTAAGTCTCAAGTGTCAGTAAGGTTTGTGCTACATTGCATCGCGGGGCTAGAGCGTTATACTTAAATCCACTAGCGTTAAGGATAAAGTTTTGTTGGGTTGGTAAACGCAGCGGCATTGCGAATGCCGTAATTTGCCGTATAGGCAGCAAATTGTCAGAAATAAAAGTATGTTTTCAAACCTATATATTTTCGTGGACACGTGGAAGAATCACCGCTGGGTACGGTAGAATTCAATGGGGCATCCCAGGGCTGCTAATAAGGTTGTGACGTTTAAGCATTTAGGAAATCATGCTACGTGTAAACGAATGTTAATTCAATTTTTATGTTTGCTTTTTCAAGTTTGCATAAATTCACAAAACCATTTAACCAACCTTATCATTTCAATCTTTACCCACTATGTCATTGCCTTCACATTTTTCACCTGGGGCCATATGCATAACACTAAACATTTCCACGGTACTTTGGATAGGATGCATGGAATGTAGCTAGCTTGTGCTCATGAGGAAGGCACTAGGCCCAGGCTAGCACTCATTAACATAACCCGTCAAATACACACAAGAAATTTTCGCCCATATCCATTCATTATCAAATCACAATACATATCACCCAACCACTGATCGGTGTTAAAGTAAATTCTACCCCCCAGCAAATTTCCACCCCTACCCCCCCCCCAGCTCTTATTTTCTAGGAAATGTGGGCCCCCAGACAATTAAGCCGTAGCCATCCAGTAAATTTGTTCCCCCCTCATAGTAAAAATGGTCCGCTAGGAAAATTGGGCCCGTCCCTTCTTTCCTATGAAATATGGAGACAACACCTTAATTCTTTTTCAATCTACCTATTCCTAGTGTTGGCCCAGAAGAATTTGCGTTAAAGGTTAGAAACACACAAGTCATGAATCAAACCACGGTAGCGATGCAAAGAAATCAAGAAAATTCATACGCATCGATGTCCTTTGGCCTATCGTTGAAAGTATTTCAGCTTTTAAGAGTTTTAATGTGCAGTGAAAACATTGAAGAAATTATCGTTTCACATCAATTGTGATAAAATTACAGATTAATTTGTGTTTTTAACATTTACTTCAAAAAGTAACAAATATTTCAAAACTAATAATTGTATTTACGGACGGATTAAATGTTTTCCTGGGTATTGTTATTGTTTTTACGACCGGATTACCAGGGAGTTGTTACTTGGATAACGAATCACAACGAATCAGCACGTGTTGACATAAATTAATGCGGTAATAGCCTGCTCATGCTCAAAATTCAATAATATTCTCACGCCGTGTGATTTGTCATCCCCAGTTGTGGAATATTAGGGAATACTCCCACAATGGGGGTATTCCCCCTCTCCAACCTATTTAACAATTTTCTTTGTCTCCTGTTGTATAAATAAAATTCGTTCTCCACACGACCGTGGCAGTTACACTTGTATTTAGCTATTGATCCCATCCAATATTTTAGTCTATTTGCCTACTGGGGACAAGAAATACCAATAAAAAAAGATACGTTGGACGAATTTTACCATCCCATTCCCTGTAGCCACAACCTCCACCCTCCCCTCCACCCTCCCCTCCACCCTCCCCTCCACCCTCCCCCTCCACCCTCCCCTCCACCTCCCCCTCCCCGTCCCCCTCCCCTCCACCCTCCCCCTCCACCCTCCTCTCCACCCCTCTCCCTCCACCCTCCCCCCTCCACCCTCCCCTCCACCCCTCTCCCCCACCCTCCACCCTCCCCACCCTCCCCACCCTCCTCCACCCTCCACCCTCCCCTCCACCCTCTTTGAGAACTTATATGGAAGGTACTACCATGACTACTGAATATAATAGGACGTGATGTTTATACTTAATAAAGTACACATTCAACTGATTTTTTTATTTTTTTTAATGATCTACAAACAAGTGTAAAGAACTATTTTGAAGAAAAAAAATAACCAAAATTATGTACTTTTAAGAAAGGAATTTGAGATATACTTATGAGTTTTCCACTTTCAATCTTATGTACAATAAAACTTTCTTCTTCGCGGCTAGAAGTATGATAAAATGTGTGGTCTTGCGTATACCAGGTAGGTCGTTTTAAATAAATAATTTCCACATGGATGTTTGGAAATACGGAGATTTTTTGTTAAGTTCAAAGGAGAAAACAGTAATTTCTTCATCAATTAGGGTAAAAATTTAAATGAAACACAATTAGGGGCATAACTTTAAAACGAAATTCCATTATATTTCATATGCATGTTTCTTTAAAGTCACAAACAAATTTGGCAGGATGATTTCTATGTTATGTTTCGTTCCTCATTAAACAAAATTTTTTAACAGTATTTGACAAAGAAAGTACATGAAATATGATTTTTTGATCGGGATAATTATTTATTCATTTAAGAACTAATCATGTAAGAATAAAAACACCAGATATCAATATTTAAGAAACGATCGTACATGTCAACTTGACTTTCACACACTCATACGAGAAGCAGGAAGTGCATGTTTGCACATTACATAGTGAATATAACGGTAGCGTCTTTCACGCGGTGGATTAGCATGGGTTGCTATGGAAGGTCTATTGTTAAGAACCGACGACGACGAGTGAACACACAATTACAATGACAGGGTTGTCACCTGCGTAATCGCTTATGATAGTAACAATGCTATCACAAACGCTTAATACGATCCGGACGAGAACACAGGTACGACATACGGACAGACATAACATCAACAACCAAGTCAATGTCCACGGTTTTGATAACCAGTTGTGGTGCACTGGCGTGTCTACCCAACCCAGGCTTGAACCCAGGACCTCGTGGTCTGTAGACGTGTATGATAACCGCCACACCACAGTAGGTAGATAATTGTTAAGAACCTGGCGAAGATCTCGCTTTATACTTGCGTTAAAAGGGCGTCCACTTATTACAACTGGCCTTACGGTTAAACGGATATGGACCGTAATGGTGACAGCTGCACATTTATGAAAAAATGCTAACTGTCACAACCTTAGCTGCTAGTTTGGCTAATTACCTGCTAAATATGACAAATTTGGCCGTTTTGAAACATGTTTGGTCAGTAATCTTTTTTCAGTACCGGCCAAATGAAATTAATTTAACATTTATGAAGATTAATGTGTAAATGTTACACATTTTGTTATGTTTACAAAATATTTTTTCTAACTATATGTTGTGGTGGAATTTACCTATGACCTCGCCAACGTCGGCAATCAAGTGAGACATGATGGCACCATGCATTGAATGTCACATAGCTTTTGTTAGAAGCATCATTTTTTAGACATCGCTATCACATGAACCTCATTGCACCCACCGCAAAACTAAGTCATTACTGAGAACCAATCTGACAGTTATTCACAACTAACCTCGTTTGGCACATATGATCTGACTGTTAAGGTGCCATTACACCCAAACAAACAAACTGAATACAACTCATATGGGAAAGTTGAAACTCTTGAATTTTTAACATGATGAATAATTGCCCACAAATGTAATGCACCTCAAATCAAACTTTAAAAACATCATAAAGGTACATATGACAAAAATAAAATCAGTAAAAGCAATCAATTCTTCTTGCATTGTAATGGGTTGAGCTATAACATCATTGATGTCTAGTTTCGATATAAATGACAAAGAATGGCAGGTTATTTTTTCTAATTGTTTTATAGTAGTCCGCGAAACAAAAAATGTATTATTTCCAATTCAAATTCATTCACAAAATACTTTCTGTAAATAGCTACCTTTACAAGTTAAAAATACAAGATAATGACCTTTGTTCCTTTTGTGGTAATGACAGTGAAACCCTCAAGCATCTATTTTGGTTATGTAATATTTGATCTAAGTTTTGGAATGACGTTTTTGTTGATACTTTAAGTGATGTAACTTACAAGTTTGAATTATAAAGTTATTGCTTTTGGTTATACTGATGAAAACTATTTTAAATACAATTACATTATTTTTCACGCTAAATATTTTATTTTCACATGTAAATATACCAATACCATACCTACGCTTAATAGATTTAAAACAGCTATGAAGATAATGCTTGAGATGGAAAGAAACTTTTATGTTAAAAAAAGAAGTTATGATTGTTTTTATTGTTTAAAGATACAAATTTTGAAAGTAACAGTAATTCATAATTTCCTTTTTTTTTCTTATGTTTTTTTAAAAATTGTATGCTTTGTAAAAACCGTCACTTTTTGTATATTTCTTGAGCTGTTAAATGTTATTGTTTTTGGAAGTTAAATGAATATGTTAAAAAAAAAAAAAAAAAAAAAAAAAAAAAAAAAACCCCAAGGGGTGACGAATGCCAAGCAGTGATTGTGGTAGTGGTGATGAATGCCAGACAGTGATTGTGGTAGTGGTGATGAATGCCATATAGTGATTGTGGTAGTGGTGATGAATGCCAGACAGTGATTGTGGTAGTAGTGATGAATGCCTGACAGTGATTGTGGTAGTGGTGATGAATGCCAGACAGTGATTGTGGTAGTGGTGATAAATGCCAGACAATGATTGTGGTAGTGGTGATGAATGCCAGACAGTGATTGTGGTAGTGGTGATGAATGCCAGACAGTGCACTGTGGTAGTGGTGATGAATGCCAGACAGTGCACTGTGGTAGTGGTGATGAATGCCAGACAGTGCACTGTGGTAGTGGTGATGAATACCAGACAGTGCACTGTGGTAGTGGTGGTAAATGCCAGACAGTGCACTGTGGTAGTGGTGATGAATGCCAGACAGTGCACTGTGGTAGTGGTGATGAATGCCAGACAGTGCACTGTGGTAGTGGTGGTAAATGCCAGACAGTGCACTGTGGTAGTGGTGATGAATGCCAGACAGTGCACTGTGGTAGTGGTGATGAATGCCAGACAGTGCACTGTGGTAGTGGTGATGAATGCCAGACAGTGCACTGTGGTAGTGGTGATGAATGGCTGTCTTGACCTTTGCTGCTATTCGCCTTACAAGCATTTTCCCACTTGGTCAATATGTTTTGTCTTGATTATTTCCTGCATGCAGTAACCTCTCCCACTGTCTCTTGGTATTCCTGCTAATTATGCTTAAAATAATAACTGCCCTTGGAGAAAGACAGGAAGTTGCATTTTGTATTAATTAAACCATGGTGTCACTAACGAACCATGGAGGTACTAACAAACGGAGCTGCAACTACTGAGACAGGATTTCCTCTTTAAAGGATCAGTTCAGGGGTCAGCAAGTTTATCTTATATGAAAGAGAACTTAAAAGGAAACAAAATAGTGAAGAAATCATTCAAAAATCTTATTCGGTAAGGAGATATTCAAGTTTAAAGCTTTTTTTTATCTGTATAGAAATGACTGGTGTAGTAATTCTACTATAGAAGCTTGCTGCCCTCATCCTCACATTCTTGACAAATGTTAATGTATTTAAAAAAAAAACTTTTTGAACTTTTTTACAGTTTGAAGTATTTTTCCTGGAACATTCTTCAGGTGGTAAATTATAATTACCCTTACTAGATTTGGTTTGACTACTTTCCAGACATACCCATTAGTTTGGAAGCCACAAAATCTCTGGATAAATTATAATAGAATGCATACAGACTTTAAGGAATCTGAGGCTATAATGTCATAACTAGTCTCATTTCAGTTGTTTCTACACAAATGACACCAGACTTCAAACTTGGATACCTGCTTTACGAAATAAGATTTTAGAATGCTTTCTTTACCATTCTGTTTCTTTCGAATTCCTCTTTCATGTAAGATGGACTCCTGAACCCCTGAACTAATCCTTTAAAAGAGAAAACAATAATAATGTTCAGTTTTGGTGAACCACAAAACTATTCTCTATAGGTAACTGGGAAAGAAAGTTTGTTTCAGGTGCCTTTCTGACGTGGTTGTTTTCATTTCCTCTCTGGAGCATCAATGTTTTTGTGCTTCAACATAATCCCTCTTGAAGGGAATCCTAACAGCCGTGGGCTTTGTGATGTTAATACTCCAAAAAGAATCAGGTGGGGGTTGTGATGTTAATACTCCAAAAAGAATCAGGTGGGGGTTGTGGTGTTAATACTCCAAAAGGGAATCAGGTGGGCGTTGTGATGTTAATACTCAAATGGAATCAGGTGGGCGTTGTGATGTGGATACTCCAAAAGGGAGTAAGGTGGGCGTTGTGATGTTAATACTCCAATAGGGAATCAGGTGGGCGTTGTGATATTAATACTCCAAAAGGGAATCAGTTGGGCGTTGTGATATTAATACTCCAAAATGGAATCAGTTGGGCGTTGTGATGTTAATACTCCAAAAGGGAATCAGCTGGGGGTTGTGATGTTGATACTCCAAAAGGGGATCAGGTGGGCGTTGTGATGTTAATACTTCAATAGGGAATCAGGTGGGCGTTGTGATGTTAATACTCCAAAAGGGAATCAGGTGGGTTATGTGATGTTAATACTCCAACAGGGAATCAGCTAGGCATTGGGATGTTAATATTCCAAAATGGAATCAGCTGGGCGTTGTGATGTTAATACTCCAAAATGGAATAATTGTGATGTTAATACTCCAACAGGAATCAGGTGGGCGTTGTAATGTTAATACCCCAAAAGGAATCAGGTGGGCGTTGTGATGTTGATACTCCAAAAGGGAGTTAGGTGGGCGTTGTGATGTTAATACTCCAAAAGGGAATCAGCTGGGGGTTGTGATGTAGATACTTCAAAAGGGAGTTAGGTGGGGATAATGATGTTAATACTCCAATAGGGAATTAGGTGGGTGTAGTAATATTAATACTCCAAAAGGGAATCAGGCGGGTGTTGTGATGTTAATACTTCAATAGGGAATCAGGTGGGCATTGTGATGTTAATACTCCAAAAGGGAATCAGGTGGGTTAGGTGATGTTAATACTCCAACAGGGATCAGCTGGGCATTGGGATGTTAATATTCCAAAATGGAATCAGCTGGGCGTTGTGATGTTAATACTCCAAAATGGAATAATTGTGATGTTAATACTCCAACAGGAATCAGGTGGGCGTTGTGATGTTAATACCCCAAAAGGAATCAGGTGGGCGTTGTGATGTTAATACTCCAAAAGGAAATAAGGTGGGCGTTGTGATGTTCATACTCCAATAGGGAATCAGGTGGGCGTTGTGATGTTAATACTCCAAAAGGAAATCAGGTGGGCGTTGTGATGCTAATACTCCAAAATGGAATCAGGTGGGCGTTGTGATGTTAATACTTTAAAAGGGAATCGGGTGGGCGTTGTGATGTTAATACTCCAAAAGGGAATCAGGTGGGCGTTGTGATGCTAATACTCCAAAACGGAATCAGGTGGGCGTTGTGATGCTAATACTCCAAAAGGAAATCAGCTGGGCGTTGTGATGCTAATACTCCAAAACAGAATCAGGTGGGTGTTGTGATGTTAATACTCCAAAAGGGAATCAGGTGGGCGTTGTGATGTTAATACTCCAAAAGGGAATCAGGTGAGCATTGCGATGTTAATACTCAGTGGCGTAGGAACAATTTTTTTCTTGGGGGGGCTGAAGCTTTATTTCTCCAAGGACCTCGACCCCCATCCCCACCCAGAAGCCTCGTGTTTGGCATGGTTTCTTGGGCATGTTTGGCACTTTGGGCATTTTTTCCTTTTTTTTTTCTCAAAGAAGAATGAAAAGTGACATTCTTGTTATCTTCTTTTTGAACTCTAACAGACTTGCTAACAGTCATCATGAAAGGCACAAGTTGTGGTTAAGTTGGGGTCCCCAAGCCTAGCCAATAAATGGCCGTTTTAAATATAGTAATATGTTTGTATAGGTCTATCACTTTTTACAAAAAGGATTCGATCCTAGACTCCAGGCCATGGAGCTAAAAAAGAGACCAGGCAGATACGCAAAAAGAAAAGACTTGTGTTAGTCTGTAAAACAGTTTATTTAAAACGTCCAAGCTTACATCTATAAAACAACTTTTTTTAACATATCTGAGCTTGAGGGAAGCTGTTTTCAGGTATATCCCGTCAGCCCATGGGATCAATTTAAGTAAGGGGTTGTCCATCCTATAGCAAAACGGTTCTTTCTCTATGAAAAAGCAATTGCTTCTCTTTATACATGTACAGTTATATTCAAACACTCCTGGAAAAAATGATTATGCTGCCCGCACTCAGGATCTGCTGTAGCACGCAAATGTTATGTTTAATACAGCTTTGATCAGCTCAAAATAATTATGAGGGTGCTAAGAAGTAATAAAGTCTCCATCGAAATTGCGTTACCTTTTTTTTGAACATATTTGAAGAAATTAGAACATATGACAATATCCTATAAAGTTATATTATTTAAAGTGGGTATAAATAAGTCTTATAAGGTAGTTTTCGTATATGAGAAGTGGGGGGGGGGAGGTAAAGCTTAGTTTAGCCCCCCTGAATTTGAACTGGGGGTGGGGGCCCTCCAGCTTTTCCCCTTCCCGCTTTCTACGCCCTTGTTAATATACCAACATTTGGACAGGCGTTATAAACCTTGCTAAACCTGACAAAATATAATGTGGGCAACAAATAATACAGAAAAATGCACCATCATTTATCATCAACATAATCATTGTTTTTTGCAATAAATAAATAGTAAAGGATATTTTTACAATTAGGTCACTGCTATGTCATATTACTTTCCTGAAGGTACACCACCATATCTGACTTGATTTAGAATTGATATATGTGATTGATGTCAACAAAAAAAGGTCCAATTCAACTTTTAAGTCAAATGACGAACTTGTGAATATTTACATTAAAATGTTGTGCCCATGCACCGGAACAATATCAGCTCAAGCTCCAATGATGATGAGCAAATTCCATACCATAAAGATTAAGAACCTCGTATTAGATTTTGAGAAGCAAAATGATGAAGATAAGTATTAGGGTTGTAGTTGGAGATGGTGGGACTTAAAAAGAAGGATTTGCAACCAGTTGCACAAGATAAAAAAAAAAAATAGAGGCATGTTACCGGAGTTTATGAAGCTGGAGTGGGAGAGAGGTCACCAACTTGTGAAGCTGGACTGGGAGAGAGGTCACCAACTTGTGAAGCTGGAGTGGGAGAGAGGTCACCAACTTGTAAAGCTGGACTGGGAGAGAGGTCACCAACTTGTAAAGCTGGAGTGGGAGAGAGGTCACCAACTTGTAAAGCTGGACTGGGAGAGAGGTCACCAAATTGTAAAGCTGAACTGGGAGAAAGGTCACCAACTTGTGAAGCTGGAGTGGGAGAGAGGTCACCAACTTGTAAAGCTGGACTGGGAGAGAGGTCACCAACTTGTAAAGCTGGACTAGGAGAAAGGTCACCAACTTGTGAAGCTGGAGTGGGAGAGAGGTCACCAACTTGTAAAGCTGGACTGGGAGAGAGGTCACCAACTTGTAAAGCTGGACTAGGAGAGAGGTCACCAACTTGTAAAGCTGGACTGGGAGAGAGGTCACCAACTTGTGAAGCTGGACAGGGAGAGAGGTCACCAACTTGTGAAGCTGGACTGGGAGAGAGGTCACCAACTTGTGAAGCTGGACTGGGAGAGAGGTCACCAACTTGTGAAGCTGGAGTGGGAGAGAGGTCACCAACTTGTGAAGCTGGACTGGGAGAGAGGTCACCAACTCCTGCGATTTGTGAAACAAAAAAAGTGTGTTACTGTATTTGATCAATAACACACCCTAGAATAGAAAAGTTGTCCCTATGCACATGACTTGGTCTGCTAACAAAGCTGAAATGTTGCCCCTATGCACATGACTTGGTCTGCTAACAAAGCTGAAATGTTGCCCCTATGCACATGACTTGGTCTGCTAACAAAGCTGAAATGTTGCCCCTATGCACATGACTTGGTCTGCCAACAAAGCTGAAATGTTGCCCCTATGCACATGGCTTGGTCTGCTGACAAGCTAAAACATTCAGCAATTTTTTTTATAATGTATTAAAGCATTAGAACATTATTGTATTAATGTTTTGTAGATCCATGACCTCTCTTTAAACTTGAAAAAAAAAGAAATGACTTAATATAAACACTGCACTACTAGGTAGTACAGTAAGCAGTCAACTCTTGTCATTGCTAAGTGTCCTGGATTGTCCACTATGATATATTTCCGTTCTTGATAGTGATCTGTCCATTTGAGTATTGCTTGCACTGGTATTTATTTTTAATATTGGTTTCTTTTAGATAGGGTTAATAGAACCTATGGTTTGGTGAAGACTTGACTAAATGAAGTTTCTGATTTTTATAATTGAAAAGATTATTAAAGATTGAAAAAGTCATCAAAATTGATTAAAATGGTCATTTTGAAGCTTAATTCAGAAAAGATAATTATTAGAAAACTAGATTTATGGTTCATTTGTATCGCAAAATCAACATTGACCCATAAATCAAACTTAAATTCAGTTATTTGCTGGATGAGTGGGGGTGGAGGGGGAGGGGGTGTCGGTGGATGAAATGTAGGAGGTGGTGATAGTGGATGAAATGTAGTCCTGCCATATAGAAGTTCAATTTCTGCTGAATGGTGCAGTGCATGGCATTAAAGGATTGGTTCAGGGGTCATGCAAGTCTATTTATATAAAAGAGGACTAGTGAAGAAGGCATTCAAAAATCTTTTTTCTAACATAGAGATATTAAGTTTAAACTTGGTATCATTTGTGTAGAAATGACTGAAATCAGACTAGTTGTGATGTCATAGTCTCAGATTCCGCAAAGTCTTGATGTATTCTATCTATTTTGTTGTGCACTTTTGTGGCTTATAAACCATGGGGTATGTCAAATGTTTTTATAGTAAAACTGAATCTCGGAAGGGTATTTAAAATTTACCACCTGAAGAAAGTTTGAAGACAAATGATTTAAATAGTGAACAAATTTAGTTTAAACTTGGTATCATTTGTGTAGAAATGACTGAAATCAGACTAGTTGTGATGTCATAGTCTCAGATTCCGCAAAGTCTTGATGTATTCTATCTATTTTGTTGTGCACTTTTGTGGCTTATAAACCATGGGGTATGTCAAATGTTTTTATAGTAAAACTGAATCTCGGAAGGGTATTTAAAATTTACCACCTGAAGAAAGTTTGAAGACAAATGATTTAAATAGTGAACAAATTTAGTGAACTTTCTTTAAAATACATAAAGACTTTGAGGATTCTGAGACTGTGAAGTCACAACTAGTCTGATTTCAGTCGTTTCTATAGAAATTATACCGAACTTTAAACGTGAATATCTCCTTAACGGAATAAGATTTTGTAATGCTTTCTTCACCATTTTGTGTCTTTTGAAGTCCTCTTTCATATAAGATGAACATGCTGGACCACTGAACTAATCCTTTTAAAGATATTGATAGGTCAGATAGTAAACCCCTGTGCCCCAATCAGCTGGTACGTGTAGGTTATCCCTCATCTCAACTTAAAGTTGAAGATTAGCATTTTTAAGCCTGGAAATTAAAATTAAAGGTGACAAATATTTGCCAATTCTGTCTTGGGTTTTGTATTGTTTCATACAAGTATACAAATGTTGTTTATTCTTGGTGTTGACTCTACCTTGCCCATAAATAATGTTATGTTTACATAAAGCTTCAACTAGCTTCTTGTGTCATGGAACTTAAACCTGTTATAAAGATCATTAAGTACATTTGATTCATCATAAGGTGCAAGCTGGACCTCCTAGGTTGCACCACCAGGGAATTGCAATAGACATTGACCCATTGAAGAGGTTCATTTTACTCTGCCATCACAGGTGCCCAGCTGGCCCCTTGTCTGTGGATAGAGACTTTTTCGTTATGATTACACTTCAAAAATAATCCAAATATAGTCTGCTAGTCATGTTGCCTGATGGGTGGGTGGGCTGATGGTGAATAAATTAGAGTTGACAGTGAAGGGAGTGTGTGGATTTATATTGGTCCAGAATTGAATTTGTTTGTTTGGGAAACAGTCTTGATGTGGCATTTATTGCTGATTCAGATATTGCAGGCCAAATCATTTTTGAGATATACTTATACAGGGACAAATTTAAGCAGTTTAACATAACAATTTGCCTATAAAAATGGTGTTTAAATTTTGTGTCGACCAACAATTCTTTATGTGTTGTACATTAAAAAAAAATAAAAAAAATACGCCTTGCTCACTTACAAAGTAGAGAGGAATTGAAGTTTCTAATGATAAGTTGAGAAGAATGAAACCAAAAGTGTATTTGTATCTGTTTAAATTGGGTACAAGCATCCCAAATGGTATCTCCGTGGTACAAATAACTAAACAGAATGGTATCACAAGTCTCACAATTATCTATAGAGCATATACCTACTGTACAACCTTTTGCATCTTTGCACAATATATGCCATGATGTGCACCAAGCAAGAATGAAGCCAAGTTGGAAGCCCTAGGGCATTCTTGTGCATTTTATTTCTTTACAGAGGAGTATCTTAAGGCAACTCAAAACAGAAACAGAAATCAGTGGTGGACATGATGATTCGGGTTTCTGTATTCTGTGATATCGTTTCCCTATTTGTAGTCTCCTCACACTGGTCAGTCATATTTACATGTAGCCACTTGTATCAAAGCTTTACATCCAACTCATCATGACTTTCTTCACAAGTTTGTTATTTTCCTGTTGTCCGCCGGTTGAAGATGATAATCAAGAGTCTGGATATGTGAACTAAGATGTCTACCAGTCTACAGGCATGTGAAATCTTGTTTAAAGTGGTTTCTACTTGTTTACCCACTGAACTCCTGTTTTGATTTGTATTTCCTTTATACAAACTCATCTTATTTGGATAACATCCTATACTCATGCACATGCATCGATTATTCACAATCACTCTCCACCTCATGTTCCGCCACAGAGTCCTATAATCACTCTCTACCCTCTTGTTCAGCCACGGAGTCCCATAATCACTCTCCACCACGGAGTCACATAATCACTCTCCACCCTTCTGTTCAGCCACGGAGTCCCATAATTACTCTCCACCATCCTGTTCAGCCACGGAGTCCCATAATCTTTTTCCACCTGTTCAGCCACGGAGTCCCATAATCACTCTTCACCCTCCTGTTCAGCCAAGGAGTCCCATAATCTTTCTCCGCCCTCCTGTTCAGCCACAGAGTCCCATAATCACTCTCTCCACCCTCCTGTTCAGCCAAGGAGTCCCATAATCACTCTCTCCACCCTCCTGTTCAGCCAAGGAGTCCCATAATCACTCTCTCCACCCTCCTGTTCAGCCACGGTCCCATAATCACTCTCCACCCTTCTGTTCAGCCATGGAGTCCCATGATCACTTTCCACCCTCCTGGTCAGCCACGGCTCTCCACCCTCCTGTTCAGCCACGGAGTCCCATAATCACTCTCTACTCTCCTGTTCAGCCACGCGGAGTCCCATAATCACACTCCACCCTCCTGTTCAGCCACGGAACTCCCATAATCACACTCCACCCTCCTGTTCAGCCATGGAGTCCCATAATCACTCTCCACTCTCCTGTTCAGCCATAAAGTTCCATGGTTCAGCTCAGGTGTACTTGGAACCTCGCCCTTTTAGGGTCAACTGAGAATTAATTCAGACAAAGCATTTGTGCCAGGACAATAAATTCTGGCTGTTTTGTGGTTGCTGTAGTAGACAGCTGCCTTGTGACCTGTGATGGTTGTAGTATTACTGAGACAAGGGTCACCATAATTATGTGCACCTGTTTGGTAGATAGATATTTCATCTTCTGTTATAAATGATGCATTATTAGCTACATGTATTTCAATCTTGTAAGGGTTTCAAGAAATCAGGAAGGAGGGGGCTGATTTACACCATGTATGTAATGCTTATGTCAATATACAAATATACAATTTTCTGTGATATGTCCAGATACTAGAGTTTGATATACTTGAGAAAATTTATTGTTGGTTCCAATGCGATAACATCAGGAACCTATGCGGTCATGATGGCATGTGTGTGTGTGTGTGTGTGTGGATGTATGTATGTATGTATGTGTAAATGTACGAATGTATTGGTGTATGTATGTATGTTTGTTTGTGACGCCCAGCTTGTAAACACGATATTTCAAGAACAGTACACTGGATTCATGTCATATGTGGTACACAGATAGCCCAATTTTTTTTTGGATAATGTCATGCATATTAATGAGTGGGCGGGACTTAATGTAAAAATCTTAAAATGCCCACATTTAACAATCACATATGTTTGTTTTTCATATTTGGTATAATTATGATGTTAGCTAGTGTGTATATGTTCATGGTATAAAAATGTTGAATTTCATTAATATGCCTAGTGGGCGGGGCTTAATATGCTGAAAAGAGCTTGTAAACACAGTGTCTCAAGAATGGTAAGGTGTATTCATGTCATATACGGTACACAGATAGCCCATGATCCATAAATGTGTCCTATTGTTTTTGATGGTGATGTCATGCATATTAATGAGTGGGCAGGCTTAATGAAAAAATCTTGATATGCTCATATTTTAACAATCACATGTTTGCTTTGTTTCATATTTGGTACAATCATGATGTTAGCTAGTGTGTGCATGTTCTTGGTATAAAAAGGTTGAATTTCATTAATATGCATAGCAGGTGGGGCTCAATATGATTTTGCTGAAAAGAAATTGTAAACACGGTATCTCAAGAATGGTAAGGTGTATCCATGTCATATATGGTATACAGATAGCTCATTGTCTGGAGATGTACCCTGTTGTTTTTTAGGTGGTGATGTCATGCATATTAATGAATAAGTGGGCTTAATATAAAAATCTTGAAATGCTCATATTTTAACAATCACATGTTTGTGTTCATATTTGGCATAGTTATGATGTTAGTTAGTGTGCATGTGTTCATGGTATAAAAACATTGAATATCATTAACATGTGTAGTGGGTGGGGCTTAATATGATTTTGCTGAAAAAAAAAGCTTGTAAACACGGTATCTCAAGAATGGTAAGCTGGATTCATGTCATATATGGTACATAGATAGCCCATGGTCCATAGATGTGCCCTTTAGTGCCTTTTTGATGGTGTTGTCATGTATATTAATGTGTAGGAGGGGCTTAATGAAAAATATCTTGAAATGCTCATATTTTAACAATCACATGTCTGGTTTGTTTCATATTTAGAACAATCATGATGTTAGCTAGTGTGTATGTGTTTATTGTGTAAAACATTGAGCAGGCGGGGCTTAAAATAATTTTACTGAAAAGAGGCTTTTAAACACGATATCCCAAGAACAATAAACTGTGATTCACGTCATGTGTGGTACACAGATAGCCCATGGTCTGCAGATGTGCCCTATTGTTTGTGAAGGTCATTCATTTGGGCAGGGCTAAATACGTGAGCAATTGTATTTCCGTTTTGCATCATGATAATATTGTTGGTTATTGTGCACATGTTTATGTTATCAAGAGGTGTCATTAATATGGTGGGCTCCGTCCTGGCTTCATGTGTTAAAGTGCTCATAAATCATTGTAATCACCATACCTTATGAACGGTATATCAAGACTAAGCTTGCACGGTCTACCGGTTTTGTAGCTAAAACCATATGTTGTGCAAAACAGCCGATTAGTCTGATTTATGTTTTATAAAAAAACCGAAAAACCGGAAATACCGAAAAAACCAAATCACTGTAAAAAAAAATTCAAAAAGATGGGAAAATTTGGTTTTATTTCAGTAAATAGAAAGTTCATGCTTAGTGTAAGAATGTATTTTAAAGTTTGATATATTTGTGAAAATATATGATATTTATGCAGATTAAATTAATAATTTGATTGAGAAATGAGAATGTTTGGAAATTCTTTTTAAGTCCTTAACATTCTCTCCCGAGTCCTTTTGTCTTGTAGAATACTTTGTTAATGCATTATAAATCCCAGCGATAACAATTTCACAAATCACAAGAACATTCACTTATGAATTTACAACCAACAATACTAGACTTCAATTTACAACACATTGTGTCATTGTGTATGGGCACGATGGCCCCTGGATATGAAACTTGTGAATGAATGTCATGACTCACGAGCGTGACTTCAATGCCGTAATTGGTCCAAAAAATTAATTTTATTCCCACTGTATGTGAATCAGCGCAAAAGGGGTGATTTTTTCTCATGCGCTGCGCCAGTACAGTAACAACAGGGAGCTGTTAAAAGTAACAGCTCCCTGGTAACAAGTTTAATAGCGGGATTTATATCTTTTTCACTTGCCCTCCAATAAGCGATAAGGGCCGATAATTTGTTCCTTTACGCTGTATATCATATTTTAGATAGTTTTTAAAGTTAAAGAAAGATAAATTATCCCTGTATCACATAACAGGAAGCTGGTATATGCTTCACAATTAGATCGCAAGAGAAAATGACCACTCATCCCCTCAATCTTTTTTTATTCCTTTACGATCTTATTTTCATGTGTAAAATATACTTTTTAACAACTGTCCTAGTCAAAATTGTTCAGATTTAAAAAGAATGAAGGATTTCATACATTTTGTTTGAAAAATGTATTCCGTTCCTCTGTAATTATGTTTACTCATAAAAGTACTAGCGATGGAATCTTCCGTTCCAATCACGTATGTATGTAATTGACCCATGGCAGGTATGTGATTCGCTTGGGGCTACAAGCTCAGATGATTTCATTGGTTCGAAGCAGAGTGAGCTTATATATGTTTTTTGCAGACCTGTTGGGTGATAGCCTTGTTGGTATGCATAAATTGATATTATCTCTGCATTCCGCTCCACATATAATTTCACAAGTAGAAAGAACAAACAGAATGTTCAAATACAGATGTGTTTTGCACTTAAAAATGTGGCTCATGAATAAATATTATTGACCAAATATAGTGCAGGATCCCGGTAGTCATGTAAGTCCCGGTCCTGATCCCGGTATTGCGCAATCCCAACCATGTAAGGATTCGTAACTACAACCGAGAATCTCGGGATTGACATTTGACAACCACTTAAGTCAGTTATAACCAAGTATCAACTCCGGATGGTTAAAAGAAGACCCAAGTTTCACAAAGTTTTTGGATACCAAATTACGGATTCTCTTATATATGAGCATGTTGTCATGTGTAGAAGAGTACACCACACATTGGTTTTTGTCATTCAACAATCAAGAGCCTCAAATAAAAGTGTATTTTCATATTGGCTTTTTGATGCCACAATCGAATTCACATGTCAGCAGCAACACTCATAACACACTAGATCACTACAGTAGTAACATAGGACTACATGAGGTGTACCTCCGCTTTCCGTTTAGTATGCACTGCAACCGCCGATTTTGGCCAAAATTGGCGGTTGCGCTACACATGCCTCGCTAGAGCAAGGGCAACCTAATATAATATCATTATTTGCTTGGCCTGGCACAGCTACGATCTAATTACATTGCCAACGCGGCGTGAGTGTAATATGATACCTCTATCTGATGCACGGATAGCATCCTGAAAGGAAAGAACTTGCACACTTAATGCATACTTTATTCGTAGCAGCAAAAAAAAGATGGCCTCCATAAGGACCCTTTTGCTTTTCACATTATTTTAGACATTAAGTATTCATGAACCATACAATGGCTAATCATGATCTATAAGTCTAAATCCTTCCGATTTCAAGACATGATCTAAACATTTTCCAATTCAGCAATTGTTGTCAATTTCAACAAAATTGCTATAATTTACTGCATTTTGGACCACAATATCTTGAATTTTTGAAGCTGTAAAATAAAAAAGAAGGGAAAATGGGTCACTAGTAATAATGCTCGAACCTATAGAAGTTAGGAAATTTTCCGTAAGGGTGGAGGGGGAGGGTTGACCATAAAAAGCTATATTGTTGTACTACATGCTTTGAAAATATGAGTTGGAAAGTGCCCCTCAGATCTTGTGCCTCCCCCCACCCCACTACTTTCAAGCATCTTCCGCCACCTCTGTATCACTTGATGAGTTTAAGTTGTCCCTGCTGCAGACCCTAAATTCCATCTAAATAGATAACATCTAAATAGATGACATCCACATTATGACCAGAATCAACAAGTTTAGTAACATTATCAAGAAACTCCAATAAATTAAAAACACAAGACCTCTTAGGTAAGAACCCATGCTGGGACAAATTCAACAAACTGTTGACGAGTAAATGATCTAGTACAACATCCTTAACAATGGACTCCATGACCTTGTACGCAACACTAATAAGACTCACTGGCCTATAGTTACAAGGCAAACTGTGGTCACCCTTTTTTTTGTCACCCTTTTTTAATTGGGGTGACTCAATTAGAGACGTAAGTTTCATTAGTATTCTTGATTCTCTAAAGCCTTACATGGTATTCTCCAAAACTGCATGAACAAAAAAGAAAGTACCACCTCATGAACAGTAGTGTTGGCTCCCCACCAAATTTGTATTTTCTGCATCAGAATAAATCAAAGTAACACTAATCCCTGCAATCTCTATACGAATAATACGATACGTGATTTGAATACATCATGATTGAAAATTAAAATGAATTACATTGTATACCGTATTCAAACAGGACCTTGTTTCAGCAAGGAGCTATCAAAATATTGTATTTTTACAACACCCAAATAATATCAATTCTTCGGCCCTCTGCAGATAAGATTTTTAGTTCTACATTGATTTGAAACATTTAACAATGATAAGCAATATTTTTGGTTACTCAGAATCGTATAAAACTGTAAAGCACATCTGTATTTTAACATTCTGTTTGTTTTATCTACTTGTGAAATGATATGCAGAGCGGAATGCAGAGATAATGTTATTAATTTATGCATACCCAACAGGCTATCATCTAACGGGTCTGCAAGAAACGGATATAAACTCGCTCCACTTCGAACCAAGGAAATCATTTAAGCTTGTACCTCCAATTGAATCACACCTGTCATGGGTCAATTACATACACACGTGATTGGAACAGAAGATTCCATCGCTAGTGCAATTATGAGTAAACATAACTACAGGGAACGGAAGAAATTTTTTAAAACAAAATTCATGAAATCCTTCGTTCTATTAAAATCTGAACAATTTTGATGAGGACAGTTGTTCAAAAGTATATTTTACACATGAAAATGAGATCGGAAAGGAGTAAAATAAATATTGAGGGGATGAGTGGTCATTTTCTCTATCGATCTAATTGTGAATCATAAACCAGCTTCCGGGTAAGTGATACTGATAGCACAGGGATAACTTATCTTTGCATCGTGTTATTCCTGGGACATAAACGATCATGCAATGCCACAATGCTATTTATAGCGACGGTTTTCCCAGAATCAAACTTGAATAGATATGATACACTGTGTCAAGGAACAAATTATCAGCAAGTGAAAATGATATCAAATCTCGCTAACTTGTCGTTACTAGTGTGTTGAAAAATATCACCCCTTGCACTGATTTACATACAGTGGGAATAAAGTTAACTTTTTTGACCAATGACGGCAGAAATCACGCTCATGAGTCATGATATTTATCTTAAGTTTCATATCCAGGGTCTGTCGTGTGAATGTAGTCTTGAACAGTGCATGTAGGGCGGGTTGTATTTATGAGTGAATGGTCTGCGATTTGCGACATTGTTATCGCCAGGATTTTTAATGGATTCACAAAGTATTTTACAAGACAAAAAGACTCGGGAGAAAATGTTAAGGACTTAAAATAAAAGGGAATATAAAGAAATGAAGGTACACTTGTTTTGTACGTAGAAATATTACAAAGCTGGAAGACCCTGCAAGCTTAAACTGGTAGACCATGCAAGCTTAAACTGGTAGACCATGCAAGCTTAAACTGGTAGACCATGCAAGCTTAAACTGGTAGACCATGCAAGCTTAAACTGGTAGACCATGCAAGCTTAATATGAACAAAAAAGCATCGGACCAACAAAATCTCTTGGTTCTGGTCTTGTAGAATTTTGACGTTTTTCACACAGAGAATTCATCATTTACATCCATTGTGTCTTCACGTGAGAAGTCTTGAAGTGAATACTGCTAACTTAAAATTATTTCTGATTTATTACAGGGAGTAATAGGTAGGCCTGGACCAAGAGGACCTCAGGGGAAAACTGGGCCCACAGGGCCTGTGGGGTTACAGGGACCAAAAGGAGCGCAAGGGGATTATGGTGTAGGAGGACTTCAGGGTACACCAGGTGATAGGGTAAGTGTGACTGTTATTGTACAAAGCATCTGCAATGTGTGCGTTTATTTAAGTATGTAACATGACTTGTTTGTTGATAGTAAAATGAAATGAGAAAATGTTTAAATTGTTGATTACTAAAACAAAATGATTTAAGAATGTTAAAGTTAACTTGTTTGTCATTTATCCAATGATATGATTGGAGCATAAGTTGTTGTTTGTTTATCAGATAAACTTCTATTTTTAGGGAATTTCAGGGACACCAGGGTTTCCAGGAATGAAAGGGTTTAGAGGTTATGGTGGCCCTCCTGGTGAAGAGGGAGAAGATGGTATCCCAGGATGCAATGGTACACGGGTAAGTGTTGGCTCCTTTTAGTGAATTACATTTTCTTTTATTTCTTAGTGTCATGAGTTATGGTTGGTGCAAGAGCTCTCAGAGTTGAATTATTGACAGCTTTTTCAACCAATCACCACCAATTTGCCTAGCAACAGAATCTGTATAAATAGGCGGGCAAAAATCCTACATGGTATTGATACAGTACAGCTACTTAGCATTGCACGCTCATGCAGTCAATGCTATATACAGCACAAAACATACTGGACACACAGACTGAGTGACAACAAGATGGTAAACAAAAATTAGGCTACAGGCTTTGTAAATCAGATTCCCGTTACCCAGAATGGTCAGCAAACAGAATGTTTTTATTTCTTTGCTAAAAACTCTTAAGATCCGGAGAAGTGTCATAAATGGATCAAAGCTTGCGGCATGCCACATGAATTGAGGTTTGTTTGCCCCACCTAGGTACCATGTTGCTATGGTGGGTGTGGCCTCTTTTCTTACTCGGAGAGGTCAATTGATCAATCAGTGTTGTAGACAAGGAAGTATTCTTATTGTTCTGATAGTGCTTGAAGTTTGAAAAGGTGTTAAAGGTAGCCTGGTGAAAGTTAGCCTGGTGAGAGTTAGCCTGGGGAGAGTTAGCCTGGTGAGAGTTAGCCTGGTGAGAGTTAGCCTGGTGAGAGATAGCCTGGTGAGAGTTAGCCTGGTGAAAGGTAGCCTAATGAGAGGTAGCCTGAAAGGTAGCCTGATGAGAGTTAGCCTGGTGAGAGTTAGCCTGGTGAGAGATAGCCTGGTGAGAGTTAGCCTGGTGAAAGGTAGCCTGATGAGAGGTAGCCTGGTAGCCTGATGAGAGGTAGCCTGGTAGCCTGGTGAGGCAGCCTGGTAGCCTGGTGAGGCAGCCTGGTAGCCTGGTGAGGCAGCCTGGTAGCCTGGTGAGGCAGCCTGGTAGCCTGGTGAGGCAGCCTGGTAGCCTGGTGAGGCAGCCTGGTAGCCTGGTGAGGCAGCCTGGTAGCCTGGTGAGGCAGCCTGGTAGCCTGGTGAGGCAGCCTGGTAGCCTGGTGAGGCAGCCTGGTAGCCTGGTGAGGCAGCCTGGTAGCCTGGTGAGGCAGCCTGGTAGCCTGGTGAGGCAGCCTGGTAGCCTGGTGAGGCAGCCTGGTAGCCTGGTGAGGCAGCCTGGTAGCCTGGTGAGGCAGCCTGGTAGCCTGGTGAGGCAGCCTGGTAGCCTGGTGAGGCAGCCTGGTAGCCTGGTGAGGCAGCCTGGTAGCCTGGTGAGGCAGCCTGGTAGCCTGGTGAGGCAGCCTGGTAGCCTGGTGAGGCAGCCTGGTAGCCTGGTGAGGCAGCCTGGTAGCCTGGTGAGGCAGCCTGGTAGCCTGGTGAGGCAGCCTGGTAGCCTGGTGAGGCAGCCTGGTAGCCTGGTGAGGCAGCCTGGTAGCCTGGTGAGGCAGCCTGGTAGCCTGGTGAGGCAGCCTGGTAGCCTGGTGAGGCAGCCTGGTAGCCTGGTGAGGCAGCCTGGTAGCCTGGTGAGGCAGCCTGGTAGCCTGGTGAGGCCGGCCGCAGCCTGGTGAGGCCGGCCGCAGCCTGGTGAGGCCGGCCGCAGCCTGGTGAGGCCGGCCGCAGCCTGGTGAGGCCGGCCGCAGCCTGGTGAGGCCGGCCGCAGCCTGGTGAGGCCGGCCGCAGCCTGGTGAGGCCGGCCGCAGCCTGGTGAGGCCGGCCGCAGCCTGGTGAGGCCGGCGCGCCTGGTGAGGCCGGCCGCAGCCTGGTGAGGCCGGCCGCAGCCTGGTGAGGCCGGCCGCAGCCTGGTGAGGCCGGCCGCAGCCTGGTGAGGCCGGCCGCAGCCTGGTGAGGCCGGCCGCAGCCTGGTGAGGCCGGCCGCAGCCTGGTGAGGCCGGCGCAGCCTGGTGAGGCCGGCCGCAGCCTGGTGAGGCCGGCCGCGGCCTGGTGAGGCCGGCCGCAGCCTGGTGAGGCCGGCCGCAGCCTGGTGAGGCCGGCCGCAGCCTGGTGAGGCCGGCCGCAGCCTGGTGAGGCCGGCCGCAGCCTGGTGAGGCCGGCCGCAGCCTGGTGAGGCCGGGCCGCAGCCTGGTGAGGCCGGCCGCAGCCTGGTGAGGCCGGCCGCAGCCTGGTGAGGCCGGCCGCAGCCTGGTGAGGCCGGCCGCAGCCTGGTGAGGCCGGCCGCAGCCTGGTGAGGCCGGCCGCAGCCTGGTGAGAGGCCGGCCGCAGCCTGGTGAGAGGCCGGCCGCAGCCTGGTGAGGCCGGCCGCCTGGTGAGAGAGGCCGCAGCCTGGTGAGAGAGCCGCAGCCTGGTGAGAGAGGCCGCAGCCTGGTGAGAGAGAGCCGCAGCCTGGTGAGAGAGGGCCGCAGCCTGGTGAGAGAGGGCCGCAGCCTGGTGAGAGAGAGGCCGCAGCCTGGTGAGAGAGGGCCGCAGCCTGGTGAGAGAGGCCGCAGCCTGGTGAGAGAGAGGCCGCAGCCTGGTGAGAGAGGCCGCAGCCTGGTGAGAGAGAGGCCGCAGCCTGGTGAGAGAGAGGCCGCAGCCTGGTGAGAGAGAGGCCGCAGCCTGGTGAGAGAGAGGCCGCAGCCTGGTGAGAGAGAGGCCGCAGCCTGGTGAGAGAGAGGCCGCAGCCTGGTGAGAGAGGCCGCAGCCTGGTGAGAGAGGCCGCAGCCTGGTGAGAGAGAGGCCGCAGCCTGGTGAGAGAGGGCCGCAGCCTGGTGAGAGAGAGGCCGCAGCCTGGTGAGTGAGAGAGGCCGCAGCCTGGTGAGAGAGAGGCCGCAGCCTGGTGAGAGAGAGGCCGCAGCCTGGTGAGAGAGAGGCCGCAGCCTGGTGAGAGAGAGGCAGCCTGGTGAGAGAGAGGCCGCAGCCTGGTGAGAGAGAGCCGCAGCCTGGTGAGACACAAATCTGACAATCTAATTGGTTTGATATTGCAGTAACATTATTTAATTAATGAATTGAAATTAGTCTGAAATGACATTTCTATTTTTCTGATGAGACATATGCAGTTGGTTTAATTATGACATTTACATTTGTCAGACAAGACATTCAAAATGCTCTGTGAAAAAGCATTGATATTGGTCCGATTTGTCAGTTGAGATTGGATTACATAAAAATAAATTGATTAAAGATGTGTTGATTTGTAGTTAATAGAAGGCTTCATGTTATAAAGGTTTCATTCACTTAATTACCAGTCCAACTACAACATGAATGGTTACCAACCTGGCTCACTTATTGTAAGCCGGGTTGCCTCTCTGTTAATGCAAAGCAAGGGCACTGAGGTAGAAGGGCTTGAGTCCCTATGTAAGAGCTTGGCGACTCCACTACCCCTATGCATACCCTCTCCTCTAAATATACACCCTGATCTATGTAACGCATATAGATTGAATAATATTTATGTAGATTACTACATCTCTGCTTTGTGAATAATGATTTATTGTATTATCCCCAGGGAGAACGAGGGGACCTTGGAAGCTCCATTGATGGTGAACTTGGACCTTCGGTAAGTTCATAATGAGTTCAGCATGTCCATCTTACTCATGATGAGGAGAGGGGTCAACCTCTTACACATGATGAAGAGAGGGGTCAATATTGGTGTTGGTATAAACAGGTTTAAAGTTCTGTTAATTTGTCTAAAAAGGATGGATACCTCACATCCTCAAAAACTGTTTGTGTTTTGTTGTAAAATATTTTCAGAAGGTTTGTAACTTACAAACAAGCAGTGACTATTACAGGAGAGTGTCATTAAATTACAAACAAGCAGTGAATATTACAGGAGAGTGTCATTAAATTACAAACAAGCAGTGAATATTACAGGAGAGTGTCATTAAATTACAAACAAGCAGTGAATATTACAGGAGAGTGTCATTAAATTACAAACAACCAGTGACTATTACAGGAGAGTGTCATTAAATTACAAACAAGCAGTGAATATTACAGGAGAGTGTCATTAAATTACAAACAACCAGTGACTATTACAGGAGAGTGTCATTAAATTACAAACAAGCAGTGACTATTACAGGAGAGTGTCATTAAATTACAAACAAGCAGTGACTATTACAGGAGAGTGTCATTAAATTACAAACAAGCAGTGAATATTACAGGAGAGTGTCATTAAATTACAAACAAGCAGTGACTATTGCAGGAGAGTGTCATTAAATTACAAACAACCAGTGAATATTACAGGAGAGTATCATTAAATTACAAACAAGCAGTGAATATTACAGGAGAGTGTCATTAAATTACAAACAAGCAGTGACTATTACAGGAGAGTGTCATTAAATTACAAACAAGCAGTGAATATTACAGGAGAGTGTCATTAAATTACAAACAAGCAGTGACTATTACAGGAGAGTGTCATTAAATTACAAACAAGCAGTGAATATTACAGGAGAGTGTCATTAAATTACAAACAAGCAGTGACTATTACAGGAGAGTGTCATTAAATTACAAACAACCAGTGAATATTACAGGAGAGTGTCATTAAATTACAAACAAGCAGTGAATATTACAGGAGAGTGTCATTAAATTACAAACAAGCAGTGACTATTACAGGAGAGTGTCATTAAATTACAAACAAGCAGTGAATATTACAGGAGAGTGTCATTAAATTACAAACAACCAGTGACTATTACAGGAGAGTGTCATTAAATTACAAACAAGCAGTGACTATTACAGGAGAGTGTCATTAAATTACAAACAAGCAGTGACTATTACAGGAGAGTGTCATTAAATTACAAACAAGCAGTGACTATTACAGGAGAGTGTCATTAAATTACAAACAACCAGTGAATATTACAGGAGAGTGTCATTAAATTGAAATGAATTTTCTATAGATTGCATTAACAAATGTCAACATTTGTCCAGCCACACCAGTCGAGAGGTGGGTGTGATATCGCTCTTCAACATTTGTCCAGCCACACTAGTCAATTTCTTACAAATTTTTTATAATTTTTAAAATCAGTATCCCCAGGATGAAACAAGATGTCAGAACACTGTATTAACAGTTCTAGTCAGTATCCCCAGGATGGAACAAGATGTCAGTACACTGTATTAACAGTTCTAGTAGTCAGTATCCCTTGGACGGAACAAGATGTCAGAACACTGTATTAACAGTTCTAGTAGTCAGTATCCCCAGGATGGAACAAGATGTCAGAACACTGTATTAACAGTTCTCATCTTCTTTATACAAAATAAATATGCTTGAAAACTAAACTAATCCTAAATTTTGTAAAAAAAGGGTTTTATATTAAAATTAAAGTATAAATTTATTAAGTGCAACAAATAAGCAGATCCCAAGGGACTGCTGCAAAAGTAGATACCAGGCACCTCTGCAAAAACAAGACCGCTGGCCCCTGGGACTGCTGCAAAAACAAGACCGCTGGCCCCTGGGACTGCTGCAAAAGCAGACCTCTGGGCCTGGGACTGATGCAAAAGCAAACCCCTTGGGACTGCTGTAGAAGCAGACCCCAGATTTTGTTGCAGAAACAGACTCCCAGGGACTGTTGCAGAAACAGACTCCCAGGGACTGTTGCAGAAACAGACTCCCATGGACTGTTGCAGAAACAGACTCCCAGGGACTGTTGCAGAAACAGACTTCCAGGGACTGTTGCAGAAACAGACTCCCAGGGACTGTTGCAGAAAGAGACTCCCAGGGACTGTTGCAGAAAGAGACTCCCAGGGACTGTTGCAGAAACAGACTCCCAGGGACTGTTGCAGAACAGACTCCCAGGGACTGTTGCAGAGACAGACTCTCAGGGACTGTTGCAGAAACAGACTCCCAGGGACTGTTGCAGAAACGGACTCCCAGGGACTGTTGCAGAAACAGACTCCCAGAGACTGTTGCAGAAACAGACTCCCAGGGACTGTTGCCGAAATAGACTCCCAGAGACTGTTGCACAAACAGACTCCCAGGGACTGTTGCAGAAACAGACTTTCAGGGACTATTGCAGAAACAGACTCCCAAGGACTGTTGCAGCGGTGAAGAAATTTTAGTGAGTGGAGGAGGTTGTTGTTTAGTGCAAGAGTGGGTGCATTAGTGATACATATAGGTTATTAACACAATAGTGCAGAATTACTATCTTTGGGTGCATTAGTGATACTTATAGGGTATTAACGCAAGAGTGCAGAATTACTGTCTTTGGGTGCATTAGTGATGCATATAGGGTATTAACACAAGAGTGCAGAATTACTATCTTTGGATCATTAGTGATACATATAGGGTATTAACACAAGCGTGCAGAATTACTATCTTTGGGTGCATTAGTGATACATATAGGGTATTAACACAAGAGTGCTGATTTACTATCTTTAGGTGCATTAGTGATACATATAGGTTATTAACACAAGAGTGCAGAATTACCATCTTTGGGTCCATTAGTAATACATATAGGGTATTAACACAAGAATGCAGAATTACCATCTTTGGGTCTATTAGTGATACCTATAGGTTATTAAAACAAGAGTGCAGAATTACTATCTTTGGGTGCATTAGTGATACATATAGGGTATTAACAAAAGAGTGCAGAATTACTATTATTGGGTGCATTAGTGATACTTATAGGGTATTAACACAAGAGTGCAGAATTACTATCTTTGGGTGCATTAGTGATACATATAGGGTATAACACAAGAGTGCAGATTTACTATCTTTGGGTGCATTAGTGATACATATAGGGTATTAACACAAGAGTGCAGATTTACTATCTTTGGGTGCATTAGTGATACATATAGGGTATTAACACAAGAGTGCTGATTTACTATCTTTAGGTGCATTAGTGATACATATAGGTTATTAACACAAGAGTGCAGAATTACCATCTTTGGGTCCATTAGTGATACATATAGGGTATTAACACAAGAGTGCAGAATTACTATCTTTGGGTGCATTAATGATACATATAGGGTATTAACACAAGAGTGCAGAATTACTATATTTTTATTCAGTTTTGATTGTTTTTGTCCAAATTTGATGTTTCTCTAATTTTTGTGTTTCTTTATTTGCAGGGAAGAGAAGGATTCAAGGGAAAGAAAGGGGAACCTGCCCCATTTGTTCCAACACAGCGGGGTGAGCCAGGTGAAAGGGGGCAGTCTGGTGATGACGGTCCCAGAGTAAGTTAAATCAGATACACAGTGAATGCTTCAGTGGATCTGCATTTCATCTGATGATATCTTCAAGAGATGCCTTCATGAGTGGCTCAACCTTTGCTTGATTATATCAAACAGGCTAACCAGAAGAATGATGAATTTAAGTACTGTAAGATCCTGTAATGGAACACCTTCATAAACAAAGAAAATTGTTTTCACTTAGCTTTGCTCAACTTACTTAAAGGGCACAAACTGAAGGCAACATACCCCATACATTTGAAGTGAATTCACCCCCCCCCTCTCCCACGGGTTCAATGTTTAAGCACTGTAGAGAGAAAGACAGTGGAACTCCAGTAGAAGGGGTTTGTAACAAGTCAAGTAGAAGGGGTTTGTAACAAGTCAAGTAGAAGGGGTTTGTAACAAGTCAAGTAGAAGGGGTTTGTAACAAGTCAAGTAGAAGGGGTTTGTAACAAGTCAAGTAGAAGGGGTTTGTAACAAGTCAAGTAGAAGGGGTTTGTAACAAGTCAAGTAGAAGGGGTTTGTAACAAGTCAAGTAGAAGGGGTTTGTAACAAGTCAAGGGAAGCAAGAAATATTTATTTGGGGTGTTTCAGGATTGTTCATCTTTCCATAGAAGGAAAGTTTATTCAGTCACCATTTAGAACACTTGTTCTGGGAGCTGAGCGTTTGGGGAACCAGCTGTACGAGGAGTTGAACCGGTGGGTATCAGTTGTACTAGGAGCTAAACAGGGAAACCAGTTGTACTAGGTGCTGAGCGTTTGGGGAACCAGTTGTAGTAGGAGCTGAATCGTCCATCCAGGATTAAGAGGTACACATGTGCAACGAGAGCGGCGTGACATCTGATTCTTTTCTCTCATACTATTTCGCTCCGTTTTCACTTCACTTTGCACCAATTTTCGTTTTATATCTTCATATTTCGGATTTTTCTCTGTGGATGGGCTTCTGTTCTCGGTGAGATCGTTTCTTTTATATTTTCCCTTTCGTTCTGACCAGACTTTCACGCCTCTCGTTACTAGCACAGCGGTTCTTGTATAGTAGTTCTGTGACTTTTTTTCTAGCTGCCTCGGGTCTCTTGGCCCTTGGTTTTTTTCTTTCATTATGACGAAGCGCTTGTGCATTGACCTTGACCCTCCCTCCCCTCCCCGTGACCCACCTGTTACCTCCATTGACCATTCTTCAACCCCAATCCCCAAAATCCTAATTTATACATGCCACCAACAAGCAAGAAAGCTTTAAAAAAAGTTTCTCCCTCCCTAAAATCCCTCCCAAAGAAAGAGATCCAAAGAAAAAACAAGCCAACTCAGACCCAACAGAGCTTCCTCCAGATAACCCCCTTCCTCCTTCTGGCATGCACCACAAACAATTACAATAACACCCACAACATCATACAATGGAAGATAAGGAGCCTTAAGGCCAATTCTGAAGAAATTGACCTGGCCACCACCTTCAACCCGGTCGTCTTCTACCTACAAGAAACTTTCTTGAAAACCACTGACCATTACTCCCTCAACAACTTCGCTTGCTATCACAAACATTAAGTGGACGCCGACAGAGCCTGTGGGGGCGTCTCCATTCTCATTAGACACGATATCCCACACAGCCCTGTTCATGTGAACACCAATCTTCAGGCCAGCTGTATATCTATCTCCCTCCACAAAACTTTCACTCTTTGCAATATCTATCTCCCCCCCCCTCCCCAACACCAAAATTCAACCAACCAGCTTTAACAACATTATCCCTCAGCTTCCCACCCCCTTCATCCTTCTTTGTGACTTCAATGCTCACAACGCTCTGTGGGGCTCTATTACCACCACCCCCAGAGGCAAGCTCATCAAAAACGCTCTTCGTCAGCACAGCCTGTCCTTGCTCAACACTAACTCCCCGACCTACCTTCCTCCTGCCACAGGCTCTCTCACCAGTATTGACCTGTCTATCTGTTCCCCTAATCTCCTCCCTGATTTTAGCTGGAGAGTCACTGCTGACCTCTGTGATAGTGATCATTACCCTCTTTTTTATACACTCCAACCTTCAAACCCCCACTGACCACACCCCCAATTGGAACCTCGAGAAGGCTGACTGGCCCCTTTTTGAAACCCTCTGTGACTCACACCTCTCCCCCCATCTCCTCGAGGATGAGGATCCATGTCAAACTTCAGTAATATTCTTATCAACATTGCCACCTGCTCAATTCTTTAAACCCCCAAATCATCCCCCCAGAGAAAACTGACTGGCCCCTTTTTGAAACCCTCTGTGACTCACACCTCTCCCCCCATCTCCTCGAGGATGAGGATCCATGTCAAACTTCAGTAATATTCTTATCAACATTGCCACCTGCTCAATTCTTTAAACCCCCAAATCATCCCCCCAACCCCTGGTTCTCTGATGACTGCAAAACCGCCATCAAGACCACCCATAACCTCAACCTCTTTCGCAACAGCCGTGCCAAGGCCAAGCGCTCTTTCAAGGACAGTAAAACCAACACTTGAAACAAGTTCATCTCTTCTCTCACCACCAACACCCCCACTAAGAAGATTTGGAGAATGGTTAACAGCTTCCACGGCAGAGTAGGCAAATTTCCCATCTCTTATCTCTCTTGGAATGGTGACCTTCTCACCGCGGAAAAGGACATCGTTAACCACCTCGCCGCCTCTTTCAGCATCATCTCCTCGACCAACTACTCCAATGCCTTCAAAACCAAAAAAGCTTGCGATGAAACCCGGAGAATCACTTTTCTCTCCGACAACTCCGAAAGCTACAACACCTCTCTCACCCTTTCTGAATTAAACCAAGCCATCCACGACGCTGGCTGCACCTCCAAGGGCCCAGATAACATCCCCTACCAGTTCCTGAAATACCTCCCCATCAAGGCCACTACTACCCTACTCACCATCTTCAACCACATTTTGTCCTCGCACTCCTTTCCCCCTATCTGGAGGACAGCTATTGTCATACCCGTCCTTAAACACGGGAAGGACGATACCGACCCCTCCAGCTACCGCCCCATCGCCATCACCTACTGTCTCTGTAAAATTTTGGAAAGGATCATTAATCAGAGACTAAACTGGTTCCATGAGACCAAGAGAATCCTCTCCCCTCACCAAAGCGGCTTCCGAAAACATCGCAATACCCTAGACCAGTTAATTTTGCTCAACACCGCTCTCTGGGAATCCTTTGCAAAAAAAGAACACCTCATTGCCATATTTTTTGACCTCGAGAAAGCTTTCGACACTACTTGGAAATACAGCATTACCTGCAAACTTCACACCATTGGCCTTGCAGGCCATCTCCTCATCTTTATTCAAAACTTTCTCTCACCCTGGCAGTTCCAAGTTCGCATTGGCACACCCTCTCCAACGCGTACCCCCAAGAAGAGGGCGTCCCCCAAGGCAGCATCTTCTCTCCCACTCTCTTCAACCTGAGCATTAATGACATCGCAGATAACCTTGGCCCCAACATCAAATGTACCTTCTACGTGGATGACTTCACCATCTTCTACTCCTCCCCTAGCTTTCCTATTGTTCAAAATAGGCTCCAAATCAGCCTTGACCAGCTACAAGTCTGGAGCAACAATAACGGTTTTAAATTCTTCAAAGACAAGACAGTCTGCATGCACTTTTGTCATTTCAATAACCTCCACTCCAACCCGAACTTTGTGCTCAATGGAAATCGCATCCCCAAAGTTGAACACACAAAGTTCCTGGGTTTAACTCTAGACCCCAAGCTCACCTACAAGCAACACATCACGGACCTGAAACTAAAATGCAACAGCTCCCTCAACATCCTCCGACTCCTCTCCAACACCACTTGGGGAGCGAACCGCTATGCTCTCCTCAAAATTTTCAGGCTCACCATTCGTGCCAAGCTTGACTATGGCAATATTGTCTACTGTGTCGCTCACAACTCATACCTCAACCACATACATCAACACCATTCAAAATGAAGCCCTCAGGCTTTGTCTAGGTGCCTACAGGACCTCCCCAATCACCAGCCTTCATGTTAAAGCCAAAGAACCCCCCTTTCTACTTAGATCCCCCTTTTTACTTAGATGTAGAAAGCTTAGCCTCTCCTATGCTTTTAGAGTCCTCACCAACACCCAGAACCCTGTTTACAACCTCATTAGGTACCCCAATTTCCCCACCCTCTTTGATAGGACTAAAATCCTATCCCCTCCCTTTAGCTTATGCATTAAATCAGACCTCTTCCATCTCGGCATCAACCCCATTCTCGGCACCTACTCCTGGCCCACTTTTCTTCCTTGGGCCACCCCCCTCCCTCCTGTCCACCTGGGCCTCTCCTCTCATCACAGAACTCAAACCCACCCTAACCTCTTCATCAATCTCCACAACCAAATCAAAGACCAACTCTCAAATTACACCTCCATCTATACTGATGGCTCCAAGGAAGGCAACAAGACAGCTGCTGCTGCCGTCATCCAAGACATCACCCTCAGTAGCAGACTTCCCGACTACTCATCCATCTTTTCAGCCGAGGCTAAGGCCATTCTCCTTGCCCTCAACTTCATTAAGTACTCTCCGCTTAGCCACTTTGCCATTCTCTCTGACTCTTACTTCTATACTCAATCTTAAATGGGATAACCTCACATGCCACCTTCTCTTCCGGAAACTCCTTTCTCCACCCTCTGCAGGAAAAGTGTCTTTTTCTTCTGGATACCCAGCCATGTTGGCATCCCTGGCAATGACAGGGCTGATGCAGCCACTAAGCTTGCCCTCAACCCCCTCCCTACTCCTTTTCCGAAAGCCCTCTCGGACATCAAACTGCTTATCGCTTCCCTTGTTCTTGACCACTGGCAAACCTCATGGAGCTCCCAAAATGATAACAAACTTTATGTCATCCAGCCCACAATTCCTATCAAAACCAACATCAACAACCTCTTTGTATCAACAATGTTCATATTACCCGTCTTAGAATTGGTCACACCCATCTCACTCACTCCCACCTCCTTATTGGCTCCCCTCAACCCCTCTGCAACAATTGCCACTGCACCCTCACAATCCATCATGCTCTCCTTGCTTGCCCCCTGTACAACCTTCCCAGAGCTTCCCTCGCTCCCCACAACTCAATTTCTGAGTTCTTCCAGAAAAATCCTCCGGATAAGATAATCTCCTTCCTTTATCATGCTTCCCTCTACAACCATATTTAATTCTCCTCTTCCACCCCCTCTCTACTTTGTTTTTGTTTCAACCATGCACCTCCCCTCTTGATCACAGCTTTCTGACCTTTTGTACTTGAATTTTTATCATTCTGCCCCTGTTTCCTTTCCTTCCTACCTCTAGAATGATCTGACCTTCAGGAACAATTTGACCCTTTTTGTCGTGGTGCTGTTAATCAGCCCTCATCAAACAAACAAACAAACTGAATGGGGGAACCAGTTGTACTAGGAGCTGAGTGGGGGAACCAGTTGTACTTGGAGCTGAATGGGTGGGGACCAGTTGTACTAGGAGCTGAATGGGGGAATCAGTTATACTAGGAGCTGAATGGATGGGGAACCAGTTGTACTAGGAGGTGAACGGGTGGGGAACCAGTTGTACTAGGAGCTGAACGGGGGAACCAGTTGTACTAGGAGCTGAACGGGGGAACCAGTTGTACTAGGGGGTGAACGGGGGAACCAGTTGTACTAGGAGCTGAGCGATTGGGGAACCAGTTTAATGGGTGGGGACCAGTTGTCGTAGGAGCTGAACGGGTGGGGAACCAGTTGTACTAGGAGTTGAATGGGTGCGGACCAGTTGTACTAGTAGCTAAACGGTTGTAATAATAGCTGAATGGGTTGGGAACTAGTTTTACTAGAAGTTGAACAGAGGGAATCAGTTGTACTAGGAGCTGAACGGGGGAACCAGTTGTACTAGGAGCTGAGTGGTTGGGGAACCAGTTGTACTAGGAGTTGAAGAGGTGGGGACCAAAACACAAATTGATGCAAATGAGAAAATTACTGAATGAAATCCTAAACCCTCTGACATATCGTTATTGTTTCATTTAGGGTAGAGATGGGAGCAATGGATGGCCAGGGCGAAAGGGAAGAAAAGGAGTTACAGGTTTAAAGGTGAGTGATTGAATCCTCCCAGGAGGGTTATAGGTACATTTTATAAATTGTTATCATGTTTATAGGTACATCTGAAAAGGTTTTATCATGTTTATAGGTACATGTGATAAATTGTTATCATGTTTATAGACACATCTGAAGTTTTAGTCAATCATGTTTATAGGTTCATCTGATGAGAAGTTATCATGTTTATGGGTACATTTGATAAGTTTTTATCATGTTTATAGGTTCTTTTTTAAGTTTTTATCATGTTTGTATGTACATCTCAAGTTTTTCATCATGTTTATATGAGTGTTTATATGATGAGTGGTTATCATATTTATAGGTACATCTGCTAAGATTTTATCATGTTTATAGGTACATCTGCTAAGATTGTATTATGTTTACAGGTACATCTGATAAGTTTTAATCATGTTTATAGGTACATGGTACACAGTGGTTATCAATTTTATAGGTAAATCTGATGTTTTTTCATGTTTATAGGTGAGTTTTAATCATCTTTATAGATGCATCTGATAAGTGGTTATTATGTTTATAGGTACATCTCATAAGTTTTTATCATGTTTATAGGTACATCTGATGAGTGGTCATCATGTTTATAGGTACATCTATTTTTTTGTATCATGTTAATGGGTACATCTGATAAGTTTTAATCATGTTTATAGGTAAACCTGATAAGTAGTTATCATGTTTATAGGTACATCTGATAAGTGGTTATCATGTTTATAGGTACATCTGATAAGTTTTTATCATGTTTATAGGTACATCTAATGAGTGGTCATCATGTTTATAGGTGCATCTAAAAAGGTTTTATGTTAATAGGTACATCTGATAAGTTTTAATCATGTTTATAGGTAAATCTGATAAGTAGTTATCATGTTTATAGGTACTTCTAATAAGTGGTTGTCATGTTTCTAGGTACATCTGATAAGTGGTTATCATGTTGATAGGTATATTTGATAAGTTTTTATCATGCTTATAGGTACATCGGATAAGTTTTTGTCATGTTTAGAGGCACACAGTACACCTGATAAGTGGTTATCATCTTTATAGGTACATCTGATAAGTGGTTATCATGTTTATAGCTACATCTGAAAAGGTTTTATTATGTTTACAGATAAATCTGATAAGAATTTATGTTTATAGGTACAACTGTTTTTGTCATGTTTATAGGTACATCTGATAAGTGTTAATTTGTTATGTTTATAGGTTAATCTGATAAACTTATGTTTAAAGGAGCATCTGAAAATATCATGCATAAAGGACTATGACACTTGGAGGCAATAGGCTCAATTGCTAGAAACTAATGAAAATGGCAAAAAACTGTTTTTGTTAGGCTTTAATTTGAAGAAATGTATGTTATTCTGGAATGATCGTCTGACCACCTCGGTATTGTAGTCCCTGCAGTTTTTGGGGATGTTAAATCCAGACCAAGCCTCTGTGTATCTGCCAAGCACTTACAGTATCATACTGTACATGGTACTACCAAACTTTTATCAGAATACACTGTATGATAAGTCCTCACTTACCAATCACTAGGTATAATATGGTGCCCCTAGGGTATCATTTAGACCACATAGGTATCATCCAAGTTGTAATGCATCATCAAAGTCCTAATGTATGGGGGGTGTGTTGTAGAGCTGTGACCGTTTAGCATGTACACGATACACGCTCGCAAATCTTGTAAACGTTTACTAAATACTTCATTGCGAGTAATCGTTTTTCATACATCATAGTGTCTTGCCGTTGAAAATCAATATTCATGATTAAAATCACACACACATTCGGCTGACAAAATTCCATTCAATGACTTTTTACAAACTGTAAATCATTAGCATTATCCTTTTTAAATGTGCGAATCACATATGCGCAGTAATCACCAATGAATGGGGATATTATGCACTTTGATTTCGCCGAAATCTGAGTAATTTAACTTGTAAAATGCACCGCGAATGTGCAGCAGTAAACCGTAAAACTAACAATAGGCCTAACGTTAGGCCATAAGGCTTTAAATCCCACGCAATCAAGGCCCGTTTTATCGACCAAAAAAAACTTGAATCGTGACAATCAGTACATTTACATGTAAATATTACCTGATGAGTCAAATAAATTTTGCAAGAAAGAAAAAATATTGCCTAATAAACAAACAGAAAAAGGTTTTAACAGGGCTGGAATTCTGCATGCTTCGCAAAGATGGCGGCCATCTCTTCCAGAGGACCGATATTTCAGAACTTCCTGGTGGTGGTGGCGTAGTTTTGAAATGTTTTACGGCGAGGTATATCATAGGCCTAGTATGCAAGATTTTCACAGAACTTTGAAAGCCGTGAGCGAATAGGACAAAAAGTTACTGTGATGTTGAGTTTAAATGACATTAAAAGGAACTTATCTGTTCTTTCTAAACTGAATTTCCATGCATATTTTCTATAAAAATGATGATTTATACTGTAGAAGTAAAGTTTTTACGATTTGGGAAGCAAAACTCAGCGTCTATTTGGGCAATGCAGTCAGTACTTTTGCCATACTAGTTGCACGATTTGTTTACTTCGCCTCGTAGTTTTGGAGCAATTTTGGTGTATTTCCGAAAATTACGGTACTAAACTCGTGTACACGATACACGCTCGCTTTTTTTGGCGTGTACACGTTTACTCAAATCCCTAAACGTTCACAGCTCTAGTGTGTTGTATCAGGCCATATGTTAAGTTTGATGGGGTGTGTGCCTGCATGTGTTGTATCATGCCATATGTTAAGTCTGATGGGGTGTGTGCCTGCATGTGCTGTATCAGGCCATATGTTAAGTCTGATGGAGTGTGTGCCTGCATGTGTTGTATCATGCCATATGTTAAGTCTGATGGGTTGTGTGCCTGCATGTGTTGTATCAGGCCATTTGTTAAGTCTGATGGAGTGTGTGCCTGCATGTGTTGTATCAGGCCATATGTTAAGTCTGATGGAGTGTGTGCCTGCATGTGTTGTATCAGGCCATATGTTAAGTCTGATGGAGTGTGTGCCTGCATGTGTTGTATCAGGCCATATGTTAAGTCTGATGGAGTGTGTGCCTGCATGTGTTGTATCATGCCATATGTTAAGTCTGATGGGTTGTGTGCCTGCATGTGTTGTATCAGGCCATTTGTTAAGTCTGATGGAGTGTGTGCCTGCATGTGTTGTATCAGGCCATATGTTAAGTCTGATGGAGTGTGTGCCTGCATGTGTTGTATCAGGCCATATGTTAAGTCTGATGGGGTGTGTGCCTGCATGTGTTGTATCAGGCCATATGTTAAGTCTGATGGGTTGTGTGCCTGCATGTGTTGTATCTGGCCATATGTTAAGTCTGATTGGGTGTGTGCCTGCATGTGCTGTATCAGGCCATTTGTTAAGTCTGATGGAGTGTGTGCCTGCATGTGTTGTATCAGGCCATATGTTAAGTCTGATGGGGTGTGTGCCTGCATGTGTTGTATCAGGCCATATGTTAAGTCTGATGGGTTGTGTGCCTGCATGTGTTGTATCTGGCCATATGTTAAGTCTGATTAGGTGTGTGCCTGCATGTGTTGTATCAGGCCATTTGTTAAGTCTGATGGAGTGTGTGCCTGCATGTGTTGTATCAGGCCATATGTTAAGTCTGATGGGAGTGTGTGCCTGCATGTGTTGTATCATGCCATATGTTAAGTCTGATGGGGTGTGTGTGTGTGCCTGCTTGTGTTGTATCAGGCCATATGTTAAGTCTGATGGGGTGTGTGCCTGCTTGTGTTGTATCAGGCCATATGTTAAGTCTGATGGGGTGTGTGCCTGCATGTGTTGTATCAGGCCATATGTTAAGTCTGATGGGGTGTGTGCCTGCTTGTGTTGTATCAGGCCATATGTTAAGTCTGATGGGGTGTGTGCCTGCTTGTGTTGTATCAGGCCATATGTTAAGTCTGATGGGGTGTGTGCCTGCATGTGTTGTATCAGGCCATATGTTAAGTCTGATGGAGTGTGTGCCTGCATGTGTTGTATCAGGCCATATGTTAAGTCTGATGGGGTGTGTGCCTGCTTGTGTTGTATCAGGCCATATGTTAAGTCTGATGGGGTGTGTGCCTGCATGTGTTGTATCAGGCCATATGTTAAGTCTGATGGGGTGTGTGCCTGCTTGTGTTGTATCAGGCCATATGTTAAGTCTGATGGGGTGTGTGCCTGCATGTGTTGTATCAGGCCATATGTTAAGTCTGATGGAGTGTGTGCCTGCATGTGTTGTATCAGGCCATATGTTAAGTCTGATGGGGTGTGTGCCTGCTTGTGTTGTATCAGGCCATATGTTAAGTCTGATGGGGTGTGTGCCTGCATGTGTTGTATCAGGCCATATGTTAAGTCTGATGGGGTGTGTGCCTGCTTGTGTTGTATCAGGCCATATGTTAAGTCTGATGGTGTGTGTGCCTGCATGTGTTGTAACAGGCCATATGTTAAGCCTGATGGGGTGTGTGTCAAATTATGTACATAAATTGTCAATTTTTTCCCAATGTATGTTTGTGCCAGGAAATTAAAAGATAAATGGTTTCTTCTTTGGTTCAGATATTTCCACATGTATGTTAATGTTTACATTTTCATTCCAGGGTCTGATAGGTCCTGAAGGGCCCAAGGGTCTCATGGGGACTCCGATATCTGCCCCCCTTAAAGGAGAGAAGGGACAGCCGGTAAGAAATTAATTGTTTCAACAATTACAATGCAACTTAATGTCTTGTAATATTTGTGTAAGGTTGGTTATTTATTGATTTAAAACAGGAAGTGACATAATAGTGATTGGCAGAGATGCTTTTCAAGGAGCTCTTAGCAAAAAGTGAGTGTCCTTGGAGCTAATTCATGGCAACAACAGAAGTCTCATATTGAATAACATAGGCAAGATTTGAAGGGGCAAAGGGGCATTTGCCCCCCCCCCCACTTTATTTTTATTTTTTTTGTCTTTTGTATGGTAATTTTTTGCATGATTTTGTGATTTTGTTCCCCTACACTTTTGACTTTGCCCCCCCCCCTACACTTTTGACTTTGCCCCCCTACACTTTTGACTTTGTCCCCCAACTTTTGGTATAGGCGAATTCCGCCCATGACAGGTGTTGTTAAAAAATTGATTAATTATTTGTAACAAATGCTTTCAGTTGATTTGATATTCTTATCATTACATCACTTTTAAGAAAAGGGTATTAGAATATTCTAGAGACTTCAGAAAAAAATTTCTCTCATTTCGGCCAAGTGCTTCCTGTTAAATGTTCGTATTACTTACATTTCTATTTTGAGGCCAACTTTTCATCAACCTGGGACTGACTTTGAATAATTTTAAACCAACTTTTTTAACAGTTAATCATTTAAGGGTTCATAGATGCACAGCTTTGACTTTGCCTGAATGGTCGAGTTCCCACAGCACTAGAGGAGGGCAGGATGACAGTATTATGCATGCCCTTTTGGGTGATTGATATCAATTGTCTTACATAAATGGTACAAAGAGTGGCATTCCGTTGATTTGATTGATGACAGAAATTAAAATCACTGGCAAAGGACCTCTCAGAAGCCCATCAGGTCTGGTTGTTGTTAATGAATTTATTCAAGTCCAGTCAAGTGCTGTTTATTTTTGTGACTTCTGGTAGCACAGAACTAATTATTTTCTCCATTTAAGCCTATGATGAAAGAGTCAAGTTTGGGGTCCTTTTTGTACCAAAATATTATAGATTTGGAACTTTTGTGATGTTTTCCAAAAAGTACCATCTAATATTTCTCGAATGAGCATAATTTCAATAGGGGGTCACCAAAGGTTTTGGCCCTTTTTTGGGGGGCTGAAATGAAGTGGTGTTGTTATACACCCTCACCAAATCACTCAAATTTGGGTATGGGTCCATGGTAAAAAAGCTCCCCATGAAACTTTACTGAAACAAATCTTGTCAAGTTTGGATATGCATAGTTAAGATCTATCCTTTCTGTACCATTCCTGAAATTGTCAACTTCTTAGCTTTCTGCCCCATGACATGGGACCACTCAAAAATATTTTTATTAGCCTCTTCTTTGAAGGTTCTCATTTTTGGATGGCAGAGTGATTGATACCTTATTAGTTCCGTGCTACCTTATCCATTATTTCTCATGAAAAACCAAAAGTAAGTCATGTGATGTCGATGGGATTTAAACCATGACCTCTCGAGTAATTTTGGTTTCATGTGGGCCTCACCTGGGAAATCCTCTGTTTTATTTTTGTAAGATAAAAATCAATCAGGTGGGTGTAGGTCTTAAATCTTAGGGTGTCATCTAATTGTCTGGAGGTGTTGTTTTAACTTCAAATTTAGTGCAGCTTGTTAAGCACATGTGGACAACATCTTTTTTCAATGTGACAGTATTTCTAAATTTTACAGTCTTTTTAAACAGTTTGGTCTCCCATGATTTTGTTATATGTTGGTGTTGTATAATTTGAGCATTGCAAAGGTTTATAAATGTTAAGGTATTGGTAGCTGGTATTGTTTGCTATACATCTATTACTAGTGTCCTCCTGTCTCTCTGCCTAAAAATCAGAATTCCTAGTGTTTGTGAAAATGGGCTCATTACATTAAGTTTCCTTAACCTCTGAAGTTGAAGGGAAGAATGTTTGGAGGAAGTTTATGAAATGACATCGCATAATAGCAAAGTGTCATCATTTATCACTATTGTGTCATCACATATCACCAATGGGTCATCACATATCACCAATGCATCTCATATTACCAAAATGACATCACACGCACCAAAGTATCATCACATTGAAATTTTCATTAGCAGATGGGAAGTTTGAACTTATCTGTACAGGACCAACCTTATAATATTTCTTCTAGTCAACATTGATTATTTAGTGCTTAGTTGGTGATTATTCAGTGCTTAGTTGGTGATTATTCAGTGCTTAGTTGGTGATTATTCAGTGCTTAGTTGGTGATTATTCAGTGCTTAGTTGGTGATTATTCAGTGCCTAGTTGGTGATTATTCAGTGCTTAGTTGGTGATTATTCAGTGCTTAGTTGGTGATTATTCAGTGCTTAGTTGGTGATTATTCAGTGCTTAGTTGGTAATTATTCAGTGCTTAGTTGGTGATTATTCAGTGCTTAGTTGGTAATTATTCAGTGCTTAGTTGGTGATTATTCAGTGCTTAGTTGGTGATTATGTATATTTAGGTTACTGTTCAAACAAGTAGTTTAATATTTCAATATATTAAGTAAGAAAAACAATTTAGATTTCTGTTCTTTCTGTATTAGGGTTACCCTGGTATAAAGGGTATGCCTGGTAGGGGGTACAACACAGGAACCAATGTGACCATCCCAGGGGAGAAAGGGGAACCAGGAGTTCAGGTAACTATCAAATAATTCATCAATTAACCGTTCACTTGATTCTAGCAGTCAAATGATTCCATCAGTCATTTAGTTGATATAATCATAGAGAGTGAAGCGTCTGGGACATGGTGACATTTTGTGACAAAAATTCATTGTCCAAAAATCTGACATTTTGTGACAAAATGTGACAAAATGAACATAAACAAATGTATTAAAATTTGTCTGCCATTTACCAGCCCACCATGTCTTTTATGACTATGCAGTCAGTATTATTTTCCATTGTATAGAGTCTACTGTATCATAATTTGTTGTTGCATTTTAGTGGTGGATTCCATTTTTCATGAAACGGACATAACCAAGTGATCATTTCTATGAGTATCACTGATCAACTGGTCATGATGTGTGAATCTATGCCAATCAAATGTGACAAAGGCAAAACTGATGTGACATTCTGTGCAAAAGGCGCCAAAAATTATGTATATTTTAGACATGTGACAAATTTGGAATTATAGGATGTGACAAACACATCAACCATCAATCCTCACTGCCTTCTCTGTAATCAGAAATTCAGTAGGTTTAATCATCAGTGAATTGATTTATCAGTATCAATCAATATATAGGGTGATAAGTGTAAATCAATCTATTGATATATCAGTATCATTCAATCTATTAATTTATCAGTATCAATCATTCTATTGCTTTATCAGTATCAATCAATCTGATTTATCAGTATCATTCAATCTGTTGATTTATCAGTATCAATCAATCTGTTGATTGATCAATATCAATCAATCTTTTGATTTATCAATACCAATTATTTGGTTTATCATTACCAATCTTATATTATCAGTATCAATCAATATATTTTTATCAGCATCAATCAATGTATTGATTTATCAGTATCATTTAATCTATTGATTGATCTGTATCATTCAATCTATTGGTTTATCAGTATCAATCATATTTATTTACCAATACCATTCATTCAATATGATTTATCAGTATCAATCAATTTGTTGAATTATCAGTATCAATCAATCTGTTGATTTATCAATATTAATAAATCTATTGATTTATCAATACCAATCAATTGATTTATCATTATGAATCTATTGAATTATCAGTATCAATCAATATTTTTTGATCAGCATCAATCAATCTATTGATTTATCAGTATCAATCATTCTATTAATTTATCAGTATCAATCAATCTATTGATTTATCAGTATCAATCTATTAATTTATCAATACCAATCAATTTTAAGGATTTATCAATACCAATCAATTGATTGATTTATTAATTTAAATCTCTTTATTTATAAGTATCAATCTGTTTATTTATCAGTATCAATCAATCTATTGATTTATCAGTATCAATCATTATAATGATTTATTAATACCAATCAATCTATTGAGTTGTTAATACCAATCATTCTATTGACTTATAAGTAACAATCATTTCATTGATTTATCATTATCATTTAATCAATTGATTGATTTAAGTTAATACTTTTAAGCTCATACCAGGGAAAGCACATGTAGTCACATTTAACAACACATACCAGGAAAAGCACATGTAGTCACATTTAACAACACATACCAGGGAAAGCACATGTAGTCACATTTAACAACACATGCCAGGGAAAGCACATGTAGTCACATTTAACAACACATACCAGGGAAAGCACTTGTAGTCACATTTAACAACACATACCAGGGAAAGCACTTGTAGTCACATTTGACTGTTTTCAGTGTGGACCAAGGGATTGGATCAAGCTTTGAAGTGATGGTCAATTGCATAGGTGCAGTTTTTCATTAGAAACTGATGCATGTTATTGCTGTCAAAATCAACACTTTTGTCTGAAATTGTTCAAGGATCATTAGGGCTGAATTAGTATTTTCACAACACACTCACACAGTAGCTAAACAGTAACGAGGTTATCATAACTGATCAGAAGGGTTAACAAAGGCAACCAACAGACTATGAAAATTGATTATTGTCCCTGTAGAGGGTTATCAAAACAGATTCAGGGCTATTAAACCCGGTATCAACTTACTCAGTCAGACCATGGAGCTATTTCAGTTAATAGCTCCATGGTCTGACACAGGTTGGAAGTCTTATTGTTATAGCTAGTAGTTCCCTTTGGAAGTTATAGTGATAACACTATGTCAGCAATTGACTTAACAATTCTTAAGATTACAAATTAACTGCTGGGAGCATAGGTAGAATCTTGTTGAGGATATAAATTACTTAAACTAAAACAAGTACAGATTGATAGACACATGAAGAATGCTATCTAGATGGTAATGCTCAGATTGATAGACACACATGAAGAATGCTATCTAGATGGTAATGCTCAGATTAATAGACACATGAAGAATGCTATGCTATCTAGATGGTAATGCTATCTAGATGGTAATGCTGAACTGAATGCTGAGATTGATAGACACATGAAGAATGCTATCTAGATGGTAATGCAGATCTGAATGCTCAGATTGATAGACACATAAAGAATGCTATCTAGATGGTAATGCTGATCTGAATGCTCAGATTAATAGACACATGAAGAATGCTATCGAGATAGTAATGCTGATCTGAATGCTCAGATTGATAGACACATATAAAGAATGCTATCTAGATGGTAATGCTGATCTGAATGCTCAGATTAATAGACACATGAAGAATGCTATCTAGATGGTAATGCTGATCAATTACATTGTATATAATTGGATCCAATGATGAATGAGCAGCTGTCCACATTGTATATAATTGGATCCAATGATGAATGAGCAGCAGTCCACATTGTATATAATTGGATCCAATGATGAATGAGCAGCAGTCCACATTGTATATAATTGGATCCAATGATGAATGAGCAGCAGTCCACATTGTATATAATTGGATCCAATGATGAATGAGCAGCAGTCCACATTGTATATAATTGGATCCAATGATGAATGAGCAGTAGTCCACATTGTATATAATTGGATCCAATGATGAATGAGCAGCAGTCCACATTGTATATAATTGGATCAATGATGAATGAGCAGCAGTCCACATTGTATATAATTGGATCCAATGATGAATGAGCAGCAGTCCACATTGTATATAATTGGATCCAATGATGAATGAGCAGCAGTCCACATTGTATATAATTGGATCCAATGATGAATGAGCAGCAGTCCACATTGTATATAATTGGATCCAATGATGAATGAGCAGCAGTCCACATTGTATATAATTGGATCCAATGATGAATGAGCAGCAGTCCACATTGTATATAATTGGATCAATGATGAATGAGCAGCAGTCCACATTGTATATAATTGGATCAATGATGAATGAGCAGCAGTCCACATTGTATATAATTGGATCCAATGATGAATGAGCAGCAGTCCACATTGTATATAATTGGATCCAATGATGAATGAGCAGCAGTCCACATTGTATATAATTGGATCAATGATGAATGAGCAGCAGTCCACATTGTATATAATTGGATCCAATGATGAATGAGCAGCAGTCCACATTGTATATAATTGGATCCAATGATGAATGAGCAGTAGTCCACATTGTATATAATTGGATCCAATGATGAATGAGCAGCAGTCCACATTGTATATAATTGGATCCAATGATGAATGAGCAGCAGTCCACATTGTATATAATTGGATCCTATGATGAATGAGTAGTAGTCCACATTGTACATAATTGGATCCAATGATGAATGAGCAGCAGTCCACATTGTATATAATTGGATCCAATGATGAATGAGCAGTAGTCCACATTGTACATAATTGGATCCAATGATGAATGAGCAGCAGTCCACATTGTATATAATTGGATCCAATGATGAATGAGCAGCAGTCCACATTGTACATAATTGGATCCAATGATGAATGAGCAGCTGTCCACATTGTATATAATTGGATCCAATGATGAATGAGTAGTAGTCCACATTGTATATAATTGGATCCAATGATGAATGAGTAGTAGTCCACATTGTACATAATTGGATCTAATGATGAATGAGCAGCAGTCCACATTGTATATAATTGGATCCAATGATGAATGAGCAGTAGTCCACATTGTATATAATTGGATCCAATGATGAATGAGTAGTAGTCCACATTGTACATAATTGGATCTAATGATGAATGAGCAGCAGTCCACATTGTATATAATTGGATCCAATGATGAATGAGCAGTAGTCCACATTGTATATAATTGGATCCAATGATGAATGAGCAGCTGTCCACATTGTATATAGTTGGATCTAATGATGAATGAGCAGCTGTCCACATTGTATATAATTGGATCCAATGATGAATGAGCAGCTGTCCACATTGTATATAGTTGGATCCAATGATGAATGAGCAGCTGTCCACATTGTATATAATTGGATCCAATGATGAATGAGCAGCAGTCCACATTGTACATAATTGGATCCAATGATGAATGAGCAGTAGTCCACATTGTATATAATTGGATCCAATGATGAATGAGTAGTAGTCCACATTGTACATAATTGGATCTAATGATGAATGAGCAGCAGTCCACATTGTATATAATTGGATCCAATGATGAATGAGCAGCAGTCCACATTGTATATAATTGGATCCAATGATGAATGAGCAGCTGTCCACATTGTATATAATTGGATCCAATGATGAATGAGCAGCTGTCCACATTGTATATAATTGGATCCAATGATGAATGAGTAGTAGTCCACATTGTATATAATTGGATCCAATGATGAATGAGTAGTAGTCCACATTGTACATAATTGGATCCAATGATGAATGAGCAGCAGTCCACATTGTACATAATTGGATCTAATGATGAATGAGCAGCAGTCCACATTGTATATAATTGGATCCAATGATGAATGAGCAGCTGTCCACATTGTATATAATTGGATCCAATGATGAATGAGCAGTAGTCCACATTGTACATAATTGGATCCAATGATGAATGAGCAGCAGTCCACATTGTATATAATTGGATCCAATGATGAATGAGCAGCTGTCCACATTGTACATAATTGGATCCAATGATGAATGAGCAGCTGTCCACATTGTATATAATTGGATCCAATGATGAATGAGCAGCTGTCCACATTGTACATAATTGGATCCAATGATGAATGAGCAGCATTCCACATTGTATATAATTGGATCCAATGATGAATGAGCAGCAGTCCACATTGTATATAATTGGATCCAATGATGAATGAGCAGCAGTCCACATTGTATATAATTGGATCCAATGATGAATGAGCAGCTGTCCACATTGTATATAATTGGATCCAATGATGAATGAGCAGTAGTCCACATTGTATATAATTGGATCCAATGATGAATGAGCAGCAGTCCACATTGTATATAATTGGATCCAATGATGAATGAGCAGCAGTCCACATTGTATATAATTGGATCCAATGATGAATGAGCAGCTGTCCACATTGTATATAGTTGGATCCAATGATGAATGAGCAGCAGTCCACATTGTATATAATTGGATCCAATGATGAATGAGCAGTAGTCCACATTGTATATAATTGGATCCAATGATGAATGAGCAGCAGTCCACATTGTATATAATTGGATCAATGATGAATGAGCAGATGAATGAGCAGCTGTCCACATTGTATATAATTGGATCAATGATGAATGAGCAGCAGTCCACATTGTATATAATTGGATCCAATGATGAATGAGCAGCAGTCCACATTGTATATAATTGGATCCAATGATGAATGAGCAGCAGTCCACATTGTACATATAATTGGATCCAATGATGAATGAGCAGCAGTCCACATTGTATATAATTGGATCCAATGATGAATGAGCAGCAGTCCACATTGTATATAATTGGATCAATGATGAATGAGCAGCAGTCCACATTGTATATAATTGGATCCAATGATGAATGAGCAGCAGTCCACATTGTATATAATTGGATCCAATGATGAATGAGCAGCAGTCCACATTGTATATAATTGGATCCAATGATGAATGAGCAGCAGTCCATTGTATATATTGGATCCAATGATGAATGAGCAGCAGTCCACATTGTATATAATTGGATCAATGATGAATGAGCAGTAGTCACATTGTATATAATTGGATCAATGATGAATGAGCAGCAGTCCACATTGTATATAATTGGATCCAATGATGAATGAGCAGCAGTCCACATTGTATATAATTGGATCCAATGATGAATGAGCAGCAGTCCACATTGTATATAATTGGATCCAATGATGAATGAGCAGCAGTCACATTGTATATAATTGGATCAATGATGAATGAGCAGCAGTCCACATTGTATATAATTGGATCAATGATGAATGAGCAGCAGTCCACATTGTATATAATTGGATCCAATGATGAATGAGCAGCAGTCCACATTGTATATAATTGGATCCAATGATGAATGAGCAGCAGTCCACATTGTATATAATTGGATCCAATGATGAATGAGCAGCAGTCCACATTGTATATAATTGGATCCAATGATGAATGAGCAGCAGTCCACATTGTATATAATTGGATCAATGATGAATGAGCAGCAGTCCACATTGTATATAATTGGATCAATGATGAATGAGCAGTAGTCCACATTGTATATAATTGGATCCAATGATGAATGAGCAGCAGTCCACATTGTATATAATTGGATCCAATGATGAATGAGCAGTAGTCCACATTGTATATAATTGGATCCAATGATGAATGAGCAGCAGTCCACATTGTATATAATTGGATCCAATGATGAATGAGCAGCAGTCCACAATGTACATAATTGGATCCAATGATGAATGAGTAGTAGTCCACATTGTATATAATTGGATCCAATGATGAATGAGCAGTAGTCCACATTGTATATAATTGGATCTAATGATGAATGAGCAGCATTCCACATTGTAATGATGAATGAGCAGTAGTCCACATTGTACATAATTGGATCCAATGATGAATGAGCAGCAGTCCACATTGTATATAATTGGATCCAATGATGAATGAGCAGCAGTCCACATTGTATATAATTGGATCCAATGATGAATGAGCAGTAGTCCACATTGTATATAATTGGATCCAATGATGAATGAGCAGCAGTCCACATTGTATATAATTGGATCCAATGATGAATGAGCAGCAGTCCAATGATCCACAATGATGAATGAGCAGCAGTCCACATTGTATATAATTGGATCCAATGATGAATGAGCAGTCCACATTGTATATAATTGGATCAATGATGAATGAGCAGTAGTCCACATTGTATATAATTGGATCCAATGATGAATGAGCAGCAGTCCACATTGTATATAATTGGATCAATGATGAATGAGCAGCAGTCCACATTGTATATAATTGGATCCAATGATGAATGAGCAGTAGTCCACATTGTATATAATTGGATCCAATGATGAATGAGCAGCAGTCCACATTGTATATAATTGGATCAATGATGAATGAGCAGCTGTCCACATTGTATATAATTGGATCCAATGATGAATGAGCAGTAGTCCACATTGTATATAATTGGATCCAATGATGAATGAGCAGCAGTCCACATTGTATATAATTGGATCCAATGAATGAATGAGCAGCAGTCCACATTGTATATAATTGGATCCAATGATGAATGAGCAGCAGTCCACATTGTATATAATTGGATCCAATGATGAATGAGCAGTAGTCCACATTGTATATAATTGGATCCAATGATGAATGAGCAGCTGTCCACATTGTATATAATTGGATCCAATGATGAATGAGCAGTAGTCCAGTACATAATTGGATCAATGATGAATGAGCAGTAGTCCACATTGTATATAATTGGATCCAATGATGAATGAGCAGTAGTCCACATTGTATATAATTGGATCAATGATGAATGAGCAGTAGTCCACATTGTACATAATTGGATCCAATGATGAATGAGCAGCTGTCCACATTGTATATAATTGGATCCAATGATGAATGAGCAGTAGTCCACATTGTATATAATTGGATCCAATGATGAATGAGCAGCAGTCCACATTGTATATAATTGGATCAATGATGAATGAGCAGCAGTCCACATTGTATATAAATTGGATCCAATGATAAATGAGCAGTCCACATTGTATATAATTGGATCCAATGATGAATGAGCAGCAGTCCACATTGTATATAATTGGATCCAATGAATGAATGAGTCCACATTGTATATAATTGGATCAATGTCAGCAGTCCACATTGTATATAATTGGATCAATGATGAATGAGCAGTAGTCCACATTGTATATAAATTGGATCCAATGATGAATGAGCAGCTGTCCACATTGTATATAATTGGATCCAATGATGAATGAGCAGTAGTCCACATTGTATATAATTGGATCCAATGTAATGAGCAGCAGTCCACATTGTATATAATTGGATCCAATGATGAATGAGCAGCAGTCCACATTGTACATAATTGGATCCAATGATGAATGAGTAGTAGTCCACATTGTACATAATTGGATCCAATGATGAATGAGCAGCTGTCCACATTGTATATAATTGGATCCAATGATGAATGAGCAGTAGTCCACATTGTACATAATTGGATCCAAAGATAAATGAGCAGTAGTCCACGTATGTATATAATTGGATCCAATGTAATGAGTAGTAGTCCACATTGTATATAATTGGATCCAATGATGAATGAGCAGTAGTCCACATTGTACATAATTGGATCCAAAGATGAATGAGCAGCTGTCCACATTGTATATAATTGGATCCAATGATGAATGAGCAGTAGTCCACATTGTACATAATTGGATCCAATGATGAATGAGCAGCAGTCCACATTGTACATAATTGGATCCAATGATGAATGAGCAGCTGTCCACATTGTATATAATTGGATCCAATGATGAATGAGCAGTAGTCCACATTGTACATAATTGGATCCAATGATGAATGAGCAGTAGTCCACATTGTACATAATTGGATCCAATGATGAATGAGCAGCAGTCCACATTGTACATAATTGGATCCAATGATAAATGAGCAGCTGTCCACATTGTATATAATTGGATCTAATGATGAATGAGCAGCAGTCCACATTGTACATAATTGGATCCAATGATAAATGAGCAGCTGTCCACATTGTATATAATTGGATCTAATGATGAATGAGCAGTAGTCCACATAGTATATAATTGGATCCAATGTAATGAGTAGTAGTCCACATTGTATATAATTGGATCCAATGATGAATGAGCAGCAGTCCACATTGTATATAATTGGATCCAATGATGAATGAGCAGCTGTCCACATTGTATATAATTGGATCTAATGATGAATGAGCAGTAGTCCACATAGTATATAATTGGATCCAATGTAATGAGTAGTAGTCCACATTGTACATAATTGGATCCAATGATGAATGAGCAGCAGTCCACATTGTATATAATTGGATCCAATGATAAATGAGCAGCTGTCCACATTGTATATAATTGGATCTAATGATGAATGAGCAGTAGTCCACATAGTATATAATTGGATCCAATGTAATGAGTAGTAGTCCACATTGTACATAATTGGATCCAATGATGAATGAGCAGCAGTCCACATTGTATATAATTGGATCCAATGATGAATGAGCAGCTGTCCACATTGTATATAATTGGATCCAATGATGAATGAGTAGTAGTCCACATTGTATATAATTGGATCCAATGATGAATGAGCAGCAGTCCACATTGTATATAATTGGATCCAATGATGAATGAGCAGTAGTCCACATTGTATATAATTGGATCCAATGATGAATGAGTAGTAGTCCACATTGTATATAATTGGATCCAATGATGAATGAGTAGTAGTCCACATTGTATATAATTGGATCCAATGTAATGAGCAGCAGTCCACATTGTATATAATTGGATCCAATGTAATGAGCAGCAGTCCACATTGTATATAATTGGATCCAATGATGAATGAGCAGTAGTCCACATTGTATATAATTGGATCCAATGATGAATGAGCAGTAGTCCACATTGTATATAATTGGATCCAATGATGAATGAGTAGCAGTCCACATTGTATATAATTGGATCCAATGATGAATGAGTAGTAGTCCACATTGTTTATAATTGGATCCAATGTAATGAGCAGCAGTCCACATTGTATATAATTGGATCCAATGTAATGAGCAGCAGTCCACATTGTATATAATTGGATCCAATGATGAATGAGCAGTAGTCCACATTGTATATAATTGGATCCAATGTAATGAGCAGCAGTCCACATTGTATATAATTGGATCCAATGATGAATGAGCAGCAGTCCACATTGTACATAATTGGATCCAATGATGAATGAGCAGCAGTCCACATTGTACATAATTGGATCCAATGATGAATGAGCAGCTGTCCACATTGTATATAATTGGATCCAATGATGAATGAGCAGTAGTCCACATTGTATATAATTGGATCCAATGTAATGAGCAGCAGTCCACATTGTATATAATTGGATCCAATGATGAATGAGTAGCAGTCCACATTGTATATAATTGGATCTAATGATGAATGAGCAGCAGTCCACATTGTATATAATTGGATCCAATGATGAATGAGCAGCAGTCCACATTGTACATAATTGGATCAATGATGAATGAGCAGCTGTCCACATTGTACATAATTGGATCCAATGATGAATGAGCAGCAGTCCACATTGTATATAATTGGATCCAATGATGAATGAGCAGCAGTCCACATTGTACATAATTGGATCCAATGTAATGAGTAGTAGTCCACATTGTATATAATTGGATCCAATGATGAATGAGCAGCTGTCCACATTGTATATAATTGGATCAATGATGAATGAGCAGCTGTCCACATTGTATATAATTGGATCCAATGATGAATGAGTAGTAGTCCACATTGTATATAATTGGATCCAATGATGAATGAGCAGCAGTCCAATGATTGTACATAATTGGATCAATGATGAATGAGCAGTAGTCCACATTGTATATAATTGGATCCAATGATAATGAGCAGCTGTCCACATTGTATATAATTGGATCCAATGATGAATGAGCAGTAGTCCACATTGTACATAATTGGATCCAAAGATGAATGAGCAGTAGTCCACATTGTATATAATTGGATCCAATGTAATGAGTAGTAGTCCACATTGTATATAATTGGATCCAATGATGAATGAGCAGCAGTCCACATTGTATATAATTGGATCCAATGTAATGAGCAGCAGTCCACATTGTATATAATTGGATCCAATGTAATGAGCAGCAGTCCACATTGTATATAATTGGATCCAATGATGAATGAGCAGTAGTCCACATTGTATATAATTGGATCCAATGATGAATGAGCAGTAGTCCACATTGTATATAATTGGATCAATGATGAATGAGTAGCAGTCCACATTGTATATAATTGGATCAATGATGAATGAGTAGTAGTCCACATTGTTTATAATTGGATCCAATGTAATGAGCAGCAGTCCACATTGTATATAATTGGATCAATGTAATGAGCAGCAGTCCACATTGTATATAATTGGATCCAATGATGAATGAGCAGTAGTCCACATTGTATATAATTGGATCAATGTAATGAGCAGCAGTCCACATTGTATATAATTGGATCCAATGATGAATGAGCAGCAGTCCACATTGTACATAATTGGATCAATGATGAATGAGCAGCAGTCCACATTGTACATAATTGGATCCAATGATGAATGAGCAGCTGTCCACATTGTATATAATTGGATCCAATGATGAATGAGCAGTAGTCCACATTGTATATAATTGGATCCAATGTAATGAGCAGCAGTCCACATTGTATATAATTGGATCCAATGATGAATGAGTAGCAGTCCACATTGTATATAATTGGATCTAATGATGAATGAGCAGCAGTCCACATTGTATATAATTGGATCCAATGATGAATGAGCAGCAGTCCACATTGTACATAATTGGATCCAATGATGAATGAGCAGCTGTCCACATTGTACATAATTGGATCCAATGATGAATGAGCAGCAGTCCACATTGTATATAATTGGATCCAATGATGAATGAGCAGCAGTCCACATTGTACATAATTGGATCCAATGTAATGAGTAGTAGTCCACATTGTATATAATTGGATCCAATGATGAATGAGCAGCTGTCCACATTGTATATAATTGGATCCAATGATGAATGAGCAGCTGTCCACATTGTACATAATTGGATCCAATGATGAATGAGTAGTAGTCCACATTGTATATAATTGGATCCAATGATGAATGAGCAGCAGTCCACATTGTACATAATTGGATCCAATGATGAATGAGCAGTAGTCCACATTGTATATAATTGGATCCAATGTAATGAGCAGCTGTCCACATTGTATATAATTGGATCCAATGATGAATGAGCAGTAGTCCACATTGTACATAATTGGATCCAAAGATGAATGAGCAGTAGTCCACGTATGTATATAATTGGATCCAATGTAATGAGTAGTAGTCCACATTGTATATAATTGGATCCAATGATGAATGAGCAGTAGTCCACATTGTACATAATTGGATCCAAAGATGAATGAGCAGTAGTCCACGTATGTATATAATTGGATCCAATGTAATGAGTAGTAGTCCACATTGTATATAATTGGATCCAATGATGAATGAGCAGTAGTCCACATTGTATATAATTGGATCCAACCTTCCAAATTTTATCAAAATGGAATCATCCTCCTAACGAATATTTATGTAACCCATTTGTTTATTTTTCTTTGCTACATTTTGACCATAGATGGAGTTGGTAAAACCACAGTAGGGATATAGGCATCAGCAATGTGAGGGGGATGACAACAGAAGATGTGGGGTGGGGAAAGGTATAGAAGGGTGTCATTATCTTGCTGTTTAGTATCAAAAGTAATAGTTTCTTTCTTTTCTCAAAGGGAATGCGTGGTAGAATAGGTGAGAAAGGAGACAGGGGACTAGATGGACTAAAGGTAAGAATTTAATAAGTTGGTAATTTGATTTTTGTAGGATTGTTTGCAGCATAAGTTTGTTACCTACTAGTACCTCAAAGAACATAATTACATTATCTCATTAGGTTCACATACTTCTGTTACCTACTAGTACCTCAATGAACATAATTACATTATCTCATTATGTTCACATATTTCGGTTACCTACTAGTACCTCAAAGAACATAATTACATTATCTCATTAGGTTCACATACTTCGTTACCTACTAGTACCTCAAAGAATATAATTACATTATCTCATTATGTTCACATATTTCGGTTACCTACTAGTACCTCAAAGAACATAATTACATTATCTCATTAGGTTCACATACTTAGTTACCTACTAGTACCTCAAAGAACATAATTACATTATCTCATTAGGTTCACATACTTCGTTACCTACTAGTACCTCAAAGAACATAAATACAGTATCTCATTATGTTCACATACTTTGTTACCTACAAGTACCTCAAAGAATGTAATTACATTATCTCACTAAGGTTCACATACTTCGTTACCCACTAGTACCTCAAAGAACATAATTACATTATCTCATTATGTTCGCATACTTCGTTACCTACTAGTACCTCAAAGAACATAAATACATTATTTCATTATGTTCACATACTTCCGTTACCTACTAGTACCTCAAAGAACATAATTACAGTATCTCATTATGTTCACATACTTCGTTACCTACTAGTACCTCAAAGAACATAATTATCTCATTATGTTTTTGCATACTTCCGTTACCTACTAGTACCTCAAAGAACATAATTACATTATCTCATTAGGTTCACATACTTCCTTCACCTACTAGTACCTCAAAGAACATAATTACATTATCTCATTATGTTCACATACTTCCGTTACCTACTAGTACCTCAAAGTACATAATTACATTATCTCATTATGTTCACACACTTCGTTACTTACTAGTACCTCAAAGAACATAATTACAGTATCTCATTATGTTCACATACTTCGTTACCTACTAGTACCTCAAAGAACATAATTATCTCATTATGTTTTTGCATACTTCCGTTACCTACTAGTACCTCAAAGAACATAATTACATCTCATTAGGTTCACATACTTCGTTACCTACTAGTACCTCAAAGAATATAATTACATTATCTCATTATGTTTACACACTTCGTTACCTACTAGTACCTCAAAGAACATGATTACAGTATCTCATTACGTTCACATACTTCGTTACCTACTAGTACCTCAAAGAACATAAATACATTATCTCATTATGTTCACACACTTTGTTATCTACTAGTACCTTAAGGAACATAATTACATTATCTCATTATGTTCACATACTTCGTTATTTACCAGTACCTCAAAGAAGATAATTATCTCATTATGTTTTTGCATACTTTGTTACCTACTAGTACCTCAAAGAAAATAATTACAGTATCTCATTATCTTCACATACTTCGTTACCTACTAGTACCTCAAAGAACATAATTACATTATCTCATTATGTTCACATACTTCTATGTACAGTGGCAGATATACAGGAATTAAAATGTTGAATATTTGTGAATGGGAAAGTCTTGGAAAATTAGCAAAAAATCCATCAAGCAGTTAACATTAACTGGCCATTTTACAACTTCATTAGATATCACACCAAAGTATTGAAGGAAATATGCAGACATCTGAATTGTCTGTAAACTACTCGTTATACTCTGTTAAACACTCACACTGATATTGGTAGCATTTAATTGAGGTGCGTAAGCAAGCAAGCAACGCTTTATTTGCCTGATGCAGTCCTTTCATATACTTTTCTTCTCTTTTATAGGGAATGACGGGTGACAAGGGAATGTTTGGGGAGAAAGGTGTTACAGGTATCCCCGGAGGAAGGGTAAGTAACTTATTCTCCAGTCAAATTAATCTTGAATGGTCGGAAGAAGATCAAGTGTGTGTGTCACCGTCATCTAGGCACAGTGTTGGAAATTATCCAGTAACAGATCAAGTAAAGAAACAATCTTGCGCTCTTAGTTTGTCTTTCTTTGCATAAATCCAGTCATTCATTTGTGGTATCTGTTGTTGCTCTTGCCTTAACTGAAGCTCGTGGCATGCCATCTGCACTGTAAACAAGAATAGTTGGTGTATGGTGGGCCCCCTGTCTGTGCCACCTGAGGCTCATAAGTTCCTTTGCAATGTAACTCATGATTTGGTAAAATGGATTTGGTAAGTAAGTACCATCTTGACTGTCTGTTTCTTACTATGGGCTTATGTCCTGGGAAGTTGGGCTCTTCTTAGGAGGTTGATCTTCTTGCTGAAAGTTTTCCCCTTCCTATGAGGATTTGCCCTGCCTAGGAAGCCATGTCTTTTTCTGGTGGCCCTCTCCTAGTGGTGCACCTACCAGGCAGGTGGTGCACCTGCCTGGCGGGTGGTGGTGCACCCGCCTGGCGGGTGGTGGTGCACCCGCCTGGCGGGTGGTGGTGGCACCCCGCCTGGCGGGTGGTGGTGCACCCGCCTGGCGGGTGGTGGTGCACCCGCCTGGCGGGTGGTGGTGCACCCGCCTGGCGGGTGGTGGTGCACCCGCCTGGCGGGTGGTGGTGCACCCGCCTGGCGGGTGGTGGTGCACCCGCCTGGCGGGTGGTGGTGCACCCGCCTGGCGGGTGGTGGTGCACCGCCTGGCGGGTGGTGGTGCCTGGGCGGGTGGTGGTGCACCCGCCTGGCGGGTGGTGGTGCACCGCCTGGCGGGTGGTGGTGCACCGCCTGGCGGGTGGTGGTGCACCGCCTGGCGGGTGGTGGTGCACCCGCCTGGCGGGTGGTGGTGCACCCGCCTGGCGGGTGGTGGTGCACCCGCCTGGCGGGTGGTGGTGCACCGGTGGTGGTACGCCTGGCGGGTGGTGGTGTGGTGCACCCGCCTGGCGGGTGGTGGTGCACCCGCCTGGCGGGTGGTGCACCTTCCTCTCTTGTAGGGTGAATCTTGAGGTTAGTATGCCCACCTCTAAGCTAAGGAATGGATGTGACTTGTTTCAAAATGCATTTTTTTTCTCAACTTTCTTCTTTTCTTGATGACTAGGGAGATACTGGCAGAAAGGGTTTTAAGGGCGTGGCAGGGATGAATGGAGAGGATGGCTTTGACGGCCTGGATGGACCCAATGGTATCCCTGGTAGACGGGTAAGTACACCTTACACCTGCAGGGTGTAGTAGGGTGATTATCTTTCACCTTAAGAACTGCTGTCCTCCATTTCATGTAGAATTCAAAGCACTTTTGATACCCCTGGCCATAAAAATATCAGTTTTATCGGAACTTTGCGGCATGTTGGGAATATATTATACTATGTAGTATATATAGGCATAATCCAAAATAATAAACTTGATATGGAAGCACCCAGAAGTAATTCCACAACAGGAGGCGCCAGTCTACAATAACATATGCACTTCTGCATTGAAAAATGTAAAGCATTTGCTTATCATTACCTTTGTTACTTACATTATCACTAAATAACTTGCATTTGACATGTTTATCAGATGTTGATGTCCTTGCTATTGCTAGTGAATATTGCGCATTGCTAATATGTTTCATAGGAATAAGTTCAGCTTTCAAGCAGGGTATGACATCATCAATAGACTAAAAATCAGATAAAATAACATTAATAACATTTGATTGATAACATTTGATTGATAACATCTTGGACATGAATCTGTTTTACTGATTAGTTTATTTTACTCTCTTATTGCAAGTGTGATTCATATGAATATGAATATTTATCTTATATTGCAAGTTTGTGTTACCTTTAAATGGTACCCATTCAGGCCCATAGTGAGGAGCTGAGCATTAACACTTCAAAGAGGGCACTTGGGCAGGGACTCCTTTTACTTTTGTTCCGTATTGTTTTGCATTAGGGACACAGATCTGTGCAAGAAGAAAGCACAACCCCACGCTGTGCACTTCTTTTTACAATGTTCCAGCATTTAAGTGGATAGGGAGACTCATTGCATACAGTGAGTTTGGTGCAGGGAGACGAAGGGCTCACTGCATACCGTGAGTTCGGTGCAGGGAGACGAAGGGCTCACTGCAGGAGTTTGGTGCAGGGAGACGGGCTCACTGCATACCGTGAGTTTGGTGCAGGGAGACGAAGGGCTCACTGCATACCGTGAGTTTGGTGCAGGGAGACGAAGGGCTCACTGCATACCGTGAGTTTGGTGCAGGGAGACGAAGGGCTCACTGCATACCGTGAGTTTGGTGCAGGGAGACGAAGGGCTCACTGCATACCGTGAGTTTGGTGCAGGGAGACGAAGGGCTCACTGCATACCGTGAGTTTGGTGCAGGGAGACGAAGGGCTCACTGCATACCATGAGTTTGGTGCAGGGAGACGAAGGGCTCACTGCATACCGTGAGTTTGGTGCAGGGAGACAAAGGGCTCACTGCACACACCAGGAGGTGATACACCAAATGGGATTGTCTTGGCATTTAAGTCAAGTGCTGGTTTTTGTTATTGTGCAGATTAATGGATTTTGTTCTTTTACCACAGGGACCTTTTGGAGATTATGGTGATGACGGTAACCCTGGTCCTGTTGGTGAGGAAGGGGAGGGTGTGGTAAGTCGAGCAAATCTTTTTTCATTTGGTGAGATATGACAATTAATATCATGATCAGTATACTCCCTTTCACCTCTGAACCTTAAATCAACAAGTTTTTAATTTGTTGTGAGAAAAAAAAATCAACATTCCACTACAACTAGTTGAAACATTTAGCATTTTTGGCCCTTAGACCCCTCGAACCCGACACCCCAGATTTTCTCAAAATCAGGGGTAATCCACACCATTCAACTCAAGAGATTCTACACAATTCATTGACTAGCATTCAGGTATTGTTACACCATACACAACACAAGGGTAATGTGTACCTTCTTAACTGACAACATCTTCATAGTCTATTTACAGTTCACTTGTTAGCAACCAGCTACTGTTACACTGTACACAACAGGTCATTCATCTTGGGCTCAAGACACATAACTGCTGTTTAGTGATGCGAATCAGATAAGTCCTTGGCGGAGCCTAAAGAAAAATATACATTATATGCTTAGGAGAACTTTGTGCAAAACCCATGAATGATTGATGAACCATTCCTCATAAGGTTGGTTATTTCATCATGAAATTGACAAATCAATTTGAAGTCTTATTAAAAAGCTTTTATGGCAATTTCATGTCATAAATTCGTAAGCTCTACTGATCTTGTGCCACATTAGTATGAAGAAGCTTGGGGGGGGAGGCACTTCCATATGTGAGATATATATATACATATATATACAGATGATCAAACAATCATTGGCTATGCTGATGATCATAGCATCTACACCTCTTTTAAGCCAGGTGATAACGACTCCGAGGCCATGGCAATAAAAGGTCTGGAATCTACCATGGTAGATGTGCGGAATTGGATGCACGCTAATCGTCTCAAAATGAACGATGAAAAATCCGAATTTATTGTTTTGGGATGTACTCAACAGCTAGTTAAGTGTGACACATCCTCACTGTCCATTGGTGGTGTAACCGTAGAAAGGGCTAAAACTGTAAAATTACTAGGTGTAACTGTAGATGCGAATCTAAACCTCAAGCATCACATCTCACAAAAAGCTAAAGCACCATCCTTTGCTACATACAAACTAAAAAACAAAAAGTTGTTAACTAGATGAGGCTACCTCACTGAAATTGGCAAATTCCCTCATTTTTTCACATATGGATTTTTGTAATAGTTTATTTGTCAGCCTACCCTCTTTCTACTTGCAACCTCTTCAAAGAGTACAAAACCTCACAGCTAAAGTAATTCTAAAGAAATCCAAATTCCATAGTTCAACAGAATGTTTACGCAGTCTACATATACTTCCTGTTCAGGCCCGTGCTAAGTACAAAATTCTCCTTCTTGTCTACAAGTGTCTCAACAACTTAGCCCCTTCATATCTGTCTGACTTACTTCATGTTAAAACATCCTCCTATGCCACTAGGTCTTCTGCCGCCCTCATTCTTAATGTTCCCTTTACCCAAAAGAAATTGTTTGCTGACCGCTCGTTTAGTATTGCTGGACCCACGCTCTGGAATGGCCTCCCTATTAATGTTAGAAATACCGCCACCCTCCCAATGTTTAAGAAGGCTTTGAAAACCCATTTATTTACTCAAAATTTTTCGTAATCATATTTTTATTCGTAGTTCACATATCTTTTTATGTTTATTTATGATTCTTTGTAGCACTTAAGGCGTTTATTTATATTATAGTTATTTTTGTAAAGCGCCATTGAGTGCATCGTTTTGCAGTAATGTGCTATATAAGTTTTCTTACCATAACCATAACCATATATATATATATATATATATATATATATATATATATATATATATATATATATATATATATATATATATATATATATATATACATACATACATATATATATGTATATATATATATATATATATATATATATATATATATATATATATATATATATATATATATATATATATATATATATATATATATATATATGTATATATATATATATATATATATTATATATATATATATATATATATATATACTTCAAGTTATACCTTACCTTCCATGCTATAGATATTCAATCTGGTCACATGACCTGATTCTAACGCACTTCTAACCGACCTTATAAACAACGTAGTTACCAGCCAGCCTTGACCTCCATATAACCTCTACTAACCCTGACTCTTTTTCAGCGTGTTGTTTTCACAACATCGCTGGAACTAGTCAAATTTTTGGCGCATGCGAATTGAGTCGATGTCACCACAGGGTGTTCGAGGAGTCGGCTTCTTACAGCTCCAAGGAGCTACAGTTGTAACAAAAGAGCCTATTTTATTATTAACGTTATCCAGTGTATATCCTGCTTTCGTTTTTCTCGCATAGAATTAAGACAAAGTTTTTAATTTTCAAGCTTGATTTTTTGGGGCGTTGGAGAGACTGGAAGGGGGTCTCTCCGACGTCCTATTTACAGGAGAACTATTTTTTTTTTTTTTTTATCTCCACAGACACCAAGCTACTCAGTGGTTTGTGTTTTCCACGCTACCCCTACGCTAATAAAGAGTTTTTACCTTTAATGCTTTTTTTTGGGTTCTAAAAATGTTTCAGATAAGAGATTTTTCTGTTATTTTTTTTTGATGTACTAAGTTGCTATGTCTTGTCTCTCTATAAGGGTGAGCGAAGGATCATAGGTACATACACCATAGGGGCGTTTTGGCGTATTTGTATATGTATGCATTCATATATGTATATCTTTCTTTTTCAGAAAATAAGAATAAATTAGTCTCAGAGTTTCTACTTACGCTACGGCCACCTTCTTGATAGATTACTGAGTTCGGAAGGCCTGTGTTTGTAGCTTACTGTCTTAAATTTTTCCTGATTAACCCCCTGGAGGCGTCTGACTTGATAGATTACTGAGTCAGTAGTGCCACGGGCGCGGTCTCTCAGACGTAAGTTACCTGAGTCTATATATTTACTTCAAGTTGTATCTTACCTTCTATGCTATAATTATGCAATTTGGTCACACGACCTGAATCTAACGCACTTCTAACCGACCCTAAAAAACGCAGTAACCAGCCAAGCCCTGACCTCCATAATACCTCTGTACCACCTCACTCACTCTTTTTCAGCGCGTTGTTTGCACTAACATCGCTGAAACTGGTCATTTTTATTTTAATTAATTTAACCTTTTTCTAACTCTTTTCTCCGTTGCAGCTTCTACCTGGAAGGTTTTTACGCTGCCTTTTCTCATCCGGCTTGCCTTTTCAAGTCTTTCGAGGTAAGGACGAGGTAGCCATGGGTCCGAGATTCTTCGGCCGACCTACACGACTTTATCCGTGTAGCCTACACTTAAAATAGCGATTTCTGTCCCCATTCGTACAAAGCGAGTGGCTAGTTCGAGAGCATCCTACTCTCGTGGAGGGTGTTTTAGGTCCTAGAGCACCAGTTGTGCCTGTCTAGGGGACCTCTCGCCCCGGGATTTAGTCTTTTTCTCCCTCAGCCCCACCCGCCTCGAGGTGAGCCTAGCGTTATACTATGTATAGTGTTTTAGCACGTTAGGATATTTCAGTACACCTTCTCGTATGCATTAGGCCAATTTCTTCTTTCGATTTTGGCGCATGCGCATTGGTCGAAGTCACCGTTGGGTGTTCGAGGGATCGCCCTCTAACAACTCCAAGGAGCTACAGTTGTTACAAGAGAGCTTATTTTCGTTTTCACGTTACCAGCGTATGAATATTTTTGTTTTTCTTACACAGATTTGAGAGAAAATATTTGATTTTCAAGCTTGATTTTTGGGGTGTTGGAGAGACCGGGAGTGGGTCTCACCGACGTCCTATTTACAGGGAAACTAATCTTTCCTTTTTATCTTTACAGACCTCGAGTACACAGTGGTTGGTGCTTCCCACGCTACCCCGGCGCTTATAAAGTCGTTACGTTGGATGCGTTTTCTCGGGTTTCTAAAGTTTTTCAGATAGAAAATGTTTTTGATTACAAATTTGTTCTGTTTAAGAAAGTGTTGTTGTTCTGTTTAGAATGCTATGCCTCGTCTCTCTTTAGCGTGTCTGTAAGATCATAGTTACTTTGCCGTATTTATGTATGTACGCATGGAAATATGTTCTTCTCTTCTTAAGAAATTTTTTCAGTGAGAAATATTTTCTGTTTAAGAAAGTTTTGATGTTCTGTTTAGAATGCTATGCCTCGTCTCTCTTTAGCGTGTCTGTAAGATCATACTTACTTTGCCGTATTTGTGTATGTAAGCATGGATATATGTTCTTCTCTTTTCAGATATAAAAGAAGTTTACTGAGAAGGTTACGCTCTTAGTGGTGTTGCGCCTAGAGCGGTAACGGTAAGAGAGAGAGAGAGATATATAACCTGTTAGGGGCGCTATATGCGTCGCCTAAGTTGTAGTAAGATCCTATTGACGGGTCAGTACGGTTCCGTTGGACGGTCCCAGACGGTTCCGCAGCTCTATTTACGGGCATTGTGCGGTTCCGGGGGCCGGTTCCATTGAGACGGTTCCATAGACACGGTTCCATACGGTTCCGTTGGACGGTCCCTGATGGTTCCGCAGCCCTATTTACGGGCATTGTGCGGTTCCGTGGGACGGTTCCATACGGTTCCGTGGTCCATACGGTTCCGCGGCCCGTTGTTACGGGGCGGACGGTTCCATTGGACGGTTCCGTGGTCCATACGGTTCCGCGGCCCGTTGTTACGGGGCGGACGGTTCCATTGGACGGTTCCGTGATCCATACGGTTCCGCGGCCTGTTGTTATGGGGCAGACGGTTACATTGGACGGTTCCATACGTTTCCGCGGCCCGTTGTTACGGGGGGACGGTTCCATACGGTTCCATTGGCAGTTCCATACGGTTCCGCGGCCCGTGTTTACGGGGCGGACGGTTCCATTGGACGGTTCCGCGGCCCGTGTTTACACGGATCCGTATATAACGGGTTAACGTACATCGTACGGTTTAATCCGGTTATACGCCCACTAGCTACAAGCTAAGTGGTCAGGTGACAGGTGACATTCTTGACAAGAGGTATAGCATTGACAGCTATTTTTCTTCTTGGTCCCGTAGCCATTAGCAACGCAGTTCCACGGCTCGTGTGAACGCAATTAAGACTGTCTACGTTGAACGTTACAAGTTCCGTATTTATTTTCACCAGTATCATGGACATGGAGGACAGGTCCCCGAGTGTCGATGTTTTACACACCCAGGATGTCCCGCGATGCGTAGCGTGCAAACGCTTCTTTAAATTACGCTCCGGTGACATCCATCTCACGTGTTACGCGTGCAGATTATGCTGCGAGTCAAATCCCTGTACTCTTTGCAGTGATTGGGATCTAGCGGCGTGGTCGGAGCACAGACTCCACCGTGACCGGTACTTTCAAAGAGCGGCGGAGAAAGTGGAGAAGCGACGGTCTGATAGGCCCTCTTCGTCTTCCCCCCCCCCCCCCTTCCCGCCGCCACCGCCACCCAGGCCCAAAGCCAGGGAGGCGGGGCCGCCGCCTACTCTCAGCGTAGCGCCTCTTGAAAGACGTACACCGTACGGTTAATCCGGAAGTATAGCATTGAGACAGCTATTTTTCTTCTTGGTCCCGTAGCCAAAGGCTACGGCAGTTCCACGGTTCCACGGCCCATGTTTACGGGTCCGTAGGGTTCCATGGTCCGTGTTTTACGGGTCCGTACGGTTCCATTAGACGGTTCCGCGGCCCGTGTTTACGGTTCCGTCATGATTCCCACGGTCCGCGTTTGGGTCCTTTTTTCGCTTCCATTGGACGGCTCCAGTGAGCGGAACTTATCTTTAACGGGATAACGTACACTGTACGGTTAACCCGGTTATACGCCCACTAGCTACTACGCTACATGGTCAGGTGACAGATGACTTTCTTAACAAGAAGTATAGCATCACGACAGCTATTTTCTTCTTGGTCCTGTAGCTATTAGCTATGCAGTTCCACGACTCGTGCGAACGCAATTAAGATTGTCTGCGTTGAACATTACAGTTCCGTAATTATTTTCACCAGTATCATGGACATGGAGGACAGGTCTGCGAGTGTCGATGCTCTACACACCCATCATGTCCCGGCGTAGCGTGCTAACGCTTCTTTGATTTACGCTCTGGTCACATCCATCTCACGCGTTGCGCGTGCAGATTATGCTGCGAGTCCATTCTTTGTACTCTTTGCAGCGACTGGGTTCAAGTGGCGTATTCGGAGCACAGACTCCACCGCGACCGGTATTTTGGAAGTGCGACCGAGAGAGTGCGGCTCCGGTGTTCGGATGCGTATGGCTCCGTAGTTTTGTAACGGGATATCGTACACCGTACGATTTACCCGGATATGCACCCACTAGCTACAAGCTATGTGGCCAGGTGACAAGTGATAATCTTCACAAGAAGTATAGCGCTGTGAGAGCTATTCTATTCATGGTTCCGTAGCCATTAGCTACGCAGTGAACACCATTAATACGATTATCCGCGTTGAACGTTACAGTTCCGCAATAACTTTCACCAGTATCATAGGCACGGAGGACAGGCCTCTGAGCGTCGGTACGTTACGCACCTAAGAGGTCCCACTATGCATAGCGTGCAAACGCTTCTCTAGACCGTACGGGCCTGTACGACTTCAGAGTTTTTGCAACGGGATAACGTACACTGTACGATGAACCCCGAAATTGAGTCCGCTAGCTAGGAAGCTACTTGGTCAGGTTATAGGTGACAGTTTTCACGAGAAGTATAGCATCACGAGAGCTATTTTCTTCCCGTCTCTGTAGCCATTAGCTACGCTGTTCCACGGGCGTGTGAACTGCCTCTGTAGGATTTTCCGCGTTGAACGTTACAGTTCCGTGATGTTTTGCACCTATATCATCGACACGAAGGGCAGGTCCCTAGTGTCGGTGCGTTACGCGCCTTGACTGTTCTGCGATGCGTCGCATGTAAACGCTTTTTAGGTTGCGCTTTGGTGTTATCGACATGTTCAAACCCGTGTACACCGCCGTGGTCCTCGGTTCCGCGATGGGACTGGTAGGCCCACAAGAGGCGACGCCCTACGGGGTCTTACGTGAGTTAGTACCCTTTTTTATGGCTAGTTGTAGAGCCATTGGATTACTTGCACGGGTCCATTAGGGTCCGTACGGCTCCTGTGATCGATTCTATATGGCCCCCACTGCTTGTTTTCACGGCCCCGTAAGGGTCCGTAAAACAACTCGGCGGCTCCGTCCGGGGCATGGGATGACGTTTGGGTCCATAGGGCTGCATAGTTCTACAGCAAGGTAACGTACAAAGTATGTCACACCCGATAGTATACCCTTTAGCTTTTTAGCTACAGGGTCAGGTGATAGTTACAATCTTAGGAGATCTCCACGTTCGTGTTAGCTGACTTGGTGAGATTTTCGCGTTGAACGTCACGGTTCCGCATAGTTTTTCACCAGTTTCATGGACACGAGGACGAGTCCCCGTTTGTCGGTACGTCACGCTCCCAGGATGCGTCGCGTCTTAGCGCTTGCTCGGGTTTCGAGGCCTAGCGCTCGGGTGATAAGAATTCCTTCTTTACGGGAGGCATACCATCAGGAGAGCTATTCTCTCCGTGTTACGTAGTTCCACGACCGTTCAAACTACTCTGAATATGATTCTTGCGTCGAACGAGACCTTCGGCTCACATTCTACAGATATTAACGCGGTTTTACGTACAACGTACGATAAACCCGGGTAACGGAACTTCGGGATATTGCGACCGTTAGCCGCGTGTTGCAGTGTTCCGCAGTCGTTTTTCTTGCTGGGATGTTTTTAGCGTTCGATGGCAGTCCCCCACGCGTAGCCGCCGGCTACGCGGCTCCGTAGTGATTATATACAAACGGAGTTAACGGCCTACACCAGCAGCGCGGCTGTGTGGTAGAGGACCAGTAGCCATGAACTACAGAGGTCTGCGGCCGTTTCTCTTACCGGGACATGTACTGAGTACGACGGTAGTCCCCTCTTCCCCACGCAGCTACCGGTTTCGTAGCTCCGTGATGAAACAAACTCAGTTTACGACTCGTATAGCTTGCGTAGCACGTGAACTTTTCCGTATTCCTTACGGCCCCAGTATATATATTTTAACTATTCTCAACGGGAACGCGTACTGGGTACATCTTCCCTACGCGTAGCCACTTACTCGGTGGCCCCGTGGTGAATAGAAGTATAATGAGATAACGACTCACGTTACAGGTGTAGTACGTTCACGCTATCGTGGACCTAGACGGTTCTTTTGTACTGATAGCTACTACGTTCGGGACACGTACCAGTACCAGTGGTCCCCCTCGCGTAGCCACAAGCTTTCTGCTCCGTGGTGCACAGAGACATAGTTGGCGGATGACTAGTGGTTTTTACTTGTCATGCTGACGCCTTTGTAGACCCATAACGGATCTATAATACTTAACGGGGTTGCATACTTTGTACGGCGTAAGTCCCCCCAGTAGCCACGCGCTTCTCAGCTCCGTGGTGAAGGGTGTTTAACGGAATTAACGGCCTGTGTAGTATACACAGGACGTCAACTCTTTGTGATTTCTACCCCAATGCTGGGGTTAACAACTCATACAGTTGACGTAGTACGTTACACCCCCAGTCAAAATTAACTCATGAAGGATACTTTTCTTGACATAGGTGGCCTTTTGATAGACAACCTCACGAACAGGGTAGCTATTAGTTCATTTTATACTTTAACACCTTCTTAAAGCAGTTCAATGCAGCTTGCGGCTTTACGGCCTGTTAGTTAACTACCCGTACAGACGTACGGTATCAGTTTTCTTCACATCCATAGCCATAGGCTCTGCAGTTCCAAGGTTGTTACTATACATCGTACGTTAACACCTTTTCCAATCAACTTTATAGACAAGTTTCGCTGTTGATAGGAGTGGCCTAGAGCTACGCGGTTCCGCAACTGCTACAGCTTTCAGACACCGCTTGGGAGCTGTAGACAATGTCTTACAGCTCCGCGTCTTATGACCCAAAACCGTCTCACAGTTACATAGCTTTACACGGTTTGCAGCCCTTTTTGTATACGTTTTATATTAACGGCCTACCTTTTAATTCGCTAATCATTGGTTTAGTTCAGTAAAGTTTAAACAAACTTTGCTCAGGGGCAGCAGTCTTATCTGGACTTTAGATGGTCTCATTTAGTACCTTTGTTTACATGTTTAGTCGGTGGCCACCCCCTTTGGTGGTGGTGCGGACGCTCCCACCTGTTGTGGGGAACAAAGTTTCCACCTGTCAGACTTTCACCGTTAGTGCCGATGGATGCGTCTTGATCGAGCTAGGGGCACATTTCATGTGACCCCCTATGACAGAAACTTGGACGGGTACTTGGCGTTTTTCACAGGCAGAATGCCGGGCATTTTTTACCTTTTACCGCTAGTGCTGAGCAAGGCAGTTTAGATTCGCGCTGACTGCACACCACTGTTGTGGTCTCCTTTTCAGACAGATAGGAACAGATTTCAAGAGTTTTTGGAATCCTTCCTCTCGTCTCGGCGCAGAACGAAGTATGCCAGCCTTACGGTCCTCAGACTATGAAAAAACGATCACAATCGTCTCGCTTCAGTGGAAGTGCCACAGGATGGGCGTGCTTCCTATAGGTGACCAGAGCGATCAGGACCCTATTCGGTCTCCTGGACGTAGGTCTGTCCGCATCCGTGGACGATAGAAAGCTATCTTTTCTTTGTGTCCTTTCTCCTGACCTGCAAGATTCATTTATTTTTAGAAGACCTCACTATGTGAGTTATGTTTTCTGCCTTTCACGCTAGTACCGAGTATGCTAAGTTAGGTAGATACGACCGATAACGCCCATTTTGCCCGGCCAAGTGCAGTTCTCTCAGCTGTTTAAGACCGTGCAGGCTTTTGACGAGCTTTGGGTCAGGGACATCTTTTGCCTTTTTTCCGGGCTCCGGCAAAATGCATCTCAGTCATAGAGCGCTTCGTTTGACAGTGTGGCCTAAGTCCGCCTTTCCTCAGAGTAGCAAGGCCTTTTTGAGGAGTTGTTTACCTCCTCTCCCCGTTTTGGAGGTGGGCCCTTTCTCAGACTTGGTTTAGTCATGGGCTCTAGGATAGCTTGCAGCCATCCACCGAGGTTTTCCAGTTGGGTCTACGGTCTTTGACTCGCGACCACTGGGAAGTTACACGGAGACCTCATCATACTGTGTCATGAGACATTATTCTCCGATGGATCGTCTAGTAGCTTTATCTAAAGTAGTCAATACTGTTTATGGAATGGCCAAGGTATGCACTCTGGTTCGAGGCATAGCCCCTTTTACGGGATTCTCGTGCCGCCGTTCAGGAATATTCTTTTATTACTTTAAAAAAAAAAGGAAAAAAGAAGTTATTTATGACTTTATTATCAATTTTGTAGTGCAGGTCCCAAAAATTGAGGTTTTACTGTGTCAATTTTGTACTACTGGTCCATTTTTACAATATTTTTGTTGAATACTCATACTGCAGGTATCAAAATTGACTTCTTTCATACTGGGGTATCAAAATTGTAAAATATTATACTGCAGTTACCAAATAATCTGTCATACTGCGGGTATGTTTTTCGGTTAGTGGGCTGCACACCCCTACCACTTTTAGTATGAAGTGCCACTTTCTTTCCCCCTGCCTCCTCGGATGACTCTTAAAATGCATTTATTTGAACTGGACCAGTAAATCTTATTACCATGAAAGATTACCATACAAAATTTGATTTACTCTTTATAGTAAGCATGGCAGATGAAGAAGATCTTTGATAATCTGCTAATCTGCTGCCGTGGTGCTCTCTCTTTTGTCTTAGGGAGGCGTGCCTGGGTACCGAGGACCTCAGGGAAACCCTGGACAAGCTGGTTATCAGGGCTCCCCAGGTGTGATTGGAGACCCTGGATTTGATGGTGAACGTGGCCCTCGTGGTCCACGTGGAATTCCAGGAGCACCTGGCCCTGATGGACAGAGCATTGATGGGGACAAGGGTAACATGGGTATACCAGGTACATATATTGCTCTTTTAGAAACTTTAAAGGTTAATGAAATTACCATAAATAAATTATGAAAGCATGAATTTTTGTTAAGGATTGTGCTACAATTTCCTGAGTATGTTGCTTGTTCCATCAGACGTACATTTGACTTGAGTGATTACAGTGTGAAACCTTCATCTTATGTTGCTTGTTCCATAAGATGTACATTTGACTTGAGTGATTGCAGTGTGAAACCTTTATCTTATGTTGCTTGTTCCATCAGACGTACATTTGACTTGAGTGATTACAGTGTGAAACCTTCATCTTATGTTGCTTGTTCCATCAGACGTACATTTGACTTGAGTGATTACAATGTGAAACCTTCATCTTATGTTGCTTGTTCCATAAGATGTACATTTGACTTGAGTGATTGCAGTGTGAAACCTTCATCTTATGTTGCTTGTTCCATCAGACGACATTTGACATTTACACTTGAGTGATTACAGTGTGAAACCTTCATCTTATGTTGCTTGTTCCATCAGACGTACATTTGACTTGAGTGATTACAGTGTGAAACCTTTATCTTAAGTTGCTTGTTCCATCAGACGTACATTAGACTTGAGTGATTACAGTGTGAAACCTTCATCTTATGTTGCTTGTTCCATCAGACGTACATTTGACTTGAGTGATTGCAGTGTGAAACCTTTATCTTAAGTTGCTTGTTCCATCAGACGTACATTAGACTTGAGTGATTACAGTGTGAAACCTTCATCTTATGTTGCTTGTTCCATCAGACGTACATTTGACTTGAGTGATTACAGTGTGAAACCTTCATCTTATGTTGCTTGTTCCATCAGACGTACATTTGACTTGAGTGATTACAGTGTGAAACCTTCATCTTATGTTGCCTGTTCCATAAGACGTACATTTGACTTGAGTGATTGCAGTGTGAAACCTTTATCTTAAGTTGCTTGTTCCATCAGACGTACATTAGACTTGAGTGATTACAGTGTGAAACCTTCATCTTATGTTGCTTGTTCCATCAGACGTACATTTGACTTGAGTGATTACAGTGTGAAACCTTCATCTTATGTTGCCTGTTCCATAAGACGTACATTTGACTAGAGTGATTGCAGTGTGAAACCTTCATCTTATGTTGCTTGTTCCATAAGACGTACATTTGACTTGAGTGATTACAGTGTGAAACCTTCATCTTATGTTGCTTGTTCCATCAGACGTACATTTGACTTGAGTGATTACAGTGTGAAACCTTCATCTTATGTTGCCTGTTCCATAAGACGTACATTTGACTTGAGTGATTACAGTGTGAAACCTTCATCTTATGTTGCCTGTTCCATAAGACGTACATTTGACTTGAGTGATTACAGTGTGAAACCTTCATCTTATGTTGCTTGTTCCATAAGACGTACATTTGACTTGAGTGATTACAGTGTGAAACCTTCATCTTATGTTGCTTGTTCCATAAGACGTACATTTGACTTTAGTGATTACAGTGTGAAACCTTCATCTTAAGCTGCTTGTTCCATCAGAGACGACATTTGACTTGAGTGATTGCAGTGTGAAACCTTCATCTTATGTTGCTTGTTCCATAAGACGTACATTTGACTTGAGTGATTACAGTGTGAAACCTTCATCTTATGTTGCTTGTTCCATCAGACGTACATTTGACTTGAGTGATTACAGTGTGAAACCTTCATCTTAAGCTGCTTGTTCCATCAGACGTACATTTGACTTGAGTGATTGCAGTGTGAAACCTTCATCTTATGTTGCTTGTTCCATCAGACGTACATTTGACTTGAGTGATTACAGTGTGAAACCTTCATCTTAAGCTGTTCCATCAAGCTGCTTGTTCCATCAGACGACATTTGACTTGAGTGATTACGTTCAGACGTACATTTGACTTGAGTGATTGCAGTGTGAAACCTTCATCTTATGTTGCTTGTTCCATAAGACGTACATTTGACTTGAGTGATTACAGTGTGAAACCTTCATCTTATGTTGCTTGTTCCATAAGACGTACATTTGACTTGAGTGATTACAATGCGAAACCTTCATCTTAAGTTGCTTGTTCCATCAGACGTACATTTGACTTGAGTGATTACAGTGTGAAACCTTCATCTTATGTTGCTTGTTCCATCAGACGTACATTTGACTTGAGTGATTACAGTGTGAAACCTTCATCTTATGTTGCTTGTTCCATAAGACGTACATTTGACTTGAGTGATTGCAGTGTGAAACCTTCATCTTATGTTGCTTGTTCCATAAGACGTACATTTGACTTGAGTGATTACAGTGTGAAACCTTCATCTTATGTTGCTTGTTCCATCAGACGTACATTTGACTTGAGTGATTACAGTGTGAAACCTTCATCTTATGTTGCTTGTTCCATCAGACGTACATTTGACTTGAGTGATTGCAGTGTGAAACCTTCATCTTATGTTGCTTGTTCCATCAGACGTACATTTGACTTGAGTGATTACAGTGTGAAACCTTTATCTTATGTTGCTTGTTCCATCAGACGTACATTTGACTTGAGTGATTACAGTGTGAAACCTTCATCTTATGTTGCTTGTTCCATCAGATGTACATTTGACTTGAGTGATTGCAGTGTGAAACCTTCATCTTATGTTGCTTGTTCCATAAGATGTACATTTGACTTGAGTGATTACAGTGTGAAACCTTCATCTTATGTTGCTTGTTCCATCAGACGTACATTTGACTTGAGTGATTACAGTGTGAAACCTTCATCTTATGTTGCTTGTTCCATAAGACGTACATTTGACTAGAGTGATTGCAGTGTGAAACCTTCATCTTATGTTGCTTGTTCCATCAGACGTACATTTGACTTGAGTGATTACAGTGTGAAACCTTTATCTTATGTTGCTTGTTCCATCAGACGTACATTTGACTTGAGTGATTACAGTGTGAAACCTCCATCTTATGTTGCTTGTTCCATAAGACGTACATTTGACTAGAGTGATTGCAGTGTGAAACCTCTATCTTATGTTGCTTGTTCCATAAGACGTACATTTGACTTGAGTGATTACAGTGTGAAACCTTCATCTTATGTTGCTTGTTCCATCAGACGTACATTTGACTTGAGTGATTACAGTGTGAAACCTTCATCTTATGTTGCTTGTTCCATAAGACTTACATTTGACTAGAGTGATTGCAGTGTGAAACCTTCATCTTATGTTGCTTGTTCCATAAGATGTACATTTGACTTGAGTGATTACAGTGTGAAACCTTCATCTTATGTTGCTTGTTCCATCAGACGTACATTTGACTTGAGTGATTACAGTGTGAAACCTTCATCTTATGTTGCTTGTTCCATAAGACGTACATTTGACTTTAGTGATTACAGTGTGAAACCTTCATCTTAAGCTGCTTGTTCCATCAGACGTACATTTGACTTGAGTGATTACTGTGTGAAACCTTCATCTTAAGTTGCTTGTTCCATAAGATGTACATTTGACTTGAGTGATTGCAGTGTGAAACCTTCATCTTATGTTGCTTGTTCCATAAGACGTACATTAGACTTGAGTGATTACAGTGTAAAACCTCTATCTTATGTTGCTTGTTCCATTAGACTTACATTTGACTTGAGTGATTACAATGCGAAACCTTCATCTTATGTTGCTTGTTCCATAAGACGTACATTTGACTTGAGTGATTACAGTGTGAAACCTTCATCTTATGTTGCTTGTTCCATAAGATGTACATTTGACTAAAGTGATTGCAGTGTGAAACCTTCATCTTATGTTGCTTGTTCCATAAGACGTACATTTGACTTGAGTGATTACAGTGTGAAACCTTCATCTTAAGTTGCTTGTTCCATCAGACGTACATTTGACTAAAGAGATTGCAGTGTGAAACCTTCATCTTATGTTGCTTGTTCCATAAGATGTACATTTGACTTGAGTGATTGTAGTGTGAAACCTTCATCTTATGTTGCTTGTTCCATCAGACGTACATTTGACTTGAGTGATTACAGTGTGAAACCGTTATCTTATGTTGCTTGTTCCATAAGACGTACATTTGACTTGAGTGATTGCAGTGTGAAACCTTCATCTTATGTTGCTTCTTCCATCAGACGTACATTTGACTTGAGTGATTACAGTGTGAAACCTTCATCTTGTGTTGCTTGTTCCATAAGACGTACATTTGACTTGAGTGATTGCAGTGTGAAACCTTCATCTTATGTTGCTTGTTCCATAAGACGTACATTTGACTTGAGTGATTACAGTGTGAAACCTTCATCTTATGTTGCTTGTTCCATAAGACGTACATTTGACTTGAGTGATTACAATGCGAAACCTTCATCTTAAGCTGCTTGTTCCATCAGACGTACATTTGACTTTAGTGAGTACAGTGTGAAACCTTCATCTTAAGCTGCTTGTTCCATCAGACGTACATTTGACTTTAGTGATTACAGTGTGAAACCTTCATCTTAAGTTGCTTGTTCCATCAGACGTACATTTGACTTGAGTGATTGCAGTGTGAAACCTTCATCTTATGTTGCTTGTTCCATAAGATGTACATTTGACTTGAGTGATTGCAGTGTGAAACCTTCATCTTATGCTGCTTCTTCCATCAGACGTACATTTGACTTGAGTGATTACTGTGTGAAACCTTCATCTTGTGTTGCTTGTTCCATAAGACGTACATTTGACTTGAGTGATTGCAGTGTGAAACCTTCATCTTATGTTGCTTGTTCCATAAGACGTACATTTGACTTGAGTGATTACAATGCTTTAGTGAAAAACCTTCATCTTAAGCTGCTTGTTCCATCAGACGTACATTTGACTTTAGTGAGTACAGTGTGAAACCTTCATCTTAAGCTGCTTGTTCCATCAGACGTACATTTGACTTTAGTGAGTACAGTGTGAAACCTTCATCTTAAGCTGCTTGTTCCATCAGACGTACATTTGACTTGAGTGATTGCAGTGTGAAACCTTCATCTTATGTTGCTTGTTCCATAACACGTACATTTGACTTGAGTGATTACAGTGTGAAACCTTCATCTTAAGCTGCTTGTTCCATAAGATGTACATTTGACTTGAGTGATTGCAGTGTGAAACCTTCATCTTATGTTGCTTGTTCCATAAGACGTACATTTGACTTGAGTGATTGCAGTGTGAAACCTTCATCTTATGTTGCTTGTTCCATAAGATGTACATTTGACTTGAGTGATTGCAGTGTGAAACCTTTATCTTATGTTGCTTGTTCCATCAGACGTACATTTGACTTGAGTGATTGCAGTGTGAAACCTTCATCTTATGTTGCTTGTTCCATAAGATGTACATTTGACTTGGAGTGATTGCAGTGTGAAACCTTCATCTTATGTTGCTTGTTCCATCAGACGTACATTTGACTTGAGTGATTGCAGTGTGAAACCTTCATCTTATGTTGCTTGTTCCATAAGACGTACATTTGACTTGAGTGATTACAGTGTGAAACCTTCATCTTATGTTGCTTGTTCCATAAGACGTACATTTGACTTGAGTGATTGCAGTGTGAAACCTTCATCTTATGTTGCTTGTTCCATCAGACGTACATTTGACTTGAGTGATTACAATGCGAAACCTTCATCTTAAGTTGCTTGTTCCATAAGACGTACATTTGACTTGAGTGATTACAATGCGAAACCTTCATCTTATGTTGCTTGTTCCATCAGACGTACATTTGACTTGAGTGATTACAATGTTGAAACCTTCATCTTAAGTTGCTTGTTCCATCAGTACATTTGACTTGAGTGATTACAGTGTGAAACCTTCATCTTATGTTGCTTGTTCCATCAGACGTACATTTGACTTGAGTGATTACAGTGTGAAACCTTCATCTTATGTTGCTTGTTCCATAAGATGTACATTTGACTTGAGTGATTGCAGTGTGAAACCTTCATCTTATGTTGCTTGTTCCATAAGATGTACATTTGACTTGAGTGATTGCAGTGTGAAACCTTCATCTTATGTTGCTTGTTCCATCAGACGTACATTTGACTTGAGTGATTGCAGTGTGAAACCTTCATCTTATGCTGCTTGTTCCATCAGACGTACATTTGACTTGAGTGATTACAGTGTGAAACCTTCATCTTATGTTGCTTGTTCCATCAGACGTACATTTGACTTGAGTGATTACAGTGTGAAACCTTTATCTTATGTTGCTTGTTCCATCAGACGTACATTTGACTTGAGTGATTACTGTGTGAAACCTTTATCTTATGTTGCTTGTTCCATAAGACGTACATTTGACTTGAGTGATTACAATGCGAAACCTTCATCTTAAGTTGCTTGTTCCATAAGACGTACATTTGACTTGAGTGATTGCAGTGTGAAACCTTTATCTTATGTTGCTTGTTCCATAAGACGTACATTTGACTTGAGTGATTACAATGCGAAACCTTCATCTTAAGTTGCTTGTTCCATAAGACGTACATTTGACTTGAGTGATTACAATGCGAAACCTTCATCTTAAGTTGCTTGTTCCATCAGACGTACATTTGACTTGAGTGATTACAGTGTGAAACCTTCATCTTATGTTGCTTGTTCCATAAGATGTACATTTGACTTGAGTGATTACAGTGTGAAACCTTCATCTTATGTTGCTTGTTCCATAAGATGTACATTTGACTTGAGTGATTACAGTGTGAAACCTTCATCTTATGTTGCTTGTTCTATCAGACGTACATTTGACTTTAGTGATTGCAGTGTGAAGCCTTCATCTTATGTTGCTTGTTCCATCAGACGTACATTTGACTTGAGTGATTACTGTGTGAAACCTTCATCTTATGTTGCTTGTTCCATCAGACGTACATTTGACTTGAGTGATTACTGTGTGAAACCTTCATCTTATGTTGCTTGTTCCATCAGACGTACATTTGACTTGAGTGATTACAGTGTGAAACCTTCATCTTATGTTGCTTGTTCCATCAGACGTACATTTGACTAGAGTGATTACAGTGTGAAACCTTTATCTTATGTTGCTTGTTCCATAAGACGTACATTTGACTTGAGTGATTACAATGCGAAACCTTCATCTTAAGTTGCTTGTTCCATAAGATGTACATTTGACTTGAGTGATTGCAGTGTGAAACCTTCATCTTATGTTGCTTGTTCCATAAGACGTACATTTGACTTGAGTGATTGCAGTGTGAAACCTTCATCTTATGTTGCTTGTTCCATAAGATGTACATTTGACTTGAGTGATTACAGTGTGAAACCTTCATCTTAAGCTGCTTGTTCCATAAGATGTACATTTGACTTGAGTGATTGCAGTGTGAAACCTTCATCTTATGTTGCTTGTTCCATAACACGTACATTTGACTTGAGTGATTGCAGTGTGAAACCTTCATCTTATGTTGCTTGTTCCATAAGATGTACATTTGACTTGAGTGATTGCAGTGTGAAACCTTTATCTTATGTTGCTTGTTCCATCAGACGTACATTTGACTTGAGTGATTGCAGTGTGAAACCTTCATCTTATGTTGCTTGTTCCATAAGACGTACATTTGACTTGAGTGATTGCAGTGTGAAACCTTCATCTTATGTTGCTTGTTCCATCAGTTGCGTTCCACATTTGACTTGAGTGATTACAGTGTGAAACCTTCATCTTATGTTGCTTGTTCCATAAGATGTACATTTGACTTGAGTGATTGCAGTGTGAAACCTTCATCTTATGTTGCTTGTTCCATCAGACGTACATTTGACTTGAGTGATTACAGTGTGAAACCTTTATCTTATGTTGCTTGTTCCATCAGACGTACATTTGACTTGAGTGATTACAGTGTGAAACCTTCATCTTATGTTGCTTGTTCCATAAGATGTACATTTGACTTGAGTGATTGCAGTGTGAAACCTTCATCTTATGTTGCTTGTTCCATCAGACGTACATTAGATTTGAGTGATTACAGTGTGAAACCTTTATCTTATGTTGCTTGTTCCATAAGATGTACATTTGACTTGAGTTTGACTTGGAGTGATTACAATGCAGTGTGAAACCTTCATCTTAAGTTGCTTGTTCCATAAGACGTACATTTGACTTGAGTGATTACAGTGTGAAACCTTCATCTTATGTTGCTTGTTCCATAAGATGTACATTTGACTTGAGTGATTACAGTGTGAAACCTTCATCTTATGTTGCTTGTTCCATAAGATGTACATTTGACTTGAGTGATTACAGTGTGAAACCTTCATCTTATGTTGCTTGTTCCATAAGATGTACATTTGACTTGAGTGATTACAGTGTGAAACCTTCATCTTATGTTGCTTGTTCCATCAGACGTACATTTGACTTGAGTGATTACAGTGTGAAACCTTTATCTTATGTTGCTTGTTCCATAAGATGTACATTTGACTTGAGTAATTACAGTGTGAAACCTTCATCTTATGTTGCTTGTTCCATAAGATGTACATTTGACTTGAGTGATTACAGTGTGAAACCTTTATCTTATGTTGCTTGTTCCATCAGACGTACATTTGACTTGAGTGATTACAGTGTGAAACCTTCATCTTATGTTGCTTGTTCCATAAGATGTACATTTGACTTGAGTGATTACAGTGTGAAACCTTCATCTTATGTTGCTTGTTCCATCAGACGTACATTTGACTTGAGTAATTACAGTGTGAAACCTTCATCTTAAGCTGCTTGTTCCATAAGATGTACATTTGACTTGAGTGATTACAGTGTGAAACCTTTATCTTATGTTGCTTGTTCCATCAGACGTACATTTGACTTGAGTGATTACAGTGTGAAACCTTTATCTTATGTTGCTTGTTCCATCAGACGTACATTTGACTTGAGTAATTACAGTGTGAAACCTTCATCTTAAGCTGCTTGTTCCATAAGATGTACATTTGACTTGAGTGATTACAGTGTGAAACCTTTATCTTATGTTGCTTGTTCCATCAGACGTACATTTGACTTGAGTAATTACAGTGTGAAACCTTCATCTTAAGCTGCTTGTTCCATAAGATGTACATTTGACTTGAGTAATTACAGTGTGAAACCTTCATCTTATGTTGCTTGTTCCATCAGACGTACATTTGACTTGAGTGATTACAGTGTGAAACCTTTATCTTATGTTGCTTGTTCCATCACACGTACATTTGACTTGAGTGATTGCAGTGTGAAACCTTCATCTTATGTTGCTTGTTCCATCAGACGTACATTTGACTTGAGTGATTACAGTGTGAAACCTTCATCTTATGTTGCTTGTTCCATCACACGTACATTTGACTTGAGTGATTGCAGTGTGAAACCTTCATCTTATGTTGCTTGTTCCATCAGACGTACATTTGACTTGAGTAATTACAGTGTGAAACCTTCATCTTAAGCTGCTTGTTCCATAAGATGTACATTTGACTTGAGTGATTACAGTGTGAAACCTTTATCTTATGTTGCCTGTTCCATCAGACGTACATTTGACTTGAGTGATTGCAGTGTGAAACCTTCATCTTAAGTTGCTTGTTCCATCAGACGTACATTTGACTTGAGTGATTGCAGTGTGAAACCTTCATCTTATGTTGCTTGTTCCATCACACGTACATTTGACTTGAGTGATTGCAGTGTGAAACCTTCATCTTATGTTGCTTGTTCCATCAGACGTACATTTGACTTGAGTGATTACAGTGTGAAACCTTCATCTTATGTTGCTTGTTCCATCAGACGTACATTAGACTTGAGTGATTACAGTGTGAAACCTTCATCTTATGTTGCTTGTTTCATAAGACGTACATTTGACTTGAGTGATTGCAGTGTGAAACCTTCATCTTATGTTGCTTGTTCCATCAGACGTACATTTGACTTGAGTGATTACAGTGTGAAACCTTCATCTTATGTTGCTTGTTCCATAAGACGTACATTTGACTTGAGTGATTACAGTGTGAAACCTTCATCTTATGTTGCTTGTTCCATAAGATGTACATTTGACTTGAGTGATTACAGTGTGAAACCTTCATCTTATGTTGCTTGTTCCATCAGACGTACATTTGACTTGAGTGATTACAGTGTGAAACCTTCATCTTATGTTGCTTGTATCATAAGATTTACATTTGACTTGAGTGATTACAGTGTGAAACCTTCATCTTATGTTGCTTGTTCCATAAGATGTACATTTGACTTGAGTGATTGCAGTGTGAAACCTTCATCTTATGTTGCTTGTTCCATAAGATGTACATTTGACTTGAGTGATTACAGTGTGAAACCTTCATCTTAAGCTGCTTGTTCCATAAGACGTACATTTGACTTGAGTGATTGCAGTGTGAAACCTTCATCTTATGTTGCTTGTTCCATAAGATGTACATTTGACTTGAGTGATTGCAGTGTGAAACCTTCATCTTATGTTGCTTGTTCCATAAGACGTACATTTGACTTGAGTGATTACAGTGTGAAACCTTCATCTTATGTTGCTTGTTCCATAAGATGTACATTTGACTTGAGTGATTGCAGTGTGAAACCTTCATCTTATGTTGCTTGTTCCATAAGATGTACATTTGACTTGAGTGATTACAGTGTGAAACCTTCATCTTATGTTGCTTGTTCCATAAGACGTACATTTGACTTGAGTGATTGCAGTGTGAAACCTTCATCTTATGTTGCTTGTTCCATAAGATGTACATTTGACTTGAGTGATTACAGTGTGAAACCTTCATCTTATGTTGCTTGTTCCATAAGACTTACATTTGACTTGAGTGATTACAGTGTGAAACCTTTATCTTATGTTGCTTGTTCCATAAGATGTACATTTGACTTGAGTGATTGCAGTGTGAAACCTTCATCTTATGTTGCTTGTTCCATAAGACTTACATTTGACTTGAGTGATTACAGTGTGAAACCTTCATCTTATGTTGCTTGTTCCATAAGATGTACATTTGACTTGAGTGATTGCAGTGTGAAACCTTCATCTTATGTTGCTTGTTCCATCAGACGTACATTTGACTTGAGTGATTACTGTGTGAAACCTTCATCTTATGTTGCTTGTTCCATAAGTTCCATCTTATGTTGCTTGTTCCATAAGATGTACATTTGACTTGAGTGATTACAGTGTGAAACCTTCATCTTATGTTGCTTGTTCCATAAGACGTACATTTGACTTGAGTGATTACAGTGTGAAACCTTCATCTTAAGCTGCTTGTTCCATCAGACGTACATTTGACTTTAGTGAGTACAGTGTGAAACCTTCATCTTAAGCTGCTTGTTCCATCAGACGTACATTTGACTTGAGTGATTACAGTGTGAAACCTTCATCTTATGTTGCTTGTTTCATAAGACTTACATTTGACTAAAATGATTACAATATGAATGTTGTGGCTCTTGTGTACTTTTTATTTGCAGAAATATAAAGTGCTCAGAATTTTTTTTAATGAAATCAAAGAAAAATTTGAGAAAGTCATAATAGGTATTAGGGTATTTGTTCCTTTGATTAGATCATGGAACTTTACTGCAAAATATTTCATTGTCTTGTAAGTTCCTTATCAGCCTCATTGTCAGACAGCCTCACCAATATCGTCTATTCATTTATATATCAAATAATGTAGACATTTCTAAGGTCTATGGATATACAGAGTTGTATAGCCAATTAGAAGTTTATTTGGCGCAAATCCAGTGGGAAGCGGTTTACATATACCCTTCACACTTAGTCTCTTCTGGCTAAAAGTTATGATGCATTCTAATTGAAATTATGGGTGATTCCTATAGAGTGCGAGAAGAATAACATCTTTGAATTCTACATCAAACCTCTTGCACAACAGAACAAACGTTAGTCAGAACTTATGTGCGTGCGGAATTTCCTGGATCTGTGCCTGCTTCACATAATGTAGACATTTCTAAGGTCTTTAAAGAGTTGAATAGCTTATTAGACGTTTTAGTAGAGCAATTGAATTGTATGAATGTTTTTTTCATTTTAGAAATAATAAGATAACAATAAGCATAAATATTTGCATACTTATGTCCAAATTCAAAAATGTTGCAATCGATTCTAATGGAAGTTGCAGAATTTGATAGGTTTTAGTTGTAGTTGGGTTAATGTTGCCATAAGATATTCCTGTAAGGATTTACAAACTAAATTCCTCCAGTGGGTGTAGGCAGTGGTCTGTAGGCGACATGTAGGAAACTTATAGAAAACTTAAGTAAACTCGTAGGAAACTTATCTGTAGGCAACATTTGTAGGCAACATGTTTGTAGACAACATGTGTGTAAACAACATGTATGTAGACATTTATTGGCAACATGTTTGTAGACAACATATATGTAGACATATTTGTAGGTAACATGTTTGTAGACAGCATATGTGTAGAAAACATCTTTTAGACAACGTGTGTGTAGACAACGTGTGTGTAGACAACGTGTGTGTAGACAACGTGTGTGTAGACAACGTGTGTGTAGGCAACGTGTGTGTAGACAACATGTGTGTGGACAACGTGTGTGTGGACACATGTATATGTAGACAACATGCGTGTAGACAACATGCGTGTAGACAACATGTTAGTTGACAAGTTTGTTGACAAGTTTGTTGACTATATGTTTATAGACTAGTAGTTATTGAATCTATTCTATAATGTTTTCATAAATGCAGGAACACCAGGCATGCAAGGCCCAATGGGACGGCGGGGTTCTGTTGGTCAAATAGGAGAACGTGGTGACTCTGGTCCTCCAGGTGAACCAATTCAAGGGGTGCCAGGTATGGATGGTGCACCAGGAAGAATGGGAAGGGAAGGTTTGAAAGGAGAGATTGGACCTGCTGGACCACCAGGTGAGTACCCTTCATTTTCTATATGCAGGCATGTGAGACTTCAGCTATTTAGAGCTGCAGCTATTTTCCAAACTAATTTCAACTATTTTCTGCATAATTGACAATACTCAGCTATTTTAATGGGAAAATTGATCAATTTCAGCTACTTTTGTAAATCATATCTATATATGTGCATTATCCGTAAGTGATTGTTTGGCATTCTGTACGAGCATTATCAGTAAGTGATCATTTGACGTTATATATGAGCATTATTAATTAGTGATCATCTGACATTCTATATGAGAATTATCAGTAAGTGATTGTTTGACATCCTATATGAGCATTTTCAGTAAGTGATCATTTGACGTTATATATGAGCATTATTAATTAGTGATCATCTGACATTCTATATGAGAATTATCAGTAAGTGATTGTTTGACATTCTATATGAGCATTTTCAGTAAGTGATCATTTGACGTTATATATGAGCATTATTAATTAGTGATCATTTGACATTCTATATGAGAATTATCAGTAAGTGATTGTTTGACATTCTATATGAGCATTTTCAGTAAGTGATCATTTGACATTCTATATGAGCATTATTAGTAATCGTTTGTCATTCTATATGAGCATTATCAGTTGGTGATTGTTTGGCATTCTATATGAGCATTATCAGTTAGTGATAGTTTGGCATTCTTTATGAGCATTATCAGTAAGTGATCGTTTGGCATTCTAAATGTGCATTATCAGTTAGTGATCGTTTGTCATTCTATATGAGCATTATCAGTTAGTAATTGTTTGGCATTCTATATGAGCATTATCAGTAAGTGATTGTTTGGCATTTTATATGAGCATTATTCAGTTAGTGATAGTTTGACATTCTATATTAGCATTATCAGTTAGTGATAGTTTGGCATTCTATATGAGCATTATCAGTTAGTAATTGTTTGGCATTCTATATGAGCATTATCAGTTAGTAATTGTTTGGCATTCTGTACGAGCATTATCAGTAAGTAATTGTTTGGCATTCTATATGAGCATTATCAGTAAGTGCTTGTTTGAAAAGTGAATCTTAGAGCCGGGTGTCGGGCGGAAATTGCGAGTCCTGGGTGGGCCCGTCCATCGCGACCCACCATAGCTAGAACCCAGGGCATGAAATAAGTTAAATAATGCTTCAGAATGACCTCATGTCAATAAAAATTGGGCACATTGGAGTTCCATCTTTATTTCTTTGCAAAAAAATTGCCTCGAAAATAACCGAAGGTGCTGTCTGGAATCGCAATATTAAGTATTGAAATTTATGGGATTGATTCATAAGATGTCCAAATTTGCAAGCTGTATAACAGTCGACTTGACTTTTAATTACTGTATGTTTGTAGTGTAGCAGTTTGCTGTAGCATACAGCCATATGCATTGTTCAGCTCCCCTCTATCTTTCTTGTACAATTTTTGTTGTTGTTGTAAATAAACTGTTTCATCAAAAGATAACATTCTCTTCTTAAGCTGGCCCTTGTCCCAGCAAGACTTTGTACGATGCTACGTAACTCTTTCTTTGAATTACACGTGTGGCATTTTTCAACAATTTAACCTTTTTTCCTCGAGGAGTTTTATGTATGGATGTATATTTGTGGATACGTATAACTGAATTAATTGCATTTTTATATACGCTCGGACCTGGACCAGAGTTTCCTATCACTTCTAATTGCTGTATATTTGTGGATACTTATAACTTATTTAAGTGCACTTTTATATACGTTCGGACCAGAGTTTCCTATCGACCCAAGGATATGTAAGTAAGCTGGATATGTAAATAACCTTTATTCTTGTGTTACAAATTGGTGACCCGATGTGATTCAGCTAACGTGAGATTCAGCAATTTTTGTTTTGGTGGATCGTGAACTCCCAAAGGATTCTTGCCTGGTGGAAAATGCATAAGTCTAAGAAAATTGAAAACCTTATCTTTCCTCATGCGGAAAAGCTTAGACGTGGACTTTTCTGTTAACATTTACTGTTATTGTATGACTATTGAGTTAAAGCACGCTAGTGTAGTGCATTAGAATGCACTGCTCTTACACCTGTTGTGAGCTTAGGTATATGTCTTGTTGTGAGCAATGCGCAACGCGACTGTCATATGTAGCGTAGTCGCCATATTGCCTACTTGCTTCTCGGCAAGTTTTGACTTGTGTTTACCGTTCAACACTGGGAATATTAAATATACTTGATAACATTTTCATTATAAGCCTCTTTGGAACTTTCATCGTGCATAAACTTGTTAAATTTGAGTGGGATTGTTACATGTGAAAGCTTTAGGTACGCATACCATTACCATTACCACATTTGCAAATTGCATTCAATGGTCTACTGTAGGTATTTGTAGGCCTACCTCATAGCAATGACACTGTAGCTTAAAATATATCAATTTTTATTATTTGGATGTATATTTCTTGGAACATTTTTATTCTTGGAGTGCTTTTCTAATAGGAGCAATTTGGAATTATTCCCGATCCTTTCGTGGCATACTTCTGTCTGCAAGTAGTCAAAAAGAAGAAAGTGTCTGGCGGTTATTCCGTCACTTTATGGAATAACTTGTCACACTTGTAATACACTTGTATAATAGTCTTTATGCTGTAAGTTCAATGAAGCAATAATGGTTTTCTGAGTTTCAAAACAGTTTTATTCAAGAGGAGGAGCTTCTTTGTGCAGTTTTGCCTAATTCTTAAATTAACATTGTCTTTTGTTAAATTACTCTGTCTTCAGCAGACTTTGTTATCACATTTTGATTGGTCGGCTGGTTGAAGCATTTCAGCTAACCACTATTCAATTTCCGTGGTAATTTTAAGCGTGATATCTAATTTTCTCTCTGAACATGGAGGGGGAGGAAATAGAAACGGACATGATGAAATAAGGACCTTTACGAGGAATGGTCCATCAATCATTCATGGGTTTTGCACAAAGTCCTCCTAAGCATATAATGTATATTTATATTTAGGCTCAGCCAAGGACTAATCTGATTCGCATGACTGAATAGCAGTTATGCGTCTTGAGCCCAAGATGAATGACCTGTTGTGTACAGTGTCACAGTAGCTGGTTGCTAACAAGTGAACAGTAAATAGACTATGAAGATGTTGTCAGTTAAGAAGGTATACATTACCTCTGTGTTGTGTATGGTGTAACAATACCTGGATGCTAGTCAATGAATTGTGAAGAGTCTCTTGGGTTGAATGGTGTGAATTACCCCTGATTTTGAGAAAATCGGGGGTGTTGGGTTGGAGGGGTCTAAGGGCCAAAAATTCTTAATGACATTTCTGTCATGGGTGTTAAACTCAGACCTTTTGACCCGATGATCCAGCAGAGGCTCAATTTGCGCTGAGTTGAATCACTATTCCTAAAACCAAATATGCTCACATTGTTTCTTCACTGCTTACACAAATGGTACAGGACGTGCGAAATATTCTCCTTAAGCCTCCAAATACAGACCCCTATGAAAAATTTAAAGGAAGCATAGATTAGGTGTACCTCCACTTCTGAGCAAAAGCACCTTCACCAACTTAATCGCTGAGGAACTCAGAGACCCCCTCACAATTATCAAGGAGGATGCAGCAACTCCTGGGTGGTGACAGTCTAGAAGATAGCAATTTTAAACAGCTATTTCTTCATTGGCTTCCCAAAAATGCCTAGTTGATATTAGCAGGTACCAGTGATTCTGTTGACATTGAACAATTGGCTGCACTTGCAGATAGAATTCTAGAAGTTTCTCCTGCTTTGGCAGTGGTATCACAGATAGCTTTGAAAGATACAGCTTACTCTTCTTCTTCTCCTACTACCACTTTAGAAGTTTCAGAACTTTGATCGTTAGTTGAGAAATTGTTCCTGCAAGTTGAGAAGATAAATCACAAAATGCAAAATGATTTCAGTCAGAGAGGTTGCTCGAGGAGCCGAAATAGTTTTTTCACAAGAGGAAATCCCAGTAACCGTGGTAAATCAAAATCTTCTGACTCAGGTTTTTGTTGGTATCCTCACAGGTTTGGTGAGAAGGCTCATAAATGTGTAAAAGCATGCAAGTATGTTTTATCTAGACAAACCAGTCAAAAGACCAAGCCGACGGCTAGCGGCGACATTATCGGACGGCAGGAGCCAAAGTCGCCTTTTCTTTGTTACAGATCGAGTTACAGGGTTACGTTTTCTTGTTGGTACAGGAACAGAAGTAAGCGTATTTCCAACGTCTCTTTCTGACAAACACAAGCGTCTTGGAACTCCTTTGCAAGCTGTAAATAAAACCCTTATTTCTACATGTAGAGAGCAGTCCTTAACATTGAATATTAGTCTTCGCAGAGCTTTTGCATGGATTTTTGGGTCCGATGCTAATAGCATAAGGAACCTATGCAGTCATGCTGGCGTGTTATGTATGTGTGTGTGTGTGTATGTGCGTCTGTGACAGCAAGCTCATGAGCGCGATATCTCAAGAAGGATACACTGGATTCATGTCATATGTGGCACACAGATAGCCCATGGTCCGCAGATGTGCCCTATTGTTTTGGTGGCATAGTCATGCATATTAATGACTAGGCGGGGCTCAATGTAAATATCTTGAAATGCTCATATTTTTAACAACCGTATGTCTGCTTTGTTTAATATTAAGTGTAATTATGCTGTTAGCTAGTGTGTACATGTTCATAGAAAAAAAATGTAAAGTTTCAGTAATATGCATAGTGGGCGGGGCTTAACATGATTTTGGTGAATTTTTTTTGTAAGCTTGGCATCTTAAGAACAGTAAACTGGATTCATGTCATATTTGGCACACAGATAACCCATGGTCTCTAGATGTGTCCTATTGTTTTTGGTAGTGATATCATGCATACAAATGAGTAGATGGGGCTTAATATTCAGAATCTTAAAATACTCTTATTTTAACAATCACATGTCTGATTTGTTTCATATTCAGTATAATTATTTTGTTAGCCAGTGTGTATGTGTTCCTTGTATAAAATCTTTTAATATCATTAATATGCATAGTGGGCAGGGCTTTATATGATTTAGCTGAAAAGAGAATGTAAGCACAATATCTGAAGATTGGTATTTTGTTTTTATGTCATATGTGGTACACAGATAGTCCATGGTCTGTAGATGTGCCCTATTGATTTTGGTGGTGATGTCATGTATATTAATGAGTAGGCGGGGCTTAATTTTGAAATCTTCAAAGGCTCATATTTCAACAATTACCTCCACTTTGTTTGATATGTGGTATGAATATGTTGTTGGCTGGTATGAAAAAAGTTGAATTTCATTGACATGCATAGTGGGTGGGGCTTAATATGATTTTGCTGAAAAGAGCTTGTAAACACAGTAACTCAAGGACAATACATTGGATACAGGTTATATGTGGTACACAGATAGCCCATGGTCCATTTGTGTGCTCTGTTGGTGGTGATGTCTTGCATATCATTGTGGAGGTTAGGGGATTAATGTAAAAGAAAATCTTGAAAAAGTGATAAATTGATTGCAACTGTATGTCTCTGTTTGCATGTTAAAATTGTCAGCTATTGTGCTTGTATGAGCCTCCTTTTTCTCCAAAGTAGTTTCTATAATATAAATATAAGGTCAAAATTGGTTGTACAATCATTCAATCAGTAGTAGGCATGAAAATAAATCATAATGAGATGAGTGACATTCCATAGCCATTCAAAAAGGCCAAATGATAATAACTCATATACATGTATCTTGTTAAAAATGGGGCTATGATGAAGGTTGTTGAAGAGCTGTGACATAGCACTAACCTGAGTGAAATAATTCATTTTATTTTAATAAAAATCAGGAGAGATAAAAGTGGGTGTTCTTATGCCATAAAGCCCGGGGAATATCCTTTGGTGGAAATGGTTTCACATGAACTGTCTGTGGGTGGGTTATTCAGGAAAGTTATAATAAAAGGAATATTCCTATACTTTTTCATGTAATGTATGAAGATGACAATTTAAACTGAAACTTTTCTTTTGTGGTGTTGATGTACCCTTTTATATTCATTTCATATATTAACCAGAACCAAAAGGTTTTGTGGTTCCGATGCTTTTTTCACAAGCTGATTGATTTGAAAAATTTGTATTAACTGTCACGTCATTGCATTACAAATTTTTTTGTTTCATGATATTAAATCATAAGCCACACCCACTATGCATGCAGATCAATAAAAATGTTGACAACATTAGCGTTTGCACAATAATTAACAACATTGCCATAGCACGTATGATGCAAAAAAGGTTGCTTATTTATTCTATTTCGAGAATTTGTCAGTAATCCCCAACTTAGCCACCTACTCATTGATATCCATGACATCACTACTGTACCACAACATTGGAACATACTGTATGTACACAACATGACCCATCTATGTACCTGACATAGCATACATGGTATATCGTTCATGAGATACAGCACTTTCACATTAAGCCATGCCCACCATGCATATTAATGACATCTGCTGATAACATAAACATGTATACAATAACCAGCAAAAATATCATGCCCAATATGATGCAAAACGGATATACAGTTGCTCATTTATCACTTTTTCAATATTTTCTCTTTTAGCTCCGTCACTTATTAATAGGCATGATATCACCACAAATAAAATTTTGAAAAAATTAGGGCACATGTACAGACCATGGGCTATCTGTGTATCCAAATATAAGTTTACCATTCTTGAGATACTGTGTTTACAAGCTGTTTTCAACAAAACCATATTAAGCCCTACCCACTACACATATTAATGAAATTCAACATTTTTTCGTCATGAACTTGTACATAGAACCAAAAATCTCATTATTAACAAATCAATATCGTTAAACAGAGTAACTGAAGTGAAGATGATTGATATCATGAAGTTATCAGGCACTAACAAACAAAACCATTATGTTAACCAAGACATGGCCCCTTGACCCATATAGAAACCACAGTTCCATGAAGGATCAGAAAAGATTATTCATAGAAAATTGTAAAGATGATAAATGGATTTTCAGATAATGGGAATATGTAAACTGCAAGGAATGGCACAATGTTTATAACAGAAACTTCAAATTTAAATAATTTGTAGTGGGTTTGCCCAGGAGGGGTGATTTGGAAGTTAAAGAGGACAGAGTTCAGTGCTCTCAAATGTCTAAGTTTATCAGTGAAGCCAATGACCATTAATATGCATAGTGGCTTAACATGATATTGTTGTAAAGAGCTTGTGAGCATGGTATCTCAAGAACGGTAAACTGGATTCATGTCACATTTTGTATACAGATAGCCCATGGTCTGTAGATGTGCCCTACTGTTTTTGGTCGTGATATCATGCATATTAATGAGTAGGCGGGGCTTAATAAAAAAACAAAATGCTGTATGGACTATGTGATATAAAGATAGCCCATAGTCTGTAGAAGTGCCCTATTGTTTCTGGTAATGTCATACATGTTAATTAGTAGGTGGGGCTTAATGTGAAAATTTTGAAATGCTTATATTTTAACAATCACATGTCTGTTTTGTTTCATATTATGATTTAAGCTAGTTTGTACATGTTAATTTGAAGAAAAAAAAGACACATTGAATTTCAATAATATGCATAGTGGGTGGGGCTTAATATGATTTTGCTGAAAGAGCTTGTAAACACAATATCTCAAATATTTCATGATATGCAATGGCATAACAGTTGATACAAAATCAATCAGCATAAAAAAAGCTTTGCATGGACTTTCTTTTGTTTTTGCATACATCGAATACTTGTTGATCGCCAGTTCAAGTTCAGAAGAGCATTATGTACATTTACAAGAGCTTTTCCTTCGGTTTGACCAATATGGAGAGCATTATGTACATTTACAAGAGCTTTTCCTTCGGTTTGACCAATATGGAGTGCATTATGTACATTTACAAGAGCTTTTCCTTCGGTTTGACCAATATGGAGAGCATTATGTACATTTACAAGAGCTTTTCCTTCGGTTTGACCAATATGGAGAGCATTATGTACATTTACAAGAGCTTTTCCTTCGGTTTGACCAATATGGAGTGCATTATGTACATTTACAAGAGCTTTTCCTTCGGTTTGACCAATATGGAGAGCATTATGTACATTTACAAGAGCTTTTCCTTCGGTTTGACCAATATGGAGTGATCAGGCATCTTCTGTATTGAATCAGTAGAATTTTTGGGTCACAATATCGTGAAAGATAGGATAACTCCATTGCCCGACAAAGTCTATGCAGTGCCGCAATTTCCGCCTACGAAAGTTTTGTGAATTCTTAGGCTTGGTGAACTTTCATCGTCGATTAATTTTATCTTGTGCACACATAGCGAAACCTCTCACTGACTTGCTGTCAGGTAAAGTCAAAAACAAATTTCATTCAACTTGACGATATTCAATTACAAGCTTCTGAAAAATTAAAGCAAGCTTTAGCTACTTTTACTGTGTTCTCTTATCCAGTTTCGGATGTTCCATTGAAGTTAGTTATTGACACCTAAGATTTTGCAGTAGGTGTACTTCAACAGTTTGTCGAAGACAACTGGCAACCAATCACTTTCTTTTCCAAGCGTTTGCAAGCGGTGGAAACCCATTTTAGTGCATTTGGTTGCGAGTTACTTGCCTTTTACTTTGCTATTTGTCATTTCCGACATTTGAATGGGGTGTTTTTTATATCCTCACTGATCATAAACTGTTGACATATGGTTTATCACCGAATTCCGACAGATATTCGCCAAGCAAGATTCGTCAGTTAAAATTGTTTTTTCCAGTTCTCCACTGACATTAGACATTCCACTGACATTAGACATTCCACTGACATTAGACATTCCACTGACATTAGACATTCCACTGACATTAGACATTCCACTGACATTAGACATTCCACTGACATTAGACATTCCATTCCACTGACATTAGACATTCCACTGACATTAGACATTCCACTGACATTAGACATTCCACTGACATTAGACATTCCACTGACATTAGACATTCCACTGACATTAGACATTCCACTGACATTAGACATTCCACTGACATTAGACATTCCACTGACATTAGACATTCCACTGCCATTAGACATTCCACTGACATTAGACATTCCACTGACATTAGACATCAAAGGCAAAGAGAATGTAGTTGGGGATGCATTTTCTCGCAATGCTCAAGCAATTTCAACTTGTGTAACTGTATAGACTTAAGTGACATAGCATCCAAGCAGAAGGATAAAGAGCTATCAAGCCTATGTAATTTATTATCTTTAAAGCTTGAAGATGTATCTTTATTATTCGCAGATGGAACTATAATTTGTGATGTTTTCACTGATCATGTGAGACGAATAGTGCCAAAGGAATTTAGACGACAAGTCTTTACTTCATTACATTGGCTTTCTCATCCTGGTTCACGTGCTACTCAGCGCCTTATTCTACAATGTTTTGTTTGGCCAGGTATCAAGAAGGATGTTAACACACTTGGGTCAAACCTTGTTTAGCGTGTCAAAGGTCAAAGGTGTATCGCCACAATGTGGCACAGTTACAAACCTTTGCACCACCTAGCTCTCGTTTTGAGAATATTCATTTGGACATTACAGGTCCGTTACCTCCATCCAATAGTATTACTTACATTTTAACCATCATAGATCACTTTACAAGATGGCCGGAAGCTATTACTATTCCAAATATACTTGTGGAAACAGTCGTGAAAGCTTTTGTCCAGCGTTGGATTTCTATGTTTGACATACCTGTTACCATAATGACTGACAGAGGAGCCTAGTTTGAATCCAATTTGTTTCAGAACCTTAACAGACTACTTGGTTCTACATGCATTGGAATCACATCTTATCATCCACAGCCCAATGGAGAGTTTCCATCGGCATATGAAAACTGTTATCAAATCTCATGCAGATGTTGCCATTAGTTCTTCTTGGCATTCACTCTGCAGTAAAGTGTGATTCTCAGTCTTCATCCGCTGGAATAGTTTTCAGAACTCATTTAGCCTTGCCAGGTCAGCTCATTGTTCCAAAACATATTATACTACATTAGATCCGATTAGTAGGTTGATTGTCTGAAAGATATCATGTGCAAAGTTAGTCCTTTTCAGACAAAACAGTCAGCAGGGCTAGTTATTTGCATAAGGATCTACAGTCTTGCACACACATCTTTTTATGCGCAGATGCTTTTCGCAAACCCTTGCAGCGGCGTTATCATAGTCTATTCAAAGTTATCAAGTGTGGAGATAGGGTTTTTCAAATTGATATGCGAGGTAGAGAGGAATCAGTTTCAATAATGGAATTAAGCCTGTTTACCTCCCGGATGCTCCAGATTCTACACCAGCATCTCCTCCATTACCACTTGTTTCGCCCACTCCACAACACAAGGATATTATTTCAACTTCTCCGATCAAACCGACAGCACCCATTAGAACCACACATTCAGGCCGCCAGGTGCATTGGCCTAAACACCTGTTGAGCGGGGTGATATGAAGTTTTCCCTTTGTTTATTTATGGCGTATCGATTATTTTCAATAATCTAGGGGGGGGGGGGGAGCTATGTAGCAGTTGGCTGTAGCATACAGCCATATGTATTGTTTAACTACTTCCTCTCTATCTTCTTGGACAAAGGAATTTTGTTTGTAAATAAACTGTTTCATCAAAAGAAAACATTCTCTTCTTAAGCTGGCTCTTGTCCCAGCAAGACTTTGTACGATGCTACATAACTCTTCCTCCTCTTAAGCTGGCCCTTGTCCCAGCAGGACTTTGTACGATGCTACATAACTCTTCCTCCTCTTAAGCTGGCCCTTGTCCCAGCAGGACTTTGTACGATGCTACATAACTCTTCCTCCTCTTAAGCTGGCCCTTGTCCCAGCAGGACTTTGTACGATGCTACGTAACTCTTCTTCTTAAGCTGGCCCTTGTCCCAGCAGGACTTGTACGATGCTACGTGACTCTTTCTTTGAGTTACACGTGTTCTCTTCTTAAGCTGGCCCTTGTCCCAGCAGGACTTCGTACAATGCTACGTAACTCTTCCTTTAAGTTACACGTGTGACATTTTCAACAATTTAACATTTTGTTCTGGAGGAGTTTTATGTATGGATGTATATTTGTGGATGCTTATAACTTAATTATTTGAACTTTTATATACACTCTGACCTGGACCAGAGGTTTCTATTGCTTCTGACCCAAAAACGCATCTCCCGTTAGCTGGATTTGTAAGTAACCTTTATTCTTGTGTTACAGTAGTACAAAAATGTTACTACCACACATTCATATGGGTACGCCGAGGTCCCGCATTACCTTTGAGTGGAATGCTATTTCTGCAATGTGCTACCGAGACTAATGTGTCCTTAATACAACAAATAGTCCCGAGAAAGTAGTATGCAATTATTATGTTTTATTAGAAGATAATTGTTTTCAACACATTTCCATCATAAAAATTTGGATTTTCACCCACGTGGCATTTTTTTTTTTTTTTAAACATATTTATTCAACTTCCAAAAGCAATAACAATCAACAGCTCAAGAAATATACAAAAAGCGATGGTTTTTACAAAGCAAACAATTTTAAAGAAAACATAGAAGAAAAAAAAAGGAAAATTATGAATTACTGTTACTTTCAAAAATGTATCTTTAAACAATGAAAAATAATCATAACTTCTTTTTTATCATAAAAGTTTCTTTCCATCTCGAGCATCATCTTCATAGCTGTTTTAAATCTATAAAGAGTAGGTATGGTATTGGTATATTTACATGTGAAAATAAAATACTTAGCGTGAAAAATAATGTAATTGTATTTGAAATAGTTTTCATCAGTATAACCAAAAGCATTAACTTTATAATTTAAACTTAAAGTTACATCACTTAAAGTATTAACAAAAACGTCATTCCAAAACTTAGATGAAATATTACATGACCAAAAAAGATGCTGGAGGGTTTCACTGTCATTACCACAAAAGGAGCAAAGGTCATAATCTAGTATTTTTAACTTGTGGAGGTAGCTATTTACAGAAAGTATTTTGTGAATGAATTTAAATTGGAAATAATGGATTTTTGTTTCGCGGACTGCTATAAAACAATTAGAAAAAATAACCTGCCATTCTTTGTCATTTATATCAAAAAAACGATCCCAGTAATATTTAATAATATGTGTCGCCCTGTTTGAATGACATAAATGATTATAACTCCACTTTGTGACTTTATTAACCCATATAATGTTACTTAAAACGTTTTCTTGATAAGAAGGTATTTTCCTCTGAAAGGTAAAAATATCAGATTTCCATTGCTTAGGAATGGCAGAGATCAACCCATAGAAAAATGTAAAATTCTTAGAATTTATATCATAAACATCATTAAAAGATTCAAAATTATAGATATGACCAGCGCCGGAGTATAGATCTGAAATATATTTAACACCCTTTGAGACATAATTATTACTAAAAATTGTAGAATTGCCAATACGAATAGAATGATTGTGTCAAATAATTTCGGAGTTAAAATTACAGGTAGGTTTGACATGACTTAATTTATTCCATGAGATACACACATCTCTCACAAATTGATTAGGAATCTTAACAACATCAAATTCACTGAAATTGCATCTGAATATAAAATCTATGCCAAATTTACTGAGATATAAGTAAAAAAATAATTTCCATGGCTTAAACATAGTATCAATATATCTCTTCACCCACGATAATTTAATGGCATGAATAAAATTAGACAGATCAATCATATTCAAACCTCCCTGATTATAAGGGAGGCACATAGTCACACGACGTACTTTGTCTGGTTTTTCCGACCATATAAACTTGAAAAGAAAAGTATTTACTTCTTTAACAAAACTGATATTTGGCATTAGTTTTTAGGCAAAGATTCACCTGACTAAGACGAAAATTAGGTAAGGATTCACACCACCTGAAAGTAATTCTGATAATATTCACCCATTCTACAAACTTTTGACCTGAAGATTCGACATAGGAACGACGTAGAATCTTGAACAAACTTTGAGGGGGTATGTGAAGATGCTGTTTGTCCTCTGCATTATGACTAATTAAACAGTGTATTGAAGAACATAATTATTTATTTCAAAATCTTGATTGGTTATAGAGCATAGCACGGAGTAATAGGATTTGTGTTCAAAGCACACACAACACACGTTTGGTGGTTATAGAGCATAGCACGGAGTAATAGGATTTGTGTTCAAAGCACAAACAACACACGTTTGGTGGTTATAGAGCATAACACGGAGTGATGGGATTTGTGTTCAAAGCATACGCAACACACGTTTTGTGGTTATAGAGCTGTGGAAATTGAAAACAAACATATGTATACATTTTTTTAAAGAAATAACAATAGAAATGGCTAAAACAAATCATGGCTAGCAGCCTGAAATTGTTTTTCATACAAGTTCCATATTGGTTTTATTTTTGTCATAGGTCCACCTGGACGTTTACCAGATGGTGAAGAAATAGTAGGAGAAATGGGCCCCAGGGGCCCAGAAGGGCCAAAAGGTTTGACGGGGCTTGCTGGAGCTAGAGGAGTACGCGGTAGTCCTGGTGCTAAAGGTAAATACAGACATGACTAATTACAGATTCTCATCACTGTTTCTACAATTATTTTGCTCACTAAGGTAATGTGTGAGAGTGGTGGTTGCAGACCATTGTACAGACTATTTATATTGTCTTCTCTGCTGACATTATTTGGGTGCACGAACTCTCCAAACCCCTTTCCCCATATGTATGCAAGTTGATGCATGTGAGTATATGTATGCAAGTTGATGCATGTGAGTGCATGCAAGTTGATGCATGTGAGTATATGTATGCAAGTTGATGCATGTGAGTATATGTATGCAAGTTGATGCATGTGAGTATATGTATGCAAGTTGATGCATGTGAATATATATATGCAAGTTGATGCATGTGAGTGCATGCAAGTTGATGCATGTGAGTATATGTATGCAAGTTGATGCATGTGAGTATATGTATGCAAGTTGATGCATGTGAGTATATGTATGCAAGTTGATGCATGTGAGTATATGTATACAAGTTGATGCATGTGAGTATATGTATGCAAGTTGATGCATGTGAGTATATGTATACAAGTTGATGCATGTGAGTATATGTATGCAAGTTGATGCATGTGAGTATATGTATGCAAGTTGATGCATGTGAGTATATGTATACAAGTTGATGCATTGAGTATATGTATGCAAGTTGATGCATGTGAGTATATGTATGCAAGTTGATGCATCTGTGTATATCTATGCAAGTTGATGCATGTGAGTATATGTATGCAAGTTGATTCATGTGAGTATATGTATGCAAGTTGATGCATGTGAGTACATGCAAGTTGATTCATGTGAGTACATGCAAGTTGATGCATGTGAGTACATGCAAGTTGATTCATGTGAGTATATGTATGCAAGTTGATGCATCTGTGTATATCTATGCAAGTTGATGCATGTGTGTATATGTATGTAAATTGATGCATGTGGGTATATGTATGCAAGTTGATGCATGTGAGTATATGTATGCAAGTTGATGCATCTGTGTATATCTATGCAAGTTGATGCATGTGAGTATGTATGCAAGTTGATTCATGTGAGTATATGTATGCAAGTTGATGCATGTGAGTACATGCAAGTTGATTCATGTGAGTACATGCAAGTTGATGCATGTGAGTACATGCAAGTTGATTCATGTGAGTATATGTATGCAAGTTGATGCATCTGTGTATATCTATGCAAGTTGATGCATGTGAGTACATGCAAGTTGATTCATGTGAGTATATGTATGCAAGTTGATGCATGTGAGTATATGTATGCAAGTTGATGCATGTGAGTACATGCAAGTTGATGCATGTGAGTACATGCAAGTTGATGCATGTGAGTATATGCAAGTTGATGCATGTGAGTACATGCAAGTTGATGCATGTGAGTACATGCAAGTTGATGCATGTGAGTACATGCAAGTTGATGCATGTGAGTACATGCAAGTTGATGCATGTGAGTATATGTATGCAAGTTGATGCATCTGTGTATATCTATGCAAGTTGATGCATGTGAGTACATGCAAGTTGATGCATGTGAGTACATGCAAGTTGATGCATGTGAGTACATGCAAGTTGATGCATGTGAGTACATGCAAGTTGATGCATGTGAGTACATGCAAGTTGATGCATGTGAGTACATGCAAGTTGATGCATGTGAGTACATGCAAGTTGATGCATGTGAGTACATGCAAGTTGATGCATGTGAGTACATGCAAGTTGATGCATGTGAGTACATGCAAGTTGATGCATGTGAGTACATGCAAGTTGATGCATGTGAGTACATGCAAGTTGATGCATGTGAGTACATGCAAGTTGATGCATGTGAGTACATGCAAGTTGATGCATGTGAGTACATGCAAGTTGATGCATGTGAGTACATGCAAGTTGATGCATGTGAGTACATGCAAGTTGATGCATGTGAGTACATGCAAGTTGATGCATGTGAGTATATGCAAGTTGATGCATGTGAGTACATGCAAGTTGATGCATGTGAGTACATGCAAGTTGATGCATGTGAGTACATGCAACTTGATGCATGTGAGTACATGCAAGTTGATGCATGTGAGCACACTTTTTTTGAAAGTGTATTCTTTGTCTTCCTTAAAAAATCACCAAATGGATTTGCTTTCTTTGCCAGGTGAGGATGCTGAGCCATGTCAGCAATGCCCAGAAGGAGTCAAGGGAGCAAGTGGTGACCTTGGCTTTCCAGGTGTTAGTGGTGCCATTGGGCTACCTGGTGCCATTGGTGCTAGTGGCCTTTCTGGGCGACCTGGTGATCGTGGTGACTTTGGTGAAGATGGTACACATGGAGAAGAGGTCAGTATATTGGATTTATTTGGAACCTTGTTGGACAACCACAACCAACTCATTATGGGAATTACCCTTGCTCTACCACGCGGCAATACTATCGCCATTTTCAAACCACCTTTTTCTCAAAATAAAAACGGGACTTTACCAGAGTCATATAGGAGTAATCTTTATATGATTTTAAAGTATTACTTTCTTGTATATCTTTTTCAAAAGATAACTTTTTTATTGGGTCATATTACAAAATTTTGAGAAAAAGTAACTTGAAAACAGGTAAAACTCAAAAATTGCTAAAACATTGACAAGAAATGTTTTTTTCTTTTTAAATCTTACAATAACTTCAAGATCACATTTTCGCTTCAAAATTAAACATGCAAATCCTAAGATATGATGTTATTGATTTTGGTCTAATTTTTATAATCCCTACCTGCAATCTTTTCTTCTGGAGAAATTTCTTCAAAATGTCATAAAATTCTGCCATTTTTGACCTGTTTTTACTTCAAAATATTGTGTACCAAGACTGTACCTCACACATGCTTTGTTGAAAGTGCCGTTTGAAAGTGCTTACAATTTCTGTTCATTTGATACAAAAATACAGGCATACACCTTGGACCCTTTTCTATAATGATTAAGTTTCACCACAGCATTTTCAATGACTTCTTAGTGTAGTAAATAAGAACGCGGCGAGCACGCGAGTGCACCAGGTTCGAGTCTCACAGTGACTACTGCATTATAATTTTTCTGCTGCAGTTTTCAGGAGTCATATGACTCAAATATATATATAATTTTTTTACTATTTTTTTCTTCTATTAATTCTAGATTAGCATCATTGGAAATTTTTTTCTCCAAAAAAACCCCAAAAAATGTAACACAAATCTCTGTTTTCAATATTGACAAGAAGTAACACTTGTGCAAAGATAGACCATTTGTTGACCAAATTTAGCCACAAATTGCTTAATTTGCATATTTGTGGCCAATATTCCCTAATTTGGCTTTCATTGCTCAAAAGATAAAAATGCATAAGAAAGTAAGTTATGAAAATTGGGCTTACATTTTTCAAAGCCCTGGTAGAGTAAGGGTTAAAATAAGGAAACATTATATACAGTATAAAAAGTGCATTGAAAATGTGGTCTTCCCCCCCCTGGATGGAATTTTGTGTTAATTTTGTTTGTTCTCACAGTTTTCACATACAAAATAATATATATAATTCAATGTAATTATTTATTTAGTGAAACTAGGCCTCTGGCCCTTGTCACAAATAAAACAAAATATACATCTTAACAAAATAAATATAAATAAATACATATTGATATTAAATAATTTTGTAAATGGTACATTTCTTAAATCTTCATTCGGCTTAACTTTAGTTGAAATCCCAATTAGGGTTTTAGCAGTTTCCCTCATTTGAAGCTTACATGTGGAGCAAGGAGGGGGTTCTAGCAGTATCCCTCATCTGAAGCTTACGTGTGGAGCAAAGAGGGGGTTCAAGCAGTATCCCTCATTTGAAACTTACATGTGGAGCAAGGAGGGGGATCTAGCAGTATCCCTCATTTAAAACTTACATGTGGAACAAAGAGGGGGTTCTAACAGTATCCCTCATTTGAAGCTTACATGTGGAGCAAAGAGGGGGATCTAGCAGTATCCCTCATTTGAAGCTTACATGTGAGCAAGGAGGGGGTTCAAGCAGTATCTCTCATTTGAAGCTTACATGTGGAGCAAAGAGGGGATTTAACAGTATATCTCATTTGAAGCTTACATGTGGAGCAAGGAGGGGGATCTAGCAGTATCCCTCATTTAAAGCTTACATGTGGAGCAAAGAGGGGATTCAAGCAGTATCCCTCATCTGAAGCTTACATGTGGAGCAAAGAGGGGGTTCAAGCAGTATCCCTCATCTGAAGCTTACATGTGGAGCAAAGAGGGGGTTCAAGCAGTATCCCTCATTTGAAACTTACATGTGGAGCAAGGAGGGGGATCTAGCAGTATCCCTCATTTAAAGCTTACATGTGGAACAAAGAGGGGGTTCTAACAGTATCCCTCATTTGAAACTTACATGTGGAGCAAAGAGGGGGTTCTAGCAGTATCCCTCATTTGAAGCTTACATGTGGAGCAAGGAGGGGGTTCTAACAGTATCCCTCATTTAAAGCTTACATGTGGAGCAAAGAGGGGGTTCAAGCAGTAGCCCTCATTTGAAACTTACATGTGAGCAAGGAGGGGGATCTAGCAGTATCCCTCATTTAAAGCTTACATGTGGAGCAAGGAGGGGATTTAATAGTATCCCTAATTTGAAGCTTACATGTGAGCAAAGAGGGGGTTCTAACAGTATCCCTCTTTTGAAGCTTACATATGGAGTAAGGAGGGGGTTCTAGCAGTATCCCTCATTTAAAGCTTACATGTGGAGCAAAGAGGGGGTTCTAGCAGTATCCCTCATTTGAAGCTTACATGTGGAGCAAGGAGGGGGTGCTAGCAGGATCCCTTATTTGAAGGTTACATTTAGGGCAAAGAGGGGATTTAACAGTATCCCTCATTTGAAGCTTACATGTGGGGCAAGGAGGGGGTTCCAGCAGTATCCCTCATTTAAAGCTTACATGTGGAGCAAGGAGGGGGTTCTAGCAGTATCCCTCATTTGAAGCTTACATGTGAGCAAAGAGGGGGATCTAGCAGTATCCCTTATTTAAAGCTTACATGTGGAGCAAGGAGGGGGTTCTAGCAGTATCCCTCATTTAAAGCTTACGTGTGGAGTAAGGAGGGGGTTCTAGCAGTATCCCTCATTTGAAGCTTACATGTGGAGCAAGGAGGGGGATCTAGCAGTATCCCTCATTTAAAGGTTACATGTGGAGCAAAGAGGGGGTTCCAGCAGGATCCCTTATTTGAAGCTTACATGTGGAGCAAAGAGGGGGATCTAGCAGTATCCCTCATTTGAAGCTTACATGTGAGCAAGGAGGGGGTTCAAGCAGTATCTCTCATTTGAAGCTTACATGTGGAGCAAAGAGGGGATTTAACAGTATATCTCATTTGAAGCTTACATGTGGAGCAAGGAGGGGGATCTAGCAGTATCCCTCATTTAAAGGTTACATGTGGAGCAAAGAGGGGGTTCCAGCAGGATCCCTTATTTGAAGGTTACATTTGTAGCAAAGAGGGGGTTCTAGCAGTATCCCTCATTTGAAGGTTACATGTGGAGCAAAGAGGGGGGGTATATGTTATCCCTAGAGACTTCTTTTAGGGATAATATTTAAAGGAATACTACTGATTGTAACTGGCATATATTTTAAATTGTATTCTTCCAATAGTGAGGCTATCCCCCATCATGGAGGTAGCCCCCATCAGGGATGCTTTTACCCATCAGGGACATTTGACTGTCCCAGGGATAAAATGTCTTGTATACTGATATATAGTATACTAATGTATAGATTAAGGGATATTGTTCTGCTATTGTATAACGTACCTGCATTTTGGCAATGTATAGATTAAGAGATGTCGTTCTCCTATTGTATAACATGCCTGTATTTTGGCAACATGACTTGACTTGTCCTTCTCCTTCAAAATTTGTTCCAGCAAATCATAACCACAAACTTACTGTAACAAATAGTGAGACCACTTTATCCTGATTAAAATTACCACACAATAAGGACTTCATTCATTGCTAATATGATACTCACCACCAACTTTCACAACATCTAAGGTCTTCAGAATAAAGAAAATAAAGAGGAAAAATCTGACCCTACCTGGTTTTTTATCAGGTCGGGTCTGACTGTTTGAAACTTTAAGGAGCAGAACAACTAATGATGTATAGATTAAGGGATATTGCTCTGCTATTGTATGACATACCTGTGTTATGCTGATGTATAGATTAAGGGATATTGCTCTGCTATTGTATATACCTGTATTATGCCAATGTATCTCCTATTGTTTAACATATTGTTTAACATACATACTGTATTATGCCAATGTATAGATTAAGGGATATCGTTCTCCTATTGTTTAACATACCTGTATTATGCCAATGTATAGATTAAGGGATATTGCTCTGCTATTGTATGACATACCTGTATTATGCCAATGTATAGATTAAGGGATATCGTTCTGCTATTGTATAATATACATGTATTTTGCCTATGTAGATTAAGGGCTATCTTTTTTCCATTGCCTAAGATACCTATATTTTATTGATGTATAGATTAATGGATATCTTTTTCCTATTGCATACCTATATTTCAGTATCTTAAGACCTCAAAAATGTATCAAAAGTATCTCTATTTTGAAGTTGTGAAATATTAATTTGTCAACTTTGAGGATAGATATCCTGTTGGTAATTCATGACACGTCTAAATGTTGGAGGTTATTTGAGTATACAATTGATTCATAATATTCAGCCTTTGGTGAAGATCAAAAACTGCTTATCAAATTATATATTTGTAACCAATGTTTGCATGAATGAATAAGTACTTATTGGTTTGTCTTTACAGGGGCCTAAAGGACAACCAGGACCGAAAGGTATTGTTGGATTAAATGGGACGAAAGGAAGAACAGGCAACCGAGGTAAGAATTCTCCTTGTCAATCATCATGTCAATCTTTATGTCAGTCATCATGTCAGTCATCATGTTTGTCTTCATGTCAATCATGTCAGTTGTCTTGTCAGTCGTCTTGTCAGTCATGTCAGTCGTCATGTCATTCTTCATGTCAGTCTTCATGTCATCATCTCTTCATTCTTCATGTCAGTCATCATGTCAGTCATCATGTCAGTCATCATGTCAGTTGGCATGTCAGTCATCATGTCAGTCATCATGTCAACGGGCATGTCAGTCGTCATGGTGGTGATATGAGTTCTGTCTGATTTGTGTAGTAATGCCTGCAATCAGTCTAGTTGTAACATCACGTCCTCACATTCCTTAAAAGAGGTATGTTCTGATTTTGTGATTTACTTACAACCATTAGATATGTCAGGAGAGTACTAGAGCTGTGGTTAGTAAATAAAATTTACCATTGGGCAAAAATTGAACAAATGTGACTTTAAAAAGTCAAAATTGATTTTAAATAGAAATGCGTTAACAAGAGTAAAGGTCTGGTGTCAGTCTTCTATAGTAAGCTTTCAACACCAGTTATTTACATCAAAGTTTGTTATAGTAGGCTTTTTACACCAATCGTTTTCATTAAAGCTTGTTAAAGTAGGCTTTAACACTAGTCTGTTTCATTACAGCTTGTAACAGTCGTTTTCTTTAAAGCTTGTTACAGTAGGCTTTTAATACCAGCTATTTTATTAAAGTTTGTTACAATAGGCTTTTTACAGCAGTCGTTTTCATTAAAGCTTGTTAAAGTAGGCTTCAAGACTTGTCGGTTTCATTACAGCTTGTAACAGTCGTTTTCATTAAAGCTTTTTACAGTAGGCTTTTAATACCAGCTATTTTATTAAAGCTTGTTACAGTAGGCTTTTTACACCGGTCATTTTCATTAAAGCTTGTTACAGTAGGCTTTTAACACCAGTCGTTTTCATTAGAGCTTGTTACAGTCATTTTCATTAAAACTTGTTACAGTAGGCTTTCAATACCAGCTGTTTCATTAAAGCTTGTTACAGTAGGCTTTTTACAGCAGTAGTTTTCTTTACATTAGGCTTTTTACGCTGGTCCTATTTGTTACATTAGGCTTTTTACACTAGCCGTGTCATTAAAGCTTGTTACAGTTAGCTTTTGACACCAGTCGTTTTCATTAACGTTTGTTACATAAGGTTTTTACCAGTTGTGTTCATTATAGCAAGCTTGTTACAGTAGGCTTTTTACACCAGTAGTTTTCATTAACGCTTGTTACAGTAGGCTTTTTCCACCAGTTGTTTCATTAAAGCACATGACGAAATAACCATCCCTACGAGGAATGGTCCATCAATCATTCATGGGTTTTGCACAAAGTCCTCCCAAGCATATAATGTATATTTTTATTTAGGCTCTGCCAAGGACTAATCTGATTCGCATCACTGAACAGTAGTTATGTGGCTTGAGCCCAAGATGAATGACCTATTGTGTACAGTGTAACAGTAGCTGGTTGCTAACAAGTGAACTGTGAATAGACTATGAAGATGTTGTCAGTTAAGAAGGTATATAGATTACCCATGTGTTGTGTATGGTGTAACAATAGCTGGATGCTAGTCAATGAATTGTGAAGAGTCTCTCGGGTTAAATGGTGTGGATTAACCCTAATTTTGAGAAAATCAGGGGTATCGGGTTGGAGGGGTCTAAGGGCCAGAAATTCTTAATGCATGTTACAGTAGTGTTTCTATACTAATTTTTTTCATTCAAGCTTGTTACAGTAGGCTTTTTACACCAGTTAATTCAATAAAGCTCTAAAGCTTTGTTTTAGTATATCTTGAGCAGAACAGGGTTTTGTCATATAAGCTGACCACTGGTATTTGTAGTCAAAGAATAAAATGTATACTTGTTATCATACATGTGCAGGCAGTCGTGGTGAAAAGGGTGATGACGGTAAGAACGGGTATCCAGGCATTGATGGTGAACCTGGCCTGCAAGGACGACCAGGATTGCCAGACCCAGATAGACTGCGCAACCTTACTGTAAGTATGAACCAGTCAATGATTTTTAACCATATAAGTATGATTACAATGAACCAATCAGTGATCTTTATCCATATGAGTATGATTACAATGAATCAATCAGTGATCTTTATCCATATAGGCATGATTACAATGAAGCAATCAATAATTTATATCTATATAAGCATGATTACAATGAACCAATCAGTGATCTTTATCCATATTGGCATGATTACAATAAACCAATCAGTGATCTTTATCCATATAAGCATGATTACAATGAACCAATCAGTGATTTGTATCCATATAGTTCATGAATACAATGCACCAATCAGTGATCTTTATCCATATAAGCATGATTACAATGAACCAATCAGTGATCTTTATCCTTATAGGCATGATTACAATGAACCAATCAGTGATCTTTATCTATATAGTCATGAATACAATGAACCAATCAGTGATCTTTATCCATATAAGCATGATTTCAATGCACCAACCAGTGATTTTGTATCGATATAGGCATGATTGCAATGAACCAATCAGTGATCTTTATCTATATAGTCATGAATACAATGAACCAATCAGTGATCTTTATCCATAGAGGCATGATTACAATGAACCAATCAGTGATTTGTATCCATATAGCCATGAATACAATGAACCAATCAGATATAAGCATGATTACAATGAAACAATCAGTGATCTTTATCCATATAGGCATGATTACAATGAACCAATCAGTGATCTTTATCCATATAAGCATGATTTCAATGAACCAATCAGTGATCTTTATCCATATAGGCATGATTGCAATTAACCAAGCAGTGATCTTTATTTATATAGTCGTGATTACAATAAACCAATCAGTGATCTTTATTTATATAGTCATGATTACAATAAACCAATCAGTGATCTTTATCCATATAGGCATTATTGCAATGAACCAAACAGTGATCTTTATCCATATTAGCACGATTACAATGCACCAATCAGTGATCTTTATCCATATGGGCATGATTACATTAAACCAATCAGTGATCTTTATCCATATAGGTATGATTGCAATGAACCAGTCAGTGATCTTTATCCATATAGACATAAATAGATTGAAACAATAGGTGATCTTTATCAGAATAAGTGTGATAGGCATGATTACAATGAACGAATTAGTGATCTTTATTCATATAGGCTGTAAATAAAATGAACCAATTAGTGATCTTTATCGGTATAAGTGTGATTACCATTAGTGTACATTCCCCCTCCCCATTTTTTTCCATATTTCTATTTTTAATGGTGAATATTAATGGCAGCATCTGACTATGTGGGTGGATTTGCCATTTCACTTTGGATGATAATCGTGCCCCTGTATCTTTGTATGAATGAATATATACCTCTAATTGTCAAGGATTAAAGAAGATTTTTAATTATCAGGGAGGATGTTTATATAACATGAACCTATTTGGTGATGTTAAACATTGGGATTTAAACATAATTTACTTTGCCATTTTCTCTGACTCAAAGGCTGTTCTTACTTCATTACTCAATCTTAAATGGGATAACCTCACCTGCCACCTCCTCCTCCGGAAACTCTTTTCTCCCACCCTCTGCAGGAAAAGTGTTCTTTTCTTCTGGATACCCAGCCATGTTGGCATCCCTGGCAATGACAGGGCTGATACAGCCGCTTAGCTTGCCCTTAACCTCCTCCCTTCCCCTTTTCCCAAAACCCTCTCTGACATCAAACCGCTTATCGCTTCTCTTGTTCGTGACCGCTGGCAAACCTTATGGAACTTCCAAATTGATAACAAACTCCATGTCATCCAGCCCACAATCCCGATCAAATCCACCATCAACAACCTTTCTCGTATCGACAACGTTCATATTACCCGTCTTAGAATTGGTCACACCCACCTCACTCACTCCCACCTCCTTATTGGTTCCCCCACACCCCTCTGTAACAATTGCCACTGCATCCTCACAATCCAACACGTTCTCCTTGCTGGCCCCCTGTACAACCTTCCCAGAGCTTCCCTCGCTCCCCACAACTCAATTGCTGAGTTCTTCCAGAAAAATCCTCCGGATAAAATAATCTCCTTCCTTCAGCATGATCCCTCTACAACCATATTTAATTCTCCTCTTCCACCCCCTCTCTACTTTGTTTTTGTTTTACCCATGCACCTCCTCTCTCGATCACAGCTTTCTGGCTTTTGTTCTTGAATTTCTCTCATTCTCGCCCTGGGCTCTTTCCTTCCTACCTCTAAAATGATCTGACCTCTCAGGCACAATTTGACCTTGTTGTCGTGGTGCCGTTAGGACCTCATCAAACAAACAAACATAACACATAATTTGTAAGTAATTACTTTAGATATGTCATACAACATTCTTAACTAATGGAAAGTTGGGCAGAGACAGATTTTCTTTCAGAATCCAATGAATTACACAAGAGCTTAGAATTCAATCTTCAGAGATTGAAGGAGTGAATATTAGTGTATATTGATCGATCAATGAAATATAATTGAGATATTGGACTTCTACGTTTCATTGGATCTTGTGGTTACATTTCAGGGAGACTATGGTGACAAAGGTGTAATGGGCCCAAAGGGGTCACAAGGGGTGGAGGGAACAAGAGGTGAGAATGGAGATCAAGGAGATAATACATTTGAAGGAGATGTTGGGGTTCAAGGCCCCTTTGGTGAACCTGGTCTGGATGGAATGCTAGGAGAGAGGGGAGCACCAGGAGATGATGGTACAGTTGATTTATCTTTTTGTGGCTTATGGTGTATAATTGGGTGGGTGGTCAGGTGCACTTGCATGTGTGAGCATGGAAGTAGCCTGAATGGGGCGACAACATATTTTGGGGACTCCCAATTTGTATATAACAGTATAGTGCTAAAACTTAGAAATAAAGTCATATTTGGGATTATAGATTGTAATGTTGTTAGGAAAGCTTAGTTCTTCAGTGTCATTAGTAAAGCTTAGTTCTTTAGTGTCATTAGTAAAGCTTAGTTCTTTAGTGTCATTAGTAAAGCTTAGTTCTTTAGTGTCATTAGTAAAGCTTAGTTCTTTAGTGTCATTAGTAAAGCTTAGTTCTTTAGTGTCATTAGGTAAGATTAGTTATTTGCAGATAATATTTCTTTAGTGTCATTAGGAAAGCTTAGTTCTTTTCCAGATATTATTTCTTTAGTATCATTAGGTAAGATTAGTTGTTTGCAAATAATATTTCTTTAGTGTCATTAGGAAAGCCTATTTCTTCAGTGTCATTAAGGTAAGATTAGTTGTTTGCAGATAATATTTTTTTCTCAGTGTCATTAGTAAAGCTTAGTTTTTTTAGATCTTATGCATTTAGTGTCATTCGATAAGATTAGTTGTTTGTAGATAACATTTTTTTGGTGTCATTAGGAAAGCCTATTTCTTTAGTGTCATTAGGTAAGATTAGTTATTTGTAGATAATATTTCTTTAGTGTCATTGGGAAAGCTTAGTTCTTTTTCAGCTATTATTTCTTTAGTGCCATTAGGTAAGATTAGTTATTTGCAGATAACATTTTATTAGTGTCAGCCTAGTGCTTTATAGTTTTTAGTATGTAGGTTTTGTTTTGATATATCTGTTGTATCACTTGACATGCTTAGGTGCTGCATTTAGGTTTTGTTTTAATATATCTGTTGTATCACTTGACATGCTTAGGTGCTACATTTAGGTTTTGTTTTGATATATCTCTTGTATTACTTGACATGCTTAGGTGCTACATTTAGGTTTTGTTTTGATATATCTGTTGTATCACTTGACATGCTTAGGTGCTACATTTAGGTTTTGTTTTGATATATCTGTTGTATCACTTGACATGCTTAGGTGCTACATTTAGGTTTTGTTTTGATATATCTGTTGTATCACTTGACATGCTTAGGTGCTACATTTAGGTTTTGTTTTGATATATCTGTTGTATCACTTGACATGCTTAGGTGCTACATTTAGGTTTTGTTTGATATATCTCTTGTATTACTTGACATGCTTAGGTGCTACATTTAGGTTTTGTTTTGATATATCTGTTGTATCACTTGACATGCTTAGGTGCTACATTTAGGTTTTGTTTTGATATATCTGTTGTATCACTTGACATGCTTAGGTGCTACATTTAGGTTTTGTTTTGATATATCTGTTGTATCACTTGACATGCTTAGGTGCTACATTTAGGTTTTGTTTTGATATATCTGTTGTATCACTTGACATGCTTAGGTGCTACATTTAGGTTTTGTTGTTATATATCTGTTGTATTACTTGACATGCTTAGGTGCTACATTTAGGTTTTGTTTTGATATATCTGTTGTATCACTTGACATGCTTAGGTGCTACATTTAGGTTTTGTTTTGATATAGCTGTTGTATCACTTGACATGCTTAGGTGCTACATTTAGGTGTTGTTGTTATATATCTGTTGTATCACTTGACATGCTTAGGTGCTACATTTAAGTTTTGTTTTGATATATCTGCTGTATCACTTGACATGCTCAGGTGCTACATTAAGGTTTTGTTGTTATATATCTCTTGTATTACTTGACATGTTTAGGTGCTACATTTAGGTTTTGTTTTAATATATCTGTTGTATCACTTGACATGCTTAGGTGCTACATTTAGGTTTTGTTGTTATATATCTGTTGTATCACTTGACATGCTTAGGTGCTACATTTAGGTTTTGTTTTGATATATCTGTTGTATCACTTGACATGCTTAGGTGCTACATTTAGGTTTTGTTGTTATATATCTCTTGTATCACTTGACATGCTTAGGTGCTACATTTAGGTTTTGTATTGATATATCTGTTGTATCACTTGACATGCTTAGGTGCTACATTTAGGTTTTGTATTGATACATCTGTTGTATCACTTGACATGCTCAGGTGCTACATTTAGGTTTTGTTGTTATATATCTCTTGTATTACTTGACATGCTTAGGTGCTACATTTAGGTTTTGTTTTAATATAGCTGTTGTATCACTTGACATGCTTAGGTGCTACATTTAGGTTTTGTTGTTATATATCTGTTGTATCACTTGACATGCTTAGGTGCTACATTAAGGTTTTGTTGTTATATATCTGTTGTATTACTTGACATGCTTAGGTGCTACATTTAGGTTTTGTTTTGATATATCTGTTGTATCACTTGACATGCGTAGGTGCTACATTTAGGTTTTGTTGTTATATATCTGTTGTATCACTTGACATGCGTAGGTGCTACATTTAGGTTTTGTTGTTATATATCTGTTGTATCACTTGACATGCATAGGTGCTACATTTAGGTTTTGTTGTTATATATCTGTTGTATCACTTGACATGCTTAGGTGCTACATTTAGGTTTTGTTTTGATATATCTGTTGTATCACTTGACATGCTTAGGTGTTACATTTAGGTTTTGTTGTTATATATCTGTTGTATCACTTGACATGCTTAGGTGCTACATTTAGGTTTTGTATTGATATATCTGTTGTATCACTTGCCATGCTTAGGTGCTACATTTAGGTTTTGTTTTGATATATCTGTTGTATCACTTGACATGCTTAGGTGCTGCATTTAGGTTTTGTTTTGATATATCTGTTGTATCACTTGACATGCTTAGGTGCTACATTTAGGTTTTGTTTTGATATATCTGTTGTATCACTTGACATGCTTAGGTGCTACATTTAGGTTTTGTTTTGATATATCTGTTGTATCACTTGACATGCTTAGGTGCTACATTTAGGTTTTGTTGTTATATATCTGTTGTATTACTTGACATGCTTAGGTGCTACATTTAGGTTTTGTTTTGATATATCTGTTGTATCACTTGACATGCTTAGGTGCTACATTTAGGTTTTGTTGTTATATATCTGTTGTATCACTTGACATGCTTAGGTGCTACATTTAGGTTTTGTTGTTATATATCTGTTGTATCACTTGACATGCTTAGGTGCTACATTTAGGTTTTGTTTTGATATATCTGTTGTATCACTTGACATGCTTAGGTGCTACATTTAGGTTTTGTTTTGATATATCTGTTGTATCACTTGACATGCTTAGGTGCTACATTTAGGTTTTGTTTTGATATATCTGTTGTATCACTTGACATGCTTAGGTGCTACATTTAGGTTTTGTTTTGATATATCTGTTGTATTACTTGACATGCTTAGGTGCTACATTTAGGTTTTGTTTTGATATATCTGTTGTATTACTTGACATGCTTAGGTGCTACATTTAGGTTTTGTTTTGATATATCTGTTGTATTACTTGACATGCGTAGGTGCTACATTTAGGTTTTGTTGTTATATATCTGTTGTATCACTTGACATGCTTAGGTGCTACATTTAGGTTTTGTTTTGATATATCTGTTGTATCACTTGACATGCTTAGGTGCTACATTTAGGTTTTGTTGTTATATATCTGTTGTATCACTTGACATGCTTAGGTGCTACATTTACGTTTTGTTTTGATATATCTGTTGTATCACTTGACATGCTTAGGTGCTACATTTAGGTTTTGTTTTGATATATCTGTTGTATCACTTGACATGCTTAGGTGCTACATTTAGGTTTTGTTTTGATATATCTGTTGTATCACTTGACATGCTTAGGTGCTACATTTAGGTTTTGTTTTGATATATCTGTTGTATTACTTGACATGCTTAGGTGCTACATTTAGGTTTTTTGTTTTGATATATCTGTTGTATTACTTGACATGCGTAGGTGCTACATTTAGGTTTTGTTGTTATATATCTGTTGTATCACTTGACATGCTTAGGTGCTACATTTAGGTTTTGTTTTGATATATCTGTTGTATCACTTGACATGCTTAGGTGCTACATTTAGGTTTTGTTGTTATATATCTGTTGTATCACTTGACATGCTTAGGTGCTACATTTAGGTTTTGTTTTGATATATCTGTTGTATCACTTGACATGCTTAGGTGCTACATTTAGGTTTTGTTTTGATATATCTGTTGTATCACTTGACATGCTTAGGTGCTACTGTCTTCAGTGACTTGGTTGAAGGAGTATTCAACCAAAATGTGAGGCAGGCGTATTATTATTCTGGAGTCTGGAATATTTGATCACACGTTTTGTGCAGTGTATTTATAACATTTGATGCGAACCAGGATTATGTATGATAAATACTTAAAAGTTTTTTTTCGTCAGAAAACCTTTTTATTCTCTGTCTGTCAGCTGAATATGTTCCACAGATAACATTTCTTTAGTGTCATTCAGTAACATTGACTTATTTTGTTCTTTGTATGCCAGCTGAATATATTCCAGGACCTGAGCCAATTCCAGGAGCTCAGGGTGAAGGGGGCGAGCAAGGGGACCAGGGGTTACCAGGCCGTGTAGGGTTTTCTGGCCTGCAGGGACAACCAGGTTTTGGTGGTCGTCAGGGCCTTCCAGGGGAGCGGGGTGATGATGGTTTCAAAGGACGAGCAGGACCAAGCAACATTAAAGGTAAGTCACTTGATAGGGATTCTTGATTGCAAGATTCTTGATTAAGGGAAGTGGAGATGGTGCTTCTGAAGAGGAAATTATTTCCCCTTATTTGTTCTATTGTGAGTAAAACTGTTGTGAACCTTTCACACCATGTATGATTTAAGGAAAAAAGTATTCTAAAAGTTCTTTCCAAAAATCTCCAGCTTTTGCAGATTGTAGAATTGACTAAAATCAAGACTATACATGACATCATTGCCTCACAATGTGTGTGAATTTGCATGAGATTTCTGATTTGATGTCAGGGTTTTGAATGTCTTGTTTGGATTTGAACTTCAAGAGAGTTTACAATCCTCATCAAAATAATGGAACAAAACTGGTCTTAAGTGAGATTGAGCCATTTACACCCATTACTCTTCCTTTGCTTCAATGATAGATTTTAGGTGCAATCAGTATTGATGAAAATTGTAGGTGCAATCAGTATTGATGAAGATTGTAGGTGCAATCAGTATTGATGAAGATTGTAGATGCAATCAGTATTGATGAAGATTGTAGGTGCAATGGGTATTGATGAAGATTGTAGGTGCAATCGGTATTGGTGAAGATTGTAGGTGCAATCAGTATTGATGAGAATTGTAGGTGTAATCAGTATTGATGAGAATTGTAGATGCAATTAGTATTGATGGAGATTGTAGGTGCAATCAGTATTGATGAGAATTGTAGGTGCAATTAGTATTGATGAAGATTGTAGGTGCAATCAGTATTGATGAAGATTGTGGGTGCAATCAGTATTGTTTAGAATTTAGAATTTGATGATATAAGCTTGCGCAATTTGTCTGTTTAAGGTTTTACTGGACCAAGAGGAGCCCGTGGTCCACAAGGCCCAGCTGGATCAGATGGTCTGCCTGGTATAATTGGCGAATCTGGCATGCCAGGTTTCTTTGGTTTTCCAGGACTGCGAGGAGATCCAGGAGAGGATGGGGAGCCCGGCCCAAAAGGACCGACAGGTTTTGGGGGGTTGAGGGGACAAAATGGAAATAAGGGAGAGAAAGGTGATTTAGGATTCCAAGGTTAGTATGAGATTGTTGGTAGAGCATTCCATTGATTTGTTTGTCTTTATACATTACATCTTTATATACAAAGATTTGAAGACCTTGACAAACTACATCACAGAAACTTGTGGAGAAAATGTGAAATTCATTAAGTTATGGTCCATGGTTGACAATTGAAGAAATGATGTCCTGGAAAAGTGGTGAAGAAGTACTCAATTGGCATTATATTATGTGGTGCCAGCCTCCCCTTGTCTTTGGGGACATCCAACTCTTTGTAAGAATGTTGTTAATCTGTTTGAGAACGATATCTAAGATGTGAAGTTTACCCCCCTCTACACTCCATGTCATGCCCTTCTAGTCACCCTACACTACCCCCTCCTCCCTCCACATCTTGTCCTTGCAGTCACTCTACACTACCCACCTCTACCCTCCACATCATGCCCTTCGAGTCACCCTACACTACCCCCTCTACCCTCCACATCATGCCCTTCCAGTCACCCTACACTACCCCCTCTAACCTCCACATCATGCCCTTCCAGTTACCCTACACTACCACTACTACACTCCACTTCATGCCCTTCCAGTCACCCTACACCACCCCTCTACCCTCCACATCATGCCCTTCCAGTCACCCTACACTACCCCCTGTACCCTCCACATCATACCCTTCCAGTCACCCTACACTACATCCCTCTACCCTCCACATGCCCTTTCAGTCACCCTACACTACCCTTTGCTACCCTCCACATCATGCCCTTCGAGTCACCCTAAACTACCCCCTCTACATTCCACATCATGCTCTTCCAGTCACTCTACACTACCTCCTCTACCCTCCACATCATGCCCTTCCAGTCACCCTACACTACCCCCTCTACCCTTCACATCATGCCCTTCCAGTCACCCTATACTATCCCCCTCTACCCTCCACATCATGCCCTTCCAGTCACCCTATACTATCCCCTTTACCCTCCACATCATACCCTTCCAGTCACCCTACACTACATCCCTCTACCCTCCACATGCCCTTCCAGTCACTCTACACTACGTCCTCTACCCTCCACATCATGCCCTTCCAGTCACCCTACACTACCCCTCTACCCTTCACATCATGCCCTTCCAGTCACCCTATACTATCCCCTCTACCCTCCACATCATGCCCTTCCAGTCACCCTATACTACCCCCCTCTACCCTCCACATCATGCCCTTCCAGTCACCTTACACTACATCCCTCTACCCTTCACAACATGCCCTTTCAGTCACCCTACACTACCCTTCGCTACCCTTCACATCATGCCCTTCCAGTCACCCTACACTACCCCCTCTACCCTCCACATCATGCCCTTCCAGTCACCCTACACTCAGGGTGGCTATCCACTTTCTTTGTTATTGATCCTGGTGCCACCCATGATCATATTTAGTGAACAATTGTTGCTACAATCTTCAGAATAATCTATATGACTTTTCTGTTTCAAAATTCTTATGAATAGAATGAAATTTGATGACCTTATTGTGAAATAATTTGTGACATTAAGCAAATGAACATATTTCAATTGTTAGGTAAATCATCTCTAAAATATATTTTAAAGGTCAATATCTGATTCCATCCAGATATTTTAACACTTGATCATACCTACCTCTAGCGCAACAGGTAATTACCTACCTCTAGGGCAATAGGTAATTACCTACCTCCAGAGCAACAGGTAATTATCTACCTCTAGAGCAACAGGTTATTACCTACCTCTAGAGCAACAGGTAATTACCTACCTCCAGAGCAACAGGTAATTACCTACCTCCAGAGCAACAGGTAATTACCTACCTCCAGAGCAACAGGTAATTACCTACCTCTAGAGCAACAGGTAATTACCTACCTCTAGCGCAACATGTAATTACCTACCTCTAGCGCAACAGGTAATTACCTACCTCTAGAGCAACAGGTAATTACCTGCCTCTGGCGCAACAGGTAATTACCTGCCTCTGGGCAACAGGTAATTACCTGCCTCCAGAGCAACAGGTAATTATCTGCCTCTGAGCAACAGGTAATTACCTGCTTCTGAGCAGCAGGTAATTACCTGCCTCTGAGCAACAGGTAATTACCTGCCTCTAGAGCAACAGGTAATTACCTGCCTCTGGCTCCATGTAGACCTACCTCTGCAACAGGTAATTACCTGCCTCTAGAGCAACAGGGAATTACCTGCCTCTAGAGCAACAGGTAATTACCTACCTCTAGGGCAACAGGTAATTACCTGCCTCTAGCGCAACAGGTAATTACCTGCCTCTGGCACAACAGGTAATTACCTGCCTCTAGCGCAACAGGTAATTACCTACCTCTAGCGCAACAGGTAATTACCTGCCTCTGGCAACAGGTAATTACCTGCCTCCAGAGCAACAGGTAATTATCTGCCTCTGAGCAACAGGTGTTTACCTGCCTCTGAGCAACAGGTAATTACCTGCCTCTGGAGCAACAGATAATTACCTGCCCCTAGAGCAACAGGTAATTACCTGCCCTCTAGCGCAGGTAATTACCTACCTCTAGAGCAACAGGTAATTACCTGCCTCTAGCGCAACAGGTAATTACCTGCCTCTAGAGCAACAGGTAATTACCTGCCTCCAGAGCAACAGGTAATTACCTGCCTCCAGAGCAACAGGTAATTACCTGCCTCTGGCGCAACATGTAATTACCTACCTCTAGCGCAACAGGTAATTACCTGCCTCTGCGCAACAGGTAATTACCTGCCTCTGAGCAACAGGTACCCTGCCTCTGAGCAACAGGGAATTACCTACCTCTAGAGCAACAGGTAATTACCTACCTCTAGAGCAACAGGTAATTACCTACCTCTAGAGCAACAGGTAATTACCTACCTCTAGCGCAACATGTAATTACCTACCTGTAGCGCAACAGGTAATTACCTACCTCTAGAGCAACAGGTAATTACCTACCTCTAGAACAACATGTAATTACCTACCTCTAGCGCAACAGGTAATTACCTACCTCTAGAGCAACAGGTATTTACCTACCTCTAGCGCAACAGGTAATTACCTACCTCTAGAGCAACAGGTAATTACCTACCTCTAGCGCAACAGGTAATTACCTACCTCTAGAGCAACAGGTTATTACCTACCTCTAGAGCAACAGGTTATTACCTACCTCTAGAGCAACAGGTAATTACCTACCTCTAGAGCAACAGGTAATTACCTACCTCCAGAGCAACAGGTAATTACCTACCTCTAGCGCAACATGTAATTACCTACCTGTAGCGCAACAGGTAATTACCTACCTCTAGAGCAACAGGTAATTACCTACCTCTAGAGCAGCAGGGAATTACCTACCTCTAAAGCAACAGGTAATTACCTACCTCTAGAGCAACAGGGAATTACCTACCTCTAGAGCAACAGGTAATACCTACCTCTAGAGCAACAGGTAATTACCTACCTCTAGCGCAACAGGTAATTACCTACCTCTAGAGCAACAGGTAATTACCTACCTTTAGCGCAACAGGTAATTACCTACCTCTAGGGCAACAGGTAATTACCTACCTCTAGCGCAACAGGTAATTACCTACCTCTAGAGCAACAGGTAATTACCTACCTCCAGAGCAACAGGTAATTACCTACCTCTAGAGCAACAGGTAATTACCTACCTCTAGCGCAACAGGTAATTACCTACCTCTAGCGCAACAGGTAATTACCTACCTCTAGCGCAACAGGTAATTACCTACCTCTAGCGCAACAGGTAATTACCTACCTCTAGCGCAACAGGTAATTACCTACCTCTAGCGCAACAGGTAATTACCTACCTCTAGGGCAACAGGTAATTACCTACCTCCAGAGCAACAGGTAATTATCTACCTCTAGAGCAACAGGTATTTACCTACCTCTAGAGCAACAGGTAATCACCTACCTCTAGAGCAACAGGTAATTACCTACCTCTAGAGCAACAGGTAATTACCTACCTCTAGAGCAACAGGTAATTACCTACCTCTAGAGCAACAGGTAATTACCTACCTCTAGAGCAACAGGGAATTACCTACCTCTAGAGCAACAGGTAATTACCTACCACTAGAGCAACAGGTAATTACCTGCCTCTGAGCAACAGGGGAATTACCTGCCTCTGAGCAACAGGTAATTACCTACCTCTAGAGCAACAGGTAATTACCTACCTCTAGAGCAACAGGTAATTACCTACCTCTAGAGCAACAGGTAATTACCTACCTCTAGAGCAACAGGTAATTACCTACCTCTAGAGCAACAGGTAATTACCTACCTCTAGAGCAACAGGGAATTACCTACCTCTAGAGCAACAGGTAATCAGCAAAGAAGAAATCAAACTAACATCTGCTTAAAACAACAAATAGATGACTTAAGGATATTAATCAGTGTTCATGTGATGATGTCACAAAGTTTCCCTAAATTTTAATTTAAAAACTACAAAAAGTTTTCCAAAGATTAAAACGGAATTTTACTCAGTAATCTTCTTGCGCATACGTAAACACTGCTACATGCCACTAGACAGACCAAGTTTGCATGTTATTAATGTCATTCATTTTCCCCCATCATTTTGCAATTTACTAGTGTTATTTTTGCATTTAAGCAGAATAGAAATCACATTTAGCTAAATTGATTGAAGGTCATAATGTTTTGAAGTTCAACTATTGTACATTTTATGTAATTCTTATATTTCTTAGGTTCCCAAGGTGCTAAAGGACTGCGAGGAATACAGGGTGCAAAGGGCAAAGCAGGAGCGCCTGGCGGAGGTGGATTTGTAGGGGAACCTGGTGAACCAGGCGGGTACCTGCCTGGGGTCCCTGGAGTTGATGGAGAGCCAGGAGAAATAGGCTTAAAAGGTTTGGTTTCATGCCTTTTATCATTGTGTCTAGTCATGTTCATCTTAAATGGAAATAATATGAAATGAAATGGTGATGCATCTTGCCACTAAAATGGTGAAGACACGTCTTACCACCTAAATGGTGAAGATGCGTCTTACCACTTAAAGGAATATTCCTGTAGTTTTTTCGTAAAATTTTATTTGAAAGAGCATACTTTAATAGTTAATTTGGTACAAAAATCAGGTTGATATCATATTCCATTCAGAAGATATGGATTTTTTTTAATTTCCCAATGGCATTTTAAAGTTTTTGTACAGTATGATGAATTTGTGTTTGATGATGTCATAGAGGCAATTCCATTGTAAATGGTTATTTATTTCTTTGAACGTTAATTGGTTGTTTCTGTGTGATTAGAAACAATTTTTCAAAAGTTATCAAATTAGGGCATATTTGGCAATGTATATAAATATCTAACTTTCATCAATTTATTTTGCTACCAGGTTTTACTAATAAAAAAGGATGATAGATTTCAATGAAATACATCAACTTGTGGGAGAATGTGTTGCTGTGATATCATACTGAGCCTTTTCCTATTTGTTTATTAACATTTTTTTAAAACTTTAAATATGAATATCTCCTGGTAGGAATAAAATAGCAGCATGATTTTTCTACTTATTTCTAAAATTGTTCTCTTTCATATGAAAGGTTATTAAAAAAAAACATGGAAATATTTTTTCAAATGGTGAAGACGCGTCTATTATTACCACTTAAATGGTGAAGATGCAATTAATATTACCACTTAACTGGTGAAGACGTGTCTATGATTACCACTTAAATGGTGAAGATGCTTCTATTATTACCACCTTAATGGTGAACACGCGTCTATAATTACCACTTGAATGGTGAACACGCGTCTATAATTACCACTTGAATGGTGAACACGCGTCTATAATTACCACTTGAATGGTGAATACGCGTCTATAATTACCACTTGAATGGTGAAAACGCGTCTATTATTATCACTTAAATGGTGAAGATGCGTCTATTATTACCACTTAAATGGTGAAGACACGTCTATTATTACCACTTAAATGTTAAAGACGCGTCTATTATTACCACTCAAACGGTGAAGACGCGTCTATTATTACCACCTAAACAGTGAAGACGCGTCTATTATTACCACTTAAATAATGAAGACGCATCTATTATTACCACTCAAACGGTGAAGACGTGTCTATTATAACCGTCAAATGTTAAAAACATGTTTATTATTACCACTTAAATGGTGAACACTCGTCTATTATTAACACTTGAATGGTGAAGACGCATCTATTATTACCACTTAAATGGTGAAGGCGCGTCTATTATTACCACTTAAATGGTGAAGATGCATGTATTATTACCACGTAAATGGGAAGACCTGTCTATTATTACCACTTAAACGGTGAAAATGCGTCTATTATTACCACTTAAGTGGTGAAGACGCGTCTATTATTACCACTTCAACAATGAAGACGCGTCTATTCTTACCACTTAAACGGTGAAGGCGTGTCTATTATTACCACTTAAATATTGAAGACGCGTCTATTATTTCCACCTAAACAGTGAAGACGTGTCTATTATTACCACCTTAATGGTGAAGACGCGTCTATTATTACCACTTAAATGGTGAAGATGCGTGTATTATTACCACTTAAATGGTGAAGACGTGTCTATTATTACCACATAAATGGTGAAGATGCGTCTATTATTACCACTTAAACGGTGAAGATGCGTCTATTATTACCACTTAAATGGTGAAGACGTGTCTATTATTACCACATAAATGGTGAAGATGCGTCTATTATTACCACTTAAACGGTGAAGACGTGTCTATTATTACCACTTAAACGGTGAAAATGCATCTATTATTACCACTTAAGTGGTGAAGACGCGTCTATTATCACCACTTCAACAATGAAGACGCGTCTTTTCTTACCACTTAAACGGTGAAGACGTGTCTATTATTACCACTTAAATATTGAAGACGCGTCTATTATTACCACTTAAACGGTGAAGACGTGTCTATTATTACCACCTAAATGGTGAAGACGCATCTATTATTACCACTTAAATGGTGAAGATGTGTGTATTATTACCACTTAAATGGTGAAGACGTGTCTATTATTACCACTTAAATGGTGAAGACGCGTCTATTATTACCACTTAAACAGTGAAGATGCGTCTATTATTACCACTTAAATGGTAAAGACGCATCTATTATTACCACCTAAATGGTGAAGATGCGTCTATTATTACCACTTAAGTGATAAAGACGTGTTTTTTTATTACCAAATAAGTGGTGAAAACGCGTCTTTTATTACCACTTAAAATGGTGAAGATGCTTCTATTATTACCACTTAAATGGTGTAGATGCATCTATTATTACCACTTAAATGATAAAGATGCATCTATTATAATGATAATAATAATACAAATGATTTATAATGCGCACATATCCACTTTAAAGAGCACTTAAGGCGCAAGTAAGATAAAACAAACAAACAAATAACAACAAAAGCACAAAAAACCTATCCAGAATCATCAAAAGCAGAATTCATGAGGTGAGTCTTAAGTTTCTTTTTGAAAACGTTTAAATGCATGGCCTGTCTAATTTTAATGGGTAAACTGTTCTAAGTATGTGGTGCAGCAAATGCAAAGGACCTCTCCCCCCACTTCCGATTTACCTTATATTCCTTGAGAAGGGACAAATTACAGGACCTTAGATTACGAGATGGATTATTCATGAAAGTTAAATCAGCAATGTAAGTAGGACAACAATTATTTAGGGATTTATAAACAAGTAAGATAAGTTTGAAAATAATTCTATGAGAGACAGGAAGCCAATGGAGATCTTTAAGTTCCGGGGTGATGTGACATGATTTTTTTTTATAAAAGTCAAAATGCAGGCAGCAAACAGTATTCTGTATTTTTTGAAGAGGAAGTAAAGTTTTCTTGGGGAGACCATATAATAGTGCATTTTCATTGTCTAAACGTGAGGTGACCAAAGCGTGTATTAACTGTTCAGTTGCACTGAAATCCAGGTATTTACGAATACGACTTATGTTCCTTAGATAAAAGGATGAAGAGCGCACAATATTGGAAATATGTGGTCTAAAAGTCATCGATGAATAAAAAATCACACCTAGATTTTGAGCTTCAGAAACCGGCTGTATTTCATTATTACTAATTTTGATAAAGGATATTGTAATCTTTTGTAGCTGCTGAGGGGTGCCAAAAAGAATGACCTCAGTTTTATTATCGTTCATCTTCAAAAAAATATTACACATCCATTCACGGATATCCTTGACACAATTTTTAAGTAAAATGATGCACAATTGATTTATTATGAACTAAGCCTTCCAGGATATCATGTTTTATTGAAAATTATGCAATAGTTTAGATCTACAAATTCTTGAAGAATTTTAGAAGATATAGATGAGGCTAGCTGATTGACGCAAACAACGGAAAAAACTTAAACGGTGACTAAGTTATTTTTAATCAATTTTGATTGACATGACGTGTTACATGGTAGTACTCAATTTGTCAGGTACAAAATTGCAGTCAGCCCTTCAAAAATAGGACTTAGGTCAGCAACTGGACCTTCTTGTCATCTACGTAAATTTGTACAAGCATTGAAGTTTTACTTGCTCTCATTAGCAATGAAGTGTTACTTGCTTTCATTAGCATTGAAGTGTTACTTGCTCTCATTAACAATGAAGTGTTACATGCTCTCATTAGCAATGACCTGTTACTTGCTCTCATTAACAATGAAGTGTTACTTGCTCTCATTAACAATGAAGTGTTACATGCTCTCATTAGCAATGAAGTGTTACTTGCTTTCATTAGCAATAAAGTGTTACTTGCTCTCATTTACAATAAAGTGTTACTTTCTCCCATTAGCAATGAAGTGTTACTTGCTCTCATTAGCAATGAAGTGTTACTTGCTCTCATTAGCAATGACGTGTTACTTGCTCTCATTAGCAATGATGTGTTACTTGCTCTCATTAGCAATGAAGTGTTACTTGCTCTCATTAGCAATGAAGTGTTACTTGCTCTCATTAGCAATGATGTGTTACTTGCTCTCATTAGCAATAAAGTATTACTTGCTCTCATTAGCAATGATGTGTTACTTGCTCTCATTAGCAATGAAGTGTTACTTGTGCTCATTAGCAATGAAGTGTAACTTGCTCTCATTAGCAATGAAGTGTTACTTTCCCTCATTAGCAATGAAGTTTTACTTGCTCTCATTAACAATGAAGTTTTACTTGCTCTCATTAGCAATGAAGTGTTACTTGCTCTCATTAGCAATGAAGTGTTACTTGCTCTCATTAGCAATGAATGTAACTTTCTCTCATTAGCAATGAAGTGTTACTTGCTTTCATTAGCAATGAGGTGTTACTTGCTCTCATTAGCAATGAAGTTTTACTTGCTCTCATTAACAATGAAGTTTTTCTTGCTCTCATTAGCAATGAAGTGTTACTTGCTCTCATTAGCAATGAAGTCTTACTTGCTCTCATTAGCAATGAAGTCTTATTTGCTCTCATTAGCAATGAAGTGTGACTTGCTCTCATTAGCAATGCAGTGTTACTTGCTCTCATTAGCAATGAGGTGTTACTTGCTCTCATTAGCAATGAAGTGTTACTTGCTGTCATTAGCAATGAAGTGTTAATTGCTCTCATTAGCAATGAAGTGCTACTTTCTCTCATTAGCAATGAAGTGTTACTTGCTCTCATTAGCAATGAAGTGTTACTTGCTCTCATTAGCAATGAAGTGCTACTTTCTCTCATTAGCAATGAAGTGTTACTTGCTTTTATTAGCAATGAAGTGCTACTTTCTCTCATTAGCAATGAAGTGTTACTTGCTCTCATTAGCAATGAAGTGTTACTTGCTCTCATTAGCAATGAAGTGCTACTTTCTCTCTTTAGCAATGAAGTGTTACTTGCTGTCATTAGCAATGAAGTGTTACTTGCTCTCATTAGCAATGAGGTGTTACTTGCTCTTATTAGCAATGAAGTGTTACTTGCTCTCATTAGCAATGAAGTGTCACTTGCTCTCATTAGCAATGAGGTGTTACTTGCTTTTATTAGCAATGAAGTGTTACTTACTCTCATTAGCAGTGAAGTGTTTCTTGCTCTCATTAGCAATGAAGTGTTACTTGCTCTCATTAGCAATAAAGTGTTACTTGCTCTCATTTACAATAAAGTGTTACTTTCTCTCATTAGCAATGAAGTGTTACTTGCTCTCATTAGCAATGAAGTGTTACTTGCTCTCATTAGCAATGACGTGTTACTTGCTCTCATTAGCAATGATGTGTTACTTGCTCTCATTAGCAATGAAGTGTTACTTGCTCTCATTAGCAATGAAGTGTTACTTGCTCTCATTAGCAATGATGTGTTACTTGCTCTCATTAGCAATAAAGTATTACTTGCTCTCATTAGCAATGACGTGTTACTTGCTCTCATTAGCAATGAAGTGTTACTTGTGCTCATTAACAATGAAGTGTTACTTGCTCTCATTAGCAATGAAGTGTTACTTTCCCTCATTAGCAATGAAGTTTTACTTGCTCTCATTAACAATGAAGTTTTACTTGCTCTCATTAGCAATGAAGTGTTACTTGCTCTCATTAGCAATGAAGTGTTACTTGCTCTCATTAGCAGTGAATGTAACTTTCTCTCATTAGCAATGAAGTGTTACTTGCTTTCATTAGCAATGAGGTGTTACTTGCTCTCATTAGCAATGAAGTTTTACTTGCTCTCATTAACAATGAAGTTTTTCTTGCTCTCATTAGCAATGAAGTGTTACTTGCTCTCATTAGCAATGAAGTCTTACTTGCTCTCATTAGCAATGAAGTCTTATTTGCTCTCATTAGCAATGAAGTGTGACTTGCTCTCATTAGCAATGCAGTGTTACTTGCTCTCATTAGCAATGAGGTGTTACTTGCTCTCATTAGCAATGCAGTGTTACTTGCTGTCATTAGCAATGAAGTGTTAATTGCTCTCATTAGCAATGAAGTGCTACTTTCTCTCATTAGCAATGAAGTGTTACTTGCTCTCATTAGCAATGAAGTGTTACTTGCTCTCATTAGCAATGAAGTGCTACTTTCTCTCATTAGCAATGAAGTGTTACTTGCTGTCATTAGCAATGAAGTGTTACTTGCTCTCATTAGCAATGAGGTGTTACTTGCTCTCATTAGCAATGACGTGTTACTTGCTGTCATTAGCAATGAAGTGTTACTTGCTTTTATTAGCAATGAAGTGCTACTTTCTCTCATTAGCAATGAAGTGTTACTTGCTCTCATTAGCAATGAAGTGTTACTTGCTCTCATTAGCAATGAAGTGCTACTTTCTCTCTTTAGCAATGAAGTGTTACTTGCTGTCATTAGCAATGAAGTGTTACTTGCTCTCATTAGCAATGAGGTGTTACTTGCTCTTATTAGCAATGAAGTGTTACTTGCTCTCATTAGCAATGAAGTGTCACTTGCTCTCATTAGCAATGAGGTGTTACTTGCTTTTATTAGCAATGAGGTGTTACTTGCTTTTATTAGCAATGAAGTGTTACTTACTCTCATTAGCAGTGAAGTGTTTCTTGCTCTCATTAGCAATGAAGTGTTACTTGCTCTCATTAGCAGTAAAATTATTCATTTACTTTGTGAAGTTATAGATTGGTCAGTTTATTCGGCTCTTCTAACATTATAGAGCATAACAGACTAGAATGATAGCATATTTCATATGTCTTTGGATATTAAAAGTGTTGAGCCTTAAAATTCTGGTATTTCAAACTTATTAATATTAAAGTATTTGATTTAAATTCTGAAGAAATTTGGGAAAACGTTCGTCAGTAATTAATGCCACAATTTTGTTGTTATTTAATCCATACACTTTAATAACATTGTTCTCCTTGATGAAGAAGAGAATATTCATTGGATGTTATGACCAAATTCCCAGACTTTGTAAGTTATGACCAGTTTACTTAGTCTTGTAATTTATGACTAGTTTACTGGACCTTGTAAGTTATGACCAGCTTACTGGACCGTGTAAGTTATGACCAGTTTACTGGACCTTGTAAGTTATGACCAGCTTACTGGACCTTGTAAGTTATGACCAACTTACTGGACCTTGTAAGTTATGACCAGCTTACTGGACCTTGTAAGTTATGACCAGCTTACTGGACCGTGTAAGTTATGACCAGTTTACTGGACCTTGTAAGTTATGACCAGCTTACTGAACCTTGTAAGTTATGACCAATTTACTGGAAGCTGTAAATTATGACCAGTTTACTGGACTGTGTAAGTTATGACCAGTTTACTGGACCTTGTATGTTATGACCAGCTTACTGGACCTTGTAAGTTATGACCAACTTACTGGACCTTGTAAGTTATGACCAGCTTACTGGACCTTGTAAGTTATGACCAGCTTACTGGACCGTGTAAGTTATGACCAGTTTACTGGACCTTGTAAGTTATGACCAGCTTACTGGACCTTGTAAGTTATGACCAACTTACTGGACCTTGTAAGTTATGACCAGCTTACTGGACCTTGTAAGTTATGACCAGCTTACTGGACCGTGTAAGTTATGACCAGTTTACTGGACCTTGTAAGTTATGACCAGCTTACTGAACCTTGTAAGTTATGACCAATTTACTGGAAGCTGTAAATTATGACCAGTTTACTGGACTGTGTAAGTTATGACCAGCTTACTGGACCTTGTATGTTATGACCAGCTTACTGGACCTTGTAAGTTATGACCAGCTTACTGGACCTTGTAAGTTATGACCAGCTTACTGGACCTTGTAAGTTATGACCAGCTTACTGGACCGTGTAAGTTATGACCAGTTTACTGGACCGTGTAAGTTATGACCAGCTTACTGAACCTTGTAAGTTATGACCAATTCACTGGAAGCTGTAAATTATGACCAGTTTACTGGACCGTGTAAGTTATGACCAGTTTACTGGACCTTGTAAGCTACTGTGGTGTTGATGTCCTAGTTATGACATCTGCATTTCTCTGTCATGATGATTAGGCACCCAAACCTTCCAGCATTGAAAACATCTTTCCAAATTCTGAATGACGCCTCACCCTGAAATTGCATGAATGATCTGGCCCTGCTACACCTAGCAACAAAACCTCTCACTTCACAATAAGCTCCGTTGTTTATTACATAAGATAAGTAGTGTTAAAGCATAAGCTTCCTGGGTGGGTTTCTTGACATAGGTTTTGTTATTCATTTGATGCCCAGGACCCTCAGGTGAAATTGGTGTCAAAGGAGAGAAAGGTCTAATGGGCATCCAAGGACTACAAGGTGTGCAAGGAGAATTTGGTTTCAAAGGCTTCCCTGGGCCAGATGGAGAACCTGGTGCACCAGGACGAAGGGGGAGACGCGGCAAGCCTGGACAAGAGGGTGAGAAGGGTGAGTAAATGATTATTTATGACTTGGTGAGATTAAAAGTACACTAAAGAGATACAAGGGATATTATACTTGCATGGCTGCGGTTTCTCTGTTTCAGGCATCATTGGTTTGTTGGGTCAAATCTGAGGCTGACTAGCTATTTGGTGTGCACTGGTGGGATCAGGAGAATTCCCGTAATCAGGCAACTTATCATTGAGGGGTTAGGGACTTACAATTGGGGGGTCAGGAAACTTCCCATTGGGGTCAGGGCCCATTGAGGGTCAGGGGACTTTCAATGGGGGTGAGGGGACTTCCAATGGGGGTGAGGGGACTTTACATGGGAGTCAGGGGACTTTTAATTGGGGACCTTATATGCCCTCTCAGAGAAAACCTTTTCAATCGGTCAGGAAGGGTAGGAAATTTTGTTTGTTATTGACATATATTTCCAAAACTTTTCCCCCTGTTGGTTAGGCTAGGTTCCAATTATTGAAATCTTGGTGCCACTCCTGCAGGTGAGATGTGTTAGCCAGCAAATGGGAAAACATTATTATGAACTGTAATCTCTAATTAATTAGTTCTACATTATACACCAGAAGACAAGTGACTCTTTAATTTCTTTTAAATTCTTATAACAGGTGAGGTAGGTGATATTGGTATTGCTGGCTTTCGAGGTGTTGCTGGTGAAGATGGTCCTGATGGGCCTGCAGGCATTCAAGGTGAAGATGGAAATAAGGGTATTCAAGGCTTCAACGGGTTTGATGGACTTGACGGCAGACGAGGTAAGAATGGTCATATTTAGATTACAAATGAATGGTCTCTGTCTGTATAGTAAGAGGAGGTGAGGATGTGTAACATTTAGATTGTGTCTGAATGATCTCTGTCTGTGAGGATGGGTTATATTCAGATCACATCTGATTGAAGTCTGTCTGGAATGATGGGTTATATTTAGATCGTATGTAAATTATCTGTCGGGATGATGGGTTATATTTATATTATTTCTGAATGATCTTTTTCTGTGAGTATGGGTTATATTTAGATCATATCTGTCTGTGTAGTAGGAAGAGGTGGGGGATGATGAGTTATATTTAAGTCATATCTGAATGATCTCTGTCTATAAGGATGGGTTATATTTAGTTCGTATTAGAACGATCTATTGTCTGTCTAGTAGGAGCATGTGGGGATGATGAGTGATATTTAAGTCATATCTGTCTATGAGGATGGGTTATATTTAGATCATATCAGAATGATATCTGTCTGTGAGGACGGTTTATATTTAGATTGTATCTGAATGATCTCTGTCTGTGAGGATGGTTAATATTTAGATCGTATCTGAATGATCTCTGTCTGTGAGGATGGTTTATATTTAGATCGTATCTGAATGATCTCTGTCTGTGAGGATGGGTTATATTTAGATCGTATCTGAATGATGTCTGTCTGTGTAGTAGGAGGTGGGGATGAATGATTATATTTATATCATATCTGAATGATCTCTGTCTGTGAGGATGGTTTATATTTAGATCGTATCTGAATGATCTCTGTCTGTGAGGATGGGTTATATTTAGATCGTATCTGAATGATGTCTGTCTGTGTAGTAGGAGGTGGGGATGAATGATTATATTTATATCATATCTGAATGATCTCTGTCTGTGAGGATGGTTTATATTTAGATCATATCAGAATGATCTCTGTCTGTGAGGATGGTTTATATTTAGATCGTATCTGAATGATGTCTGTCTGTGTAGTAGGAGGTGGGGATGAATGATTATATTTATATCATATCTGAATGATCTCTGTCTGTGGTTATATTTAGATCGTATACTGAATGATCTCTGTGTAGTAAGAGTTGTTTACTTTCTGTTTAAGAATTCAATGAAAATCCCTGTGGTTTTTCCTCTAGATCTATGTGAAAGATGCTAATGAAAGTAGCAAACAGGTGAAAAAACCACGATGATATCTTATTTTGATCAAGGAGTTATCAAAGATTGCCACAGTGTGAGGAAAAGTGACGGGTTTAATAAGACTAGTTCTAGAATGTGATGTCATAGCTGCACTTCCAAGACAATTTTCATGTATTTCTTTAGAAATAAATTAATTGGAAGTTTTTTAGTTTAATTATTGATATGAGACAAAAAACATGCATTTTATAAGAACATAGTTTGACCATCTATCTGTTCATGTTCTAAATATTCTCAACAAGAGAAAATTTAAAGTCTGCAAAAATGTGAATATACATAAAACTGTATTGCAAGTACAGCTGCGACATCACAATGTATAGTATGCAAGTACAGCTACAACATCACAATGTATAGTACGCAAGTACAGCTGCGACATCACAATGTATAGTACGCAAGTACAGCTGCGACATCACAATGAATAGTACGCAGGTACAGCTGCGACATCACAATGTAAAGTACGCAAGTACAGCTGCGACATCACAATGTAAAGTACGCAAGTACAGCTGCGACATCACAATGTATAGCACACAAGTACAGCTGCGACATAACAATGTATAGTACGCAAGTACAGCTACGACATCACAATGTATAGTACGCAAGTACAGCTACGACATCACTATGTATAGTACGCAAGTACAGCTGCGACATCACAATGTATAGTAGGCAAGTACAGCTGCGACATCACAATGTATAGTATGCAAGTACAGCTGCGACATCACAATGCATAGTACACAAGTACAGCTGCGACATCACAATGCATTGTACGCAAGTACAGCTGCGACATCACAATGCATAGTACGCAAGTACAGCTACGACATCACAATGTATAGTACGCAAGTACAGCTGTGACATCACAATGTATAGTACGCAAGTACAGCTACGACATCACAATGTATAGTATGCAAGTACAGCTAGGACATCATAACGTATAGTGTGCAAGTACAGGGGTATACATCAGTGGAGATGACTTCTGTGGACCTACTGGCCTGCAAGGGGGTATTCAACAGTGGAGGTGTCCCCCGTGGACCTACTGGCCTGCAAGGGAGAATACAGCAGCGGAGATGACCCCTGTGGACCTACTGGCCTGCACAGTGGTATACAGCAGTGAAAATGACCCCAGTGGACCTACTGGGCCTGCACAGTGATATACAGCAGTGGAGATGACCCCTGTGGACCTACTGGTCTGCACAGTGGTATACAGCAGTGGAGATGACCCCTGTGGACCTACTGGCCTGCACAGTGGTATACAACAGTGGAGATGACCCCTGTGGACCTACTGGCCTGCACAGTGGTATACAGCAGTGGAGATGACCCCTGTGGACCTACTGGTCTGCACAGTGGTATACAGCAGTGGAGATGACCCCTGTGGACCTACTGGCCTGCACAGTGGTATACAACAGTGGAGATGACCCCTGTGGACCTACTGGCCTGCACAGTGGTATACAGCAATGGAGATGACCCCTGTGGACCTACTGGCCTGCACAGTGGTATACAGCATTTGAGATGACCCCTGTGGACCTACTGGCCTGCACAGTGGTATACAGCAGTGGAGATGACCCCTGTGGTCCTACTGGTCTGCACAGTGGTATACAGCAGTGGAGATGACCCCTGTGGACCTACTGGTCTGCACAGTGGTATACAGCAGTGGAGATGACCCCTGTGTTCTTACTGGTCTGCAAGGGGTAATACAACAGTGGAGATGACCCCTGTTGACCTGGTCTGCAAAGAGGTATGCAACAGTGGAGATGACCCCTGTGGTCAGCTCACTTTGAACATCAGTTTCTTTACTCATGTGATTGATTGCATTTCATGTTTGTAGGTAATTTTGGAGACGATGGGGCAGAAGGTCCTGGTGGACTGGACGGAGTGGATGGGTTGCCCGGCATCATAGGACCAAAAGGAGAGGAAGGTCTCTCTGGGGTGCCAGGAGAGAAAGGCAGGATGGGACTACCAGGTATGAAAACTTGTTGGTGCCAAATTATGTTCTCATGCCAGTCATACACACTTATTAGGGGCAGCCAGAATCTCTTAGAAAGGTGGTACTAATCCAATACCCACATCCTTGAGACATATTTAATTTTCATAATAACATATAGCTTATGTAACACCTTATTATTTGTAGCTCTTTGAGTTATTCACGTTTAGTTTTGTTTAAACATGGTTAGAATGTGAATCTTCTGGTGAAGTACAAACCCTTATAGTAGGACTTATGTGCTGGTGCGGCTCTCATTATACAGGTGAACTCCCAAAGAAAGAAGGAATGGCTAAATGTATCTGAGTTTACCACTAAACAAGTAATATTTGTTTAAAATGGGATAATAGAACCTGTGTAGTTGATTATTTCAGCCTGTAAGTTCATTTACTGTAAATATATTTAAATGAACAGAGTCAACCTATTATTATTGTGCATTCTCATTGAATAACCATAAAGGTTCAACAAATATTATTGGATGCACTCAGCTTTCATTTCATGCATTCCTCATTAATTCAGTGCCTGACATTCTATGGTCAAGAATGCTTGATGAATTATATGTTAACCTGTAAGTCATATCTGCATTCATTCAGACACTTTATAGGTTTTAAATATTTAGACTTAGAAGGGTCTGAGCAGGTCACCCTGGTTAAAGACTAGATCAATGCTGATAGAAACACCTAGGAGAGGTTAAAAATGGAATACGTTTCTTGTTTATCTAGGCCCTGATGGACAACAAGGCTTACCAGGTGCTCCAGGATTCCAGGGATTTGATGGACAAGATGGTGAGAAAGGTCGCAGAGGTCCAAGAGGCAACGGAGGTTTACCAGGAAGAATGGGTCGTCAAGGCCGTCCAGGAGAAGAGGGACCCTCTGGCATCCAGGGAAATCCAGGCTTGCCTGTAAGTTATAAACAGCTCTGCTTAACTCATAACCGTTGTTTTCTAAGAAGCAGAGGTCCACTCATGAAACATTTATTGCTTACCAGTTCCAAAGTAATCCCTTTATTTAGATGAGAAAACCTCTCTATACCTCTCTCCTCGCTACCTACCTCTGAGTTTCATTGGCTGCGACAGAGAAGTCTTTTCATATTGAAAGAAACATTTAGTGTTCAAGATAGAGATTTGATGGAATTCTCTTAACGGGAAGTAAAAGTGAAAACTTGTTTTGCTGTAGCTTTGGTGTGTTTTATTTGCAGGGCGATGATGGCTTGATTGGCTTCCCAGGTGATGATGGACAAAATGGAATTGACGGCGTAGACGGTAAGATTATAATCAAATCTCACCAATCTATTTATAAAGATATTCTCCAAGCTCCATGAATGTGTCATAGTGGCATTCTCACCCCAAGCTGTTCAATGTATAATTAGGGGTAATGTTATGTGGGTCCACTAGTGCCTAGTGAATGTTTAAGGTGTCTGTAAGCAATCTTACCTTGTTGGGTTGGTTGTGGGTCTGCTAGTGCCTAGTGAATGTGTAAGGTGGCTGGAAGCAATCTTACCTTGTTGGGTTGGTTGTGGGTCCACTAGTGCCTAGTGAATGTATAAGGTGTCTGTAAGCAATCTTACCTTGTTGGGTTGGTTGTGGGTCTGCTAGTGCCTAGTGAATGTGTAAGGTGGCTGGAAGCAATCTTACCTTGTTGGGTTGGTTGTGGGTCCACTAGTGCCTAGTGAATGTATAAGGTGGCCGGAAGCAATCTTACCTTGTTGGGTTGGTTGTGGGTCCACCAGTGCCTAGTGAATGTATAAGGTGGCTGGAAGCAATCTTACCTTGTTGGGTTGGTTGTGGGTCCACTAGTGCCTAGTGAATGTATAAGGTGGCCGGAAGCAATCTTACCTTGTTGGGTTGGTTGTGGGTCCACCAGTGCCTAGTGAATGTATAAGGTGGCTGGAAGCAATCTTACCTTGTTGGGTTGGTTGTGGGTCTACAGTGCCTAGTGAATGTATGAGGTGGCTGGAAGCAATCTAACCTTGTTGGGTTGGTTGTGGGTCCACTATTGCCTAGTGAATGTATAAGGTGGCTGGAAGCAATATGACCTTGTTGGGTTGGTTGTGGGTTCACTAGTGCCTAGTGAATGTATGAGGTGGCTGGAAGCAATATTACCTTGATGGGTTGGTTGTGGGTCCACTATTGCCTAGTGAATGTATAAGGTGGCTGGAAGCAATATGACCTTGTTGGGTTGGTTGTGGGTTCACTAGTGCCTAGTGAATGTATAAGGCAGCTGGAAGCAATTTTACCTCGTTGGGTTGGTTGTGGGTCCACTAGTGCTTAGTGAATGTATTAGGTGGCTGGAAGCAATCTTACCTTGTTGGGTTGGTTGTGGGTCCACTATTGCCTAGTGAATATATAAGGTGGCTGGAAGCAATATGACCTTGTTGGGTTGGTTGTGGGTCCACTAGCGCCTAGTGAATGTATAAGGTGGCTGGAAGCAATCTTACCTTGTTGGGTTGATTGTGGGTTCACTAGTGCCTAGTGAATGTATAAGGTGGCTGGAAGCAATCCAACCTTGTTGGGTTGGTTGTGGGTCCACTATTGCCTAGTGAATGTATAAGGTGGCTGGAAGCAATCTTACCTTGTTGGGTTGGTTGTGGGTCCACTATTGCCTTGTGAATGTTTAAGGTGGCTGGAAGCAATCTTACCTTGTTGGGTTGGTTGTGGGTCCACTAGTGCCTAGTGAATGTATGAGGTGGCTGGAAGCTATATTACCTTGATGGGTTGGTTGTGGGTCCACTATTGCCTGTGAATGTATAAGGTGGCTGGAAGCAATCTTACCTTGTTGGGTTGGTTGTGGGTCCACTAGTGCCTAGCGAATGTATAATGTGGAAAGCAATCTTACCTTGTTGGGTTGGTTGTGGGTCTGCTAGTGTTTAGTGAATGTGTAAGGTGGCTGGAAGCAATCTTACCTTGTTGGGTTGGGTGTGGGTCCACTAGTGCCTTGTGAATGTATAAGGTGGCTGGAAGCAATATGACCTTGTTGGGTTGGTTGTGGGTCTGCTAGTGCCTAGTGAATGTGTAAGGTGGCTGGAAGCAATCTTACCTTGTTGGGTTGATTGTGGGTCCACTATTGCCTAGTGAATGTATAAGGTGGCTGGAAGCAATACTACCTTGATGGGTTGGTTGTGGGTCCACTATTGCCTAGTGAATGTATAAGGTGGCTGGAAGCAATACTACCTTGATGGGTTGGTTGTGGGTCCACTATTGCCTAGTGAATGTATAAGGTGGCTGGAAGCAATATGACCTTGTTGGGTTGGTTGTGGGTCCACTAGTGCCTAGCGAATGTATAATGTGGATGGAAGCAATCTTACCTTGTTGGGTTGGTTGTGGGTCTGCTAGTGTTTAGTGAATGTGTAAGGTGGCTGGAAGCAATCTTACCTTGTTGGGTTGGGTGTGGGTCCACTAGTGCCTTGTGAATGTATAAGGTGGCTGGAAGCAATCTGACCTTGTTGGGTTGGTTGTGGGTCTGCTAGTGCCTAGTGAATGTGTAAGGTGGCGGGAAGCAATCTAACCTTGTTGGATTGGTTGTGGGTTCACTAGTGCCCAGCGAATGTATAATGTGGACGGAAGCAATCTTACCTTGTTGGGTTGGTTGTGGGTCTGCTAGTGCCTAGTGAATGTGTAAAGTGGCTGGAAGCAATCTTACCTTGTTGGATTGGTTGTGGGTTCACTAGTGCCTAGTGAATGTATAAGGCAGCTGGAAGCAATCTTACCTTGTTGGGTTGGTTGTGGGTCCACTAGTGCCTAGTAAATGTATAAGGTGGCTGGAAGCAATATGACCTTGTTGGGTTGGTTGTGGGTCCACTAGTGCCTAGCGAATGTATAATGTGGATGGAAGCAATCTTACCTTGTTGGGTTGGTTGTGGGTCCACTAGTGCCTAGTGAATGTATTAGGTGGCTGGAAGCAATCTTACCTTGTTGGGTTGGTTGTGGGTCCACTATTGCCTAGTGAATGTATAAGGTGGCTGGAAGCAATCTTACCTTGTTGGGTTGGTTGTGGGTCCACTAGTGCCTAGTGAATGTATAAGGTGGCTGGAAGCAATATGACCTTGTTAGGTTGGTTGTGGGTCCACTATTGCCTAGTGAATGTATAAGGTGGCTGGAAGCAATCTTACCTTGTTGGGTTGGTTGTGGGTCCACTATTGTCTAGTGAATGTATGAGGTGGCTGGAAGCAATCTAACCTTGTTGGGTTGGTTGTGTGTCCACTATTGTCTAGTGAATGTATAAGGTGGCTGGAAGCAATATGACCTTGTTAGGTTGGTTGTGGGTCCACTATTGCCTAGTGAATGTATAAGGTGGCTGGAAGCAATCTTACCTTGTTGGGTTGGTTGTGGGTCCACTAGTGCCTAGTGAATGTATAAGGTGGCTGGAAGCAATATGACCTTGTTGGGTTGGTTGTGGGTCCACTATTGCCTAGTGAATGTATAAGGTGGCCGGAAGCAATCTTTGTTGGGTTGGTTGTGGGTCCACTTGTGTATAAGGTGGCTGGAAGCAATTTGGTTGGTTGGGTCCACTAGTGAATGTATAAGGTGAATGTATAAGGTGGCTGTGGGTCCACTAGCAAATGTATTGGCTGGACCTTGGGTTGGTTGGGTTGGTTGGAAGCAATTTACCTTGTTGGGTTGGGTCCACTATTGTGTAGTGAATCACTGGTGATCAGCAGTTGAATGTTTCTGGTTTACTGAGTGGTTTGTCAGGCCTGTTAAACAAACTTTAACTTTGCAATCTTACCTTGTTGGGTCAGTTGTGGGTCCACTATTGCGTAGTGAATGTATAAGGTGGCTGGAAGCAATCTTACCTTGTTGGGTTGGTTGTGGGTCCACCAGTGCCTAGTGAATGTATAAGGTGGCTGGAAGCAATCTTACCTTGTTGGGTTGATTGTGGGTCCACTATTGTGTAGTGAATCACTGGTGATCAGCAGAATTGATTATGTTTCTGGTTTACTGAGTGGTTTGTCAGGTGGCCTGTTAAACAAACTTTAACTTGTTCATATTACTGCTGCAAGACTGATCTCTGGTATAGGTATAAGATCTTATATTACTCCTATAATTTCCCATTTGCATTGGCTCAGAGTACAGTCACGAATTGGGTTTAGGCTTTATGTTCATCTTTTTAAAATTCTTCATGGTCTTGCACCAATTTATCTGTCTGAATTAATTCATCTGTATGTCCCAGATCCCAGACTTATGTCTGCCTCTAATGGCCCACTGATAAGGAGACAGTATGGCAGCAAACAAGTTAGTCGTTACAACTTTGCTGTCACTGGATCATCTCTCTGGAATGAGCTGCCTGTCCACATCATGCAGATCTGCAAGTGACATTATCAATTTTAAGAAGCAATTGAAAACACACCTTTTTACCCAATAATGTAAAGCGCTTAGTTTTGTTCTCAATATAAGCGCTATATAAGCATCTACATAATAATGATAATAATAAAGAATGTATAAGGTGGCTGGAAGCAATCTTACCTTGTGGGTTGGTTGTGGGTCCACTAGTGCCTAGTGAATGTATAAGGTGGCCGGAAGCAATCTTACCTTGTTGGGTTGGTTGTTGGTCATTCAATATCCAGGCAGCGTAAGAAGGGAACTTTGTTGCTCATTGCAAAATATAAAAAAATGGAAATTGGACCAATTTATGGAGAATTCTACCAAAATTTTAAAAATTGTAACAAATTTTGAGAACTTTAAACATTTAAAAATTTTACAATTTTTTTTTAAAATTTGAGTTTGATAATTTCCCAATTTTACTTCCCAACTGAGAAGCGGAAATGCAACCAGGAAGGTGAAATCTTATCATAGGAGCAGGATCGAGGCCTCCTGTATCCAGTAGACCCAGGATCTTACAGTGGTAGATTTCAGTTTTGTATTTAGGTGGGGAAAGATAGGAATTTAAATGATTTGACAGGATAAATGATAAGCTGGTAAGGATATCAGCTGCCAAGTTCCCTAATGTGGATAACCAATTTCATGTTAAGTAAACGAAGGTCTCTGCTAGTGGGGAATGGGTGAGGCTAAGCACCTTTTTGCTTCCAAAAGATCCTTCACAGAAATTTCATTTATCTAAGAAGTTATGTACAAATATCATAACATAGTATAACAAGATAACAGGCTTAAAAGGGTTGGTCACTCTATAAAAAAAAAAAAACTTACACCACCACCACCAAAAAAAATCAATAAAAAAAAAATCTAAGATGTTGAGAGGTTTGAAAGAACTTAACAATGTGGGTCACAATATAGCTAAAGTATACTGCTGAGAAAGCTTCAGATTGCTATAGTGAGCTGCTAAAGCACACTGCTGAGAAGGCTTCAGATTGCTATAGTATTTCACTTCTAGGCACATGCCAGGGAAAGTACACATAAGTCATAATGACTTGTTTTCAGTGTGTACCAGATAAATTTGACAGGACGGAAAGTAGATGAACACTGGGTTAAGACCCTGCCCTTTTTGAGAAGTGTTCAGAGAACCAGGCAGGACGTGAAACTTCTACCATCGGGACCGACAGCTTTACATCCTCTCCGAAGGATGGTGAGTGCCACCAAAATATTGGGCACTTTTCACAAGGGATGGGTGGGGAAGAAGGTGTGATGCAAAAGACAAACCTCTGCGCTTGATGTCAGGGTATATTGTTCTGCATATCTGTGGAAAAATTGCTGGTTAAATCACCGTTGGACTCCAACATGGGACCTCCAGCATCTCAGTCGTACACTCAGCCGACTGAGCTACCTGCCACCCTAGTGACAACCCAACCTGCCTATTTAGTGACAACACCAAGATCCTTTTCTTCATCAACACAGATCAACCAAGATTTGAATCATTCATGCAGTAATTAAAACCCAAATTACTCTAACCAAAATGAATACTTTGCATTTATCAACACTGAATCTTCCACATTTGGGACCAGAAAATGAACTTATCCAGATCACTTTGCAACAGTGCATCATCAACAATCCTCCTGTAGAGCTTAGTGTCAAGATGTGGAAATGTATGACTTGTTGGTTTAAATAAAAATGCAACAAGATTTTTTGTGGTTTATTGAGATGATTGAAAGGCTTAATTCTGTCAGCCGCCTAGTTAAAGGATACCCCCTCCCCCCCCCCCCCATGTCTTAATGCCATTTATAAATCTTACTGCCATTTAGAAATAGTATTGTCATTTATAAAAATATGTCAATTTTTGTCATTTTTTAGTCTTGATGTTAATAGCGTAAGGAGCCTATGAAGTTATGCTGGCATGTGTGTGTGTGTGTGCGTGTGTGGGAGGGTGTATGTATGTATGGGTGTATGTATGTATGGGTGTATATATGTGTGTATGTGTATGTTTGTATGTATGTGACAGCAAGCTTGTAAGCATGATATCTCAAGAACAATACATTGGAATCATGTCATGTGTGGTGCGCAGATAGCCCATGGTCTGTAGATGTGCCCTATTGTTTTTCGGTAGTGATGTCATGCATATCAATGAGTAGGCAGGGCCTAATGTGAAAATCTTAAAATGCTCTTATTTTAACAATGGAATGTCTGTAATGTTTTATATTTGGTATAATTATGATGATAGCTACTGTGCACATGTTCATGGTTTAAAAACATTGAATTTCATTAATATGCATAGTGGGTGGGGCTTAATATGAATTCACAGAAAAGAGCTTGTAAACACAATATCTTAAGAACAATAAACTGGAATTATGTCATATGTGGTACACAGATAGCTTATGGTCTGTTTATGTGTCCTATTGGTTTTGGTGGTGATGTCATCCATATTAATGAGTAGGCGGTGCTTAATGTAAAAATCATCAAATGCTCATATTAAACAACGTCATGTTTGTTTCGATTCATATTTGGTATATCTATATTGTTAGCTAGTGGTATAAAATACTTAAATATCATTAATATACCTAGTGGGCGGGGCTTAATTGGTTTTGTTGACTCAAGGACAATACATTGGATGCAGGTCATATGTGATACACAGATAACCCATTGTCTACTCGTGTGCTCTATTGTTTTTGGTGGTGATATCATGTGTATTGCTTAAACTGGGGTGGGGGGCTTAATACAAAATCAAACAAATCTTAAAAAAGTGTTGTCAACAGGTTGTATTTTATTGATGTATCATGTGCATGGTGGGGGTGGCTTATTAGTATATGTTAGATTTTGTAATACACAATGGCACTTGGTATAAATCAACCAACAAGGAAAGAATGCATCGGATCCGCTAAGCATTTTGGTTTTCTGGTTGGAGTTGTAAATAATCCTTAACCATTATGAACAAGAGTGGATGTTTATTTCACCAACAGGATCTAGGGGACTACCTGGACTCATTGGTGTGCTCGGTGAAAAGGGCGTTCAGGGTGACTCTGGATTCCAGGGACTTAAAGGTCAAAGGGGTGCACGCCCAACCCTGCGTGCCACACAGGAAGGACAGAAGGGAGAGCCAGGAGATGAAGGTCTTGTAGGATTGCCAGGTGAGGTGCACCTCAATTTCCTTCTCTTATCTAGAGTTAAATATTCTATTAGAAAGAGTGGCACACAGATTTTGAATTCAGGAACTAACTCTTTGGTTTCCTGGGTATGACTCATCAATGAGCAATTAAAAGAATAATAAAAAGGCTTAATTTTTTCTTTATGTAATTCTATTAAAAATCCCAATCAATGAAGATTATTGAGAAAGTCTATTCTTTGGTAGAAGTTTATTGGGGGCATGTTAAAAATTGTCATAATTTGCTGAAATTCCTGATAGACAATTAAAAAGTAAAGGATATACCTGGAAAACTGGTGGCCCAGCCATGCATATCACATTTGCACATTGATACCTGAGATTTTAAAACAAAATATGAAACAGTGAATCTGTCAATTGTGCATCACTTCTACCTCATATTGCATCTTCATGGCCATATATTTTTGATTGTAACTGCATCCTTTAAAGGTATAGTGAGGTTTTTACCTCACTATAGAAAATGAAAGAATGGTATAACTTTTACCATGGCTCAGACATGGAGGTTGTTATATTCACCCTGTGCAAATGAATGCAAGGATTGTATAAGCTTCACCAAGGGAAGAGGTTAAAGGTTGTCCCGCCACCATTGAAAGTACAAGTATGGTACAGCTGTTAACATCATAGGGATGAGGAAGTTGAAAATGAGGGGGGTATTGTTGTCCGTGCCAACCCTAACTAGCAGGATGCCTCTAAACTTATGAAGTGATTTGAATGAAACAGATAGAATAGAATAAAGTTTTTTCTCCAATTTTGAGTTTGTATTGGTTTCAAAGTGATAAGTACCAACAATAGATTGTAGTGGAAATGCAAAGGGGAAGGATGATAAAAGGGAGGGGGTGTGCAATCGCCTGCCTAGGTCTGCTTGTAGTGGTGGAGATAGAGGATGTTTGGGTATAAATGAACGTTTGAACTACAAGGGTGAATAAAGTTTTACATGAAGGAAGGAACTGCAGTGTTTCGATGCAGAATTTCTTTTTTTCTTTCTTTTTTGCAGGATTCAGAGGTGATCGAGGAGAGTCCGGTGATGAGGGCGACATTGGGCAGATTGGATTCAGAGGGTTTGACGGTCGTCCTGGTCGTGCAGGAGAACTTGGCTTTCAAGGTAAACGAAGAACTTGCTTGTTTATTTTTCTATCATTAGATCAACTTTCTTACGATTTCTTACATCTTTCTTAAGATTGCAAAGCAACTTTTAGTAAAGGCAGTATGAAAGTTTATTCAAAGTGAAAATGGAATAAATGCACTAAACGGAAACCAATCGTTGGAAAAGATGACAGTTCTATGTGGGTAGTGTTTAAGAAATCAAACAGAAAATATGTAAAACATGGTGCTAACATGTGTACAACATGTGTTCTAACATGGTGCTAACATGTGTACAAGGTGTGTTCTAACATGGTGCTAACATGTGTACAACGTGTGTTCTAACATGTGTACAACATGTGTTCTAACATGGTGCTAACATGTGTACAACGTGTGTTCTAACATGTATGCAACATGTGTTCTAACATGTGTACAACGTGTGTTCTAACATGTGTACAACATGTGTTCTAACATGGTGCTAACATGTGTACAACGTGTGTTCTAACATGTGTGCAACGTGTGTTCTAACATGGTGCTAACATGTGTACAGCGAGTGTTCTAACATGGTGCTAACATGTGTACAGCGTGTGTTCTAACATGGTGCTAACATGTGTGCAAGGTGTGTTCTAACATAGTGCTAACATGTGTACAACGTGTGTTCTAACATGGTGCCAACATGTGTACAACCTGTGTTCTAACATGGTGCTAACATGTGTACAACATGTGTTCTAGCATGGTGCTAAAATGTGTACAACATGTGTTTTAACATGGTGCTAACATGTGTGCAACGTGTGTTCTAACATGGTGCTAACATGTGTACAACGTGTGTTTTAACATTGTGCTAACATGTGTACAACGTGTGTTATAACATGTGTACAACGTGTGTTCTAACATGTGTACAACGTGTGTACAACATGTGTTCTAATATGGTGCTAACATGTGTACAACATGTGTTTGAACATGGTGCTAACATGTGTGCAGCGTGTGTTCTAACATGGTGCTAACATGTGTACAACGTGTGTTCTAACATTGTGCTAACATGTGTACAACGTGTGTTCTAACATGGTGCTAACATGTGTACAACGTGTGTTCTAACATGTGTACAACGTGTGTACAACATGTGTTCTAATATGGTGCTAACATGAGTACAACATGTGTTCTAACATGTGTACAATGTGTGTTCTAACATAGGTACAACGTGTGTTCTAACATGTGTACAACGTGTGTTCTAACATGGTGCTTACATGTGTACAAAGTGTGTTCTAACATATTGCTAACATCAGGGTTCTAGCTACGGTGGGTGGGGCTGGGTGGGCCTGCCCAGGTTTTGCAATTCCCGCCCACCACTTGGCTCTAAGATTCACTCTTCTGCCCAGCACTCAAAAGTTCAATTGGGTTAAATAATTAGAGTGTTTAAACAGATCTCGTTTTAATCTCGCTCTATTTATGTCATCGTCTGATTTACACACATAACATAAGATACATTACGCACATTAAATTCCAATCAAAACAACTGAACTATAGGAATTTAACGCAATTGAATGTACATATTGTATTATCATAAAATCACTCACACACGAAGCTCTTTGCATAAACGTACATATATGCACACAGTTCAGGTTCTGATCATTGTGAATCACTACTGGCAGCTTGCCAAGTCCGTCACTTACCATACAAACAAACTTTAACAAAGTAAAAATTACACCTCCAAGGGCCTAAGGTGTGCTTATAAACCGGTCCAAATGTAAGTAGCCAATCACATTTGTTATAAGCCCTATATGCACTTAACATTATAACGGACTGATCGATATTCTTTTGATTTGTGGGGGATTTTATATTGATAGAATTGTAGTTCATAGGAACATTTGTCGCACGATACTGGGTCGAAAATAAAAGCGGTAAAAAGTTTGGGCAAGATGAATAACAATGGGAATCGAAAATAGAGTTTTCTGCATATGTTTGTACTTTTTTGTGGGGAGGGGGCACTTTGACAGTTAAATATCCATTGTATTTTGAATATCCATTGTACATAAAAAATATTTTGTAAATCCTTCTAGCATTCCAATTAAAAAAAAAGAAAACACTTTTTCCTTGACAATTTGCCAATAGAAGTGGACTAAGTTTGAACAGTTTTTCATGGGAGGGGGTCTAGGAGGTCACCCTGGATTATAACTGGAGCCCAGCACTCAAACTTGTCTAGCTAGAACCCTGGCTAACATTAGTACAACATGTGTTCTAATATGGTGCTAACATGTGTACAATGTGTGTTCTAACATGTGTACAACATGTGTTCCAACATGGTACTAACATGTGTACAACATGTGTACTAACATGGTACTAACATGCATGTTCAGTGTATGTAACATGTGTACAATGTTAGCAAGTTTGTTAATGGTTTTAACTTGTGTACAATGCTAGCAAGTTTGCCAATGGTTCTAACATGTGTACAATGCTAGCAAGTTTGCCAATGATTCTAACATGTGTACAATGTTAGCAAGTTTGCCAACAGTTCTAACATGTTTACAATGCATGCTAGCAAGTTTGCCAATGGTTCTAACATGTGTACAATGTTAGCAAGTTTGCCAACGGTTCTAACATGTGTACAATGTTAGCAAGTTTGCCAATGGTTCTAACATGTGTACAATGTTAGCAAGTTTGCCAACGGTTCTAATATGTGTACAATGTTAGCAAGTTTGCCAATGGTTCTAACATGTTTACAATGCATGCTAGCAAGTTTGCCAATGGTTCTAACATGTGTACAATGTTAGCAAGTTTGCCAACGGTTCTAATATGTGTACAATGTTAGCAAGTTTGCCAACGGCTCTAACATGTTTACAATGCATGCTAGCAAGTTTGCCAATGGTTCTAACATGTGTACAATGTTAGCAAGTTTGCCAATGGTTCTAACATGTTTACAATGCATGCTAGCAAGTTTGCCAATGGTTCTAATATGTGTACAATGTTAGCAAGTTTGCCAATGGTTCTAACATGTGTACAATGTTAGCAAGTTTGCCAATGGTTCTAACATGTGTACAATGTTAGCAAGTTTGCCAATGGTTCTAACTTATGTACAATTTTAGCAAGTTTGCCAATGGTTCTAACATGTGTACAATGTTAGCAAGTTTTCCAATGGTTCTAACATGTGTACAATGTTAGCAAGTTTGCCAATGGTTCTAACTTATGTACAATTTTAGCAAGTTTGCCAATGGTTCTAACATGTGTACAATGCTAGCAAGTTTGCCAATGGTTCTAATGTGTACAATGTTAGCAAGTTTGCCAATGGTTTTAACTTATGTACAATGTTAGCAAGGTTGCCTTCCATTAGAATACAGTTATACTGGAATGATTTTCCATTTAGACTACTGCAATGTTGCATATATCTGCATGCCTAAGACAACATTGTTGCCATGGCAATCAATTCAAATCAAGCAGCCAAACTAGTTCTTTGCAAGAGAAAATATGAAAGTGCCAAAAGCTGCCTACTGTCACTTAATTGGTTACCAGTTAAATACTCTGTCATTTTTAAAGTTTTGTGTCTCATATTCAAAGCTATAAATCATGAGGCACCTACCTATCTGCAAGGGCTATAAATCATGGGGCACCTACCTATCTGCAAGGGCTATAAATCATGGGGCACCTACCTATCTGCAAGGGCTATAAATCATGGGGCACCTACCTATCTGTAAGGGCTATATGAGGCACCTACCTATCTGCAAGGGCTATTCACCTGTGGCACTTGTCTCATATTCAAAGCTATAAATCATGGGGCACCTACCTATCTGCAAGGGCTATAAATCATGGGGCACCACCTATCTGCAAGGGCTATAAATCATGGGGCACCACCTATCTGCAAGGGCTATAAATCATGAAGCACCACCTATCTGCAAGGGCTATTCACCTGTGGCACTTGTCTCATATTCAAAGCTATAAATCATGGGACACCTACCCATCTGCAAGGGCTATACATCATGGGGCACCCACCTATCTGCAAGGGCTATTCACCTGTGGCACTTGTCTCATATTCAAAGCTATAAATCATGAGGCACCTACCTATCTGCAAGGGCTGTAAATCATGGGGCACCTATCTATCTGCAAGGGCTATAAATCATGGGGCACCTACCTATCTGCAAGGGCTATAAATCATGGGGCACCTACCTATCTGTAAGGGCTATATGAGGCACCTACCTATCTGCAAGGGCTATTCACCTGTAGCACTTGTCTCATATTCAAAGCTATAAATCATGGGGCACCTACCTATCTGCAAGGGCTATAAATCATGGGGCACCCACCTATCTGCAAGGGCTATTCACCTGTGGCACTTCCACATACAATACACAAAGCATTTCTGAACATGTCCTAGCTGTACCCCAGACATTAAGACCTTCGATAATCGTGCTTTCTGTAGTATTGGGGCAAGACTTTGGAATAAACTACTGGTGTCAAAACAGTACCATCCTTCATTACATTTAAAAAGGTACTCTGTTAAAGCATTTAATTACTTTTTTGACTTTTTTCTTTTGTAGTGTTTTTTGTTTTAACTGTAAAGCACCATAGAATATTGTTTTAGTTATGAAGTTATTTAAATCTTATTTATATAGAATTGCAGGTTTTCAAGGAATGAAATGATTTTGGAAATTGTTTTGTAGCAAAATAGTGCATTGTTAACTCTCTCCCACATATGGACCTCATTTTGTAGCCAAATAGTGCATCGTTATCTCTCCCCCACATATGGACCTCGTTTTGCAGCCATATAGTGCATTGTTAACTCTCCCTCATATAGACCTCGTTTTGTAGCCAAATAGTGCATTGTTAAGTCTCTCCCACATATGGACATCGTTTTGCAGCCATATAGTGCATTGTTAACTCTCCCTCATAGACCTCGTTTTGTAGCCAAATAGTGCATTGTTAACTCTCTCCCACATATTGACTTTATTTTGTAGCAAAATAGTGCATTGTTAACTTCCCCCTCGTATGGACCTTGTTTTGTAGCCAAATCGTGCATTATTAACTCTCTCCCACCCACATATGGACCTCATTTTGTAGCCAAATAGTGCATTCTTAACTCTTCCCCTCATATGGACCTTGTTTTGTAGCCAAATGGTGCCTTGTTAACTCTTTCCCACATATGGACCTCATTTTGTAGCCAAATAGTGCATCGTTATCTCTCCCCCACATATGGACCTCGTTTTGCAGCCATATAGTGCATTGTTAACTCTCCCTCATATAGACCTCGTTTTGTAGCCAAATAGTGCATTGTTAAGTCTCTCCCACATATGGACATCGTTTTGCAGCCATATAGTGCATTGTTAACTCTCCCTCATATAGACCTCGTTTTGTAGCCAAATAGTGCATTGTTAACTCTCTCCCACAAATTGACTTTATTTTGTAGTAAAATAGTGCATTGTTAACTTCCCCCTCGTATGGACCTTGTTTTGTAGCCAAATTGTGCATTATTAACTCTCTCCCACCCACATATGGACCTCATTTTGTAGCCAAATAGTGCATTCTTAACTCTTCCCCTCATATGGACCTTGTTTTGTAGCCTAATGGTGCCTTGTTAACTCTCTCCCACATATGGACCTCATTTTGTAGCCAAATAGTGCATTGTTAACTCTCTCCCTCATATGGACCTTGTTTTGTAGCCAAATAGTGCATTGTTAACTCTCCCTCATATGGACCTTGTTTTGTAGCCAAATAGTGCATTGTTAACCCCCACATATGGACCTCATTTTGTAGCCAGATAGTGCATTGTTAACTCTCCCCCTCATATGGACCTCTTTTTGTAGCCAAATAGTGCATTGTTAACTCTTTTCCTTAACAGACCTCGTTTGTAGCCAAATAGTGCGTTGTGAACTATCCTCCATATATGGAACTCATTTTGTAGCCAAATTGTACATTGTTAACATTGTACATATGGACCATGACCTAACAGTGTTTGTTCTTTGTCTGCAGGTTTGCCGGGAGAGCAGGGCCTCCCAGGATTGATTGGTCTTGAGGGCAGGAAAGGAAGAAAGGGAGATACAGGTAAGTCGCAATGCCTTATTAGAGATTAGAAAGAAAGGAATAGGTAATAACCAGCAAAGCATTAATGAGAGATAACCAGTAAATCATTAATGAGAGATAACCAGTAATTTGTTTATGAGGGGTAACCAGTAATCATTTATGAGGGGTAACCAGCAAAGCATTAATGAGAGATAACCAGTAAATCATTAATGAGAGATAACTAGTAATTTGTTTATGAGGGGTAACCAGTAATCATTTATGAGGGGTAACCAGCAAATCATTAATGAGAGATAACTAGTAAATCATTAATGAGAGATAACCAGTAATTTGTTTATGAGGGGTAACCAGTAATCATTTATGAGGGGTAACCAGCAAATCATTAATGAGAGAACTAGCAAATCATTAATGAGAGATAAACAGTAAATCATTAATGAGAGATAAGCAGTAATTCGTTTATGAGGGGTAACCAGTAAGTCATTTATGAGGGGTAACCAGCAAATCATTAATGAGAGAACTAGCAAATCATTAATGAGAGAACTAGCAAATCATTAATGAGAGATAACCAGTAAATCATAAATGAGAAATAACCAGTAAGTCATTTAAGAGGGGTAACCAGTAAGTCATTAATGTGGAATAACTCAATCATTAATGAGGGTTACCTTGAAAATCATTGAGGGGTAATCAGTAAAGCATAAATGAGGGGTAATTAGTAAATCATTACTGAGGGGTAACCTGTCAATCATTCTATGGGTAACCAGTAAATCAAGGAGGGGTAACCAGGCCTAGCTAATGAATCAGTTATAGCTTACTCTGACCATTTTTGTTTATTTGTAAATTTTGTGATGGATGGAAAATCAAGCAAGCTACAGTAACTCCCTCCTAGATTTCAATCAACGAAAATGAAATTATTTTTCACTGTAATGTTCATTGTAATGTTCATTCATTGTAATGTTCATTCATTATAATATTCATTGTAATGTTCATTCATTATAATATTCATTGTAATGTTCATTCAGTATAATGTTCATTGTACTGTTCATTTATCGTAATGTTCATTCATTGTAATTTTCACTGTAATGTTTATTGGAATGTTCATTGTAATTTTCATTCATTGTAATGTTCACTGTAATGCTCATTGTAATGTTCATTGTAATGTAATGTTCTTTTATTGTAATGGTCACTGTTATGTTCACTGTAATGTTCATTGTAATCATTGTGATGCTTACTGTAATGTTCATTGTAATGTCCATTCATTGTAATGTTAATTGTAATGTTCATTCATTTTAATGTTCATTGTAATGTTATTTCATTGTAATGTAATGTTCTTTCATTGTAATGATAACTGTAATGATCACTGTAAAGTACATTGTAATGTTCAGTTCACTGTAATGTTCATTGTAATGGTCATCCATTGTAACGCTCACTGTAATGTAAATTCATTGTAATGTAAATTGATTGTAATGTAAATTCATTGTAATGTAAATTCATTGTGATGTTCATTCATTGTAATGTTCACTGTAATGTTTACTGTAGTAATCATTGTAATGTTCATTGTAATGTTAATTGTTATGTTCACTAATGTTCATTGTGATGGTCATTGTAATGGTCATCCATTGTAATGTTCATTGTATTGTGCATTCATTGTAATGCTTATTGTAATGTTCATTTATTGTAATGTTCATTGTAATGTTCATTCATTGTAATGTTTACTGTAATGTTCATTGTAATGTTTATTGTAACATTCATTGTAAAGTTCATGCATTGTAATGTTCAATTATTGTAATGTTCATTGTAATATGCATTCATTGTAATGTTCTTTCATTGTAATGTTCAGTTCACTGTAATGTTCATTGTAATGTTCATTGTAATGTGCATTGTAATGTTAATTGTAATGTTCATTGTAATGTTAATTGTAATGTTCATTGCAATATTCATTGTAATGTTCACTGTAATCTTTTCTGTAATCTTGACTGTAATGTTCAGTTTATTGTTCATTCATTGTATTGGTCATTGTAATGTTGTAATGTGTTCACTGTAACGTTCACTGTTATGTTCATTGTAATGTTTATTGTAATATTCATTGTAAAGTTCAGGCATTGTAATGTTCATTCATTGTAATGTTCATTGTAATATGCATTCATTGTAATGTTCTTTCATTGTAATGTTTAGTTCACTGTAATGTTCATTGTAATGGTCATCCATTGTAATGTTCATTGTAATGTGCATTGTAATGTTCATTGTAATGTTAATTGTAATGTTCATTGCAATATTCATTGTAATGTTCACTGTAACATTCATTGTAATATTCATTCATTGTAATGTTCACTGTAATGTTCATTGTAATGTTCATGCATTGTAATGTTCACTGTAATGTTCATTGTAATGATCATGCATTGTAATGTTTACTGTAATGTTTACTGTAATGTTTACTGTAATGTTTACTGTAATGTTTACTGTAAAGCTCATTGTATTGTTCATTCATTGTAATGTTCATTGTAATGTTCATTTATTGTAATGTTCATTGTAATGTTCATTCATTGTAATGTTTACCGTAATGTTCATCGTAATGTTCATTCATTGTAATGTATTGTTCTTTCATTGTAATGTTTGCTGTAATGTTCACTGTAATGTTCATTCATTGTAATGTTCACTGTAATGTTCATTGTAATGTTCATCGTAATGTTCATTCATTGTAATGTATTGTTCTTTCATTGTAATGTCCACTGTAATGTTTACTGTAATGTTTACTGTAATGTTCACTTTAATGTTCATTGTAATGTTCATTGAAATATTCATTGTTATGTTCATTCATTGTAATGTTCGCTGTAATGTTCAGTGTAATGTTCATTCATTGTAATGCTTAGTGTAATGTTCACTGTAATGTTCAGTGTAATGTTCAGTGTAATGTTCACTGTAATGTCCATTATAATGTTCACTGTAATGTTAACTGTAATGTTCATTGTAATGTTCATTGTAATGTTTACTGTAATGTTTACTGTAATGTTTACTGTAATGTTAATTGTAATGTCCATTGTAATGTTCACTGTAATGTTTACTGTAATGTTCACTGTAATGTTCATTCATTGTAATGTTCACTGTAATGTTCATTGTAATGTTCATCGTAATGTTCATTCATTGTAATGTATTGTTCTTTCATTGTAATGTCCACTGTAATGTTCACTGTAATGTTCACTGTAATGTTCATTGTAATGTTTACTGTAATGTTCACTGTAATGTTCACTGTAATGTTCACTGTTATGTTTACTGTGATGTCCATTGTAATGTTCACTGTAATGTTTACTATAATGTTTACTGTAATGTATACTGTAATGTTCAGTGTAATGTTCACTGTAATGTTTACTGTAATGTTCACTGTAATGTTCATTGTAATGTTCAGTGTAATGTTCACTGTAATGTTTACTGTAATGTTCACTGTAATGTTCACTGTAATGTCCATTGTAATGTTCACTGTTATGTTTACTGTAATGTGCATTGTAATGTTCAGTGTAATGTTCATTGTAATGTTCACTGTAATGTTCACTGTAATGTTCACTGTTATGTTCACTGTAATGTTCATTGTAATGTTCACTGTAATGTTTACTGTAATGTTCACTGTAATGTTCATTGTAATGTTCACTGTTATGTTTACTGTAATGTCCATTGTAATGTTCACTGTAATGTTTACTGTAATGTTCATTGTAATGTTCATCGTAATGTTCATCATAATGTTCATTCATTTTAATGTTCATGCATTGTAATGTTCATGCATTGTAATGTTCATGCATTGTAATGTTCATTCGAATCTGCTGATGTCCTGTACATGTTTGCAGAGATTTAAAATAAACAAGATCTGTATGAGTACTGAGAGAAGGTTTCAATATCCCATCAAAAATAATGCCATGATCTGTTGTGGTGCCATATCTTACACATCACAACAGATCAAGCAAGTTAATGCTACAATGGGCACATAGGATCAAAATCTTACAATCTTTTTAAATGAATGAACTTAATGTTGGCATCATGATAGGAGTAGCTGTATAACCTCATCCATTGCTAGGCGAGTCAACACTAGCAAGGCAAGGCTTTTGGCTAAATGGAAGATAAGGCACCAGCAACTTTAATAAATAAGTTGGTGTGTGAAATTTGCAAAATAAAGCTGTAGATATTGCCATTTTAAGAATTGATTTTATGATACTTTTTGCTGTTTTTGTAAGTCTTGATTAATAGTGAAACAATTTGATCTGTGTGACCTCTCTTTTAGGTGACAGTGGATTTGACGGCAGGAATGGTGATGTTGGTATTCAAGGTCGGCCTGGCGCACCAGGTGAACCAGGGATTGAAGGATTTCCTGGTCCTTTTGGGCCTGATGGTGAACCTGGTGCTAGAGGTAAGAATGTCACCTGATGGTTTATTTGAGTCATGACAAATGTGCACAATAAAAAAAAAATTAAAAACAAATTCTCGAATTGATTTTTGGTGTTTGAATCGTAGAAGCAGGAAATATGTGGGAGCGCCTTATGATGTATCTAACCTCTTATATTTAGTCACAAGTTTTAAATGCTTAATTCATAAACATTAAATGCATCAATTGTGTAATGGTATGCATTGGCCAAACATGTTAAGAACCCATTGAAGAAACATACAGTACAGTTGGTAATAAGCGTACGCGCCAAGTGCGCGGCATTAGTGCACTCAGCGCCATGGTAACTGGAGCTGCAAGCGCAAAATCGCGTTAAACATGGGTTACCGCTCTAAAATCACTGAGCTTGCAGCCCAGCAGACTAATCATCTGTGCTCTATTCGTGACTTACAGCGCTAAAAATGGATAATATGTCAATCAAGATCGAAATACCCGTGCTTACCTAATGTTGCACAGTTAGATTAATCTACTTATCGGATTTGGCTGGGCAGACTTTTTCTTTAGCAAAATATATTAACGCGATGCATAGAGGAATTAAAAACTTTGTAAAATATTTTTTGTTTTTAATCAGTTTCATGTTTAAACTCGAGGAAAATATTTTTGTTTGAATCGGTTAGAACTTTGCGAGGTTCAGAACCACTGTACACAGTACATGCCACAGGACTCAATCATACTTGCAATGTTCACTTACGAAATGAGGCAATGTCTTCATTTGCATTGCATTTATTTTTTAAAAGGAATTTTCAATAAAAATACATATTCATAAATCCATTACAGGAGAAAATTTTGATGTAAAAATTGGATCAAAAATTAGATTTTAGTTGTTGGACGTTAAGTGAGAATTTCGACTAACTAAAACTGATTCTGATTGAGTGTAGCTATACTATCACAATTAAAGGCCTAACGTTAGGCTACAGGGTTTGATAGATGTGTAAGGTTTTTGGTTTTTTTGTTATGCATTTAGAATTAAGACATAAGAGTTAATATTTCTAAGCTTTGCTGATATTGGTAGAAGGGTCAAATGTTAATGATGAAATATTTCCTTTAATATTTTCCACAGTTATTACTAAGTTTTACTGTTAGGCCAAATGTTGAGGATGGGAAATAAATGATTTCATATTGATGTTGACATTTTTATCTTATATTTTTTCCATAGCTTCTAAATTTCTGAGTCTTTGTCAGTTTTGCAGATTAGACAAGATACATTAAAAAAGCCCTGGGCCAGTATGGATGCTTATTAAATGCTTTGTCAGTTTTAATCAGCAAGAATTTACAAAAAAGTTGAAACTTGAAAGAGCTTTTTTTTTTGTATTAACAATTATTTCTATAGTAACTCCTTTGGCCTAGTAGGCCTAATTAGGGCCTATTAATGTTTGTTTTGAGGGTTTCTACGCCATTCTGTCAGTAATCCAATATCAAGGACATTCGGCTTCAGCCAGTATGAAGTAAGAACAGCTACAGCATTTCGCTGTGAAAAAAAAATCAAATGTCGATGTCATGTCGCGTTGAACCTTTCTTTCTCACTATTAGGCCTACTTGATAAATGAAGTTTTCCAGTGCATGTGTCAAGTAATGTTTGGTGTAATGAAATGCTGTAACTGCTTTTTTTTGTACTTGTGTAGAGGACTTCTTTTCATATTCCAGTTTGTTCAAAACAGAGTGAGTGATATTATATATTCCAGTTTGTTCTGAACAGAGTGAGTGATAGTAGAAAGAAGTGTAAATGAACTGATAACGCTACATGCTCAATTGGATTAGTTTAAACAAAATTGGATCAAACTTATTGCGGCTTCAAAATCACTGAAAAATTTGGTGCTGTCAAAATTGCACATAAAATAGGTAAGCCTGCATTGTTTTTATCACTTGAGAATTGGAATATCAGGGTGGCAGAAGGCATTGAATATCAGGGCCCGACATGGGGATGCCCCCTCCCCTTATAATTTTCAAAGCAATGATTTTCGAATTGGCCTTATTTGTGTTAATTATCAAAGCAATGGTTTTCAAATTGGTCTTATTTGTGTTAATTATTCAAAAAAATAATTGACAACATCTGTCTTTTCCCCTCCCCCTGCAATATGAAACCTGTGTCAGGGGCCCTGAATATTGGTATGACCATATTAATATAGGCCCTATTCTTAAAATATGATACAGGACTTAGGTTTTTAATAGGATTTTCTCCACAGATGAACGATGGTGGTAAAGGGTGAAGCCTAGCTGGTCTAATTCATAGTTATCATTTTACCTGCTAAATTTCTTTGACCCCAATGCCTTTGTTTTCAAAATAATCATATTCCTTAAAGTTATTTTCTGTCGGAGCTTACCTCCACTCTTGACTAAATGACTTGGTTTACTTCCACTCTTGACTAAATGACTTGCTTTACTTCCACTCTTGACTAGATAACTTGGTTTACTTCCACTCTTGACTAGATGACTTGGTTTACTTCCACTCTTGACTAAATGACTTGGTTTACTTTCACTCTTGACTAAATGACTTGGTTTACTTCCACTCTTGACTAAATGACTTGCTTTACTTCCACTCTTGACTAAATGACTTGCTTTACTTCCACTCTTGACTAAATGACTTGGTTTACTTCCACTCTTGACTAAATGACTTGGTTTACTTCCACTCTTGACTAAATGACTTGATTTACTTCTACTCTTGACTAAATGACTTGGTTTACTTCCACTCTTGACTAAATGACTTGATTTACTTCTACTCTTGACTAAATGACTTGGTTTACTTCTACTCTTGACTAAATGACTTGGTTTACTTCTACTCTTGACTAAATGACTTGGTTTACTTCACTGCATTTCAAATGCTTTGATTGATGCATCTTTGTGATACGAGAAAATTTAAAGGAATATTTTCCCTGCCATCAAATAATATACAGTGCAACATATCCTCACAGACCTGGGTATAACAGAGTTCACTGCATTTTAATTTTTCTCAGCAGGAACAAGTGTTGCTGCAGAGTAAGACTTCACATCTCATTGGAATCGAAAACAGAAGAATTTTATCATGCCTGATTAAGCATCTTAACATTTTCTTAAGATTTTGGCAGATTAATTCTAACATTATTAACTAGCATGCCTGTTCGGCATAACGACACATTAAAGAGGCATAAAGTCTGATGCAATCATTATCACCAACTGTCAAAAACATCAAGTCAAATTCCTATTCCTATCTCAACTTAGTTATTAATGTTTGAAATCGACACATGGGGCTGCCATTTTGTTTAATTTTGTATTGAAATATTGTGCATGATGACATCATTTCCTCAATCGGGACATAAGTATTATGAAATTCTTTTTATAAAGGTGATTAAAGTTTTCATTTCAAAATGATATGATAAAGTTTTAACAACATGTTTTGATGATTTCATGTCAACACAAAATCTTATTTGACACTTACATAAGGAAAACACTTGTTTATAAGCTAGAAAACTTGAGGTAAATTATAAAGAAATATAAAGCATTCCAACATCCTGCTGGGCTAATGACATCATAATCTGCAAGTTTTTAAATCAAATTGGCAGCTCCCATGGTGGTACTATTAAGTAGTAGCATGGTTTTTAATAATTAACAAAAAATGTGTTAGATTGCTTCAGGAGTTATGAAACTTGGTCAGGAAATTTGTTATTTCATTTCTATCATATGAAATAAGGATTATGTCAGACTTTGTCTCCTTTAACAGTGAAGTCATTTGTGCCAAAAGAGGTTATATATGAACGATTATTGCTTTAGTTTGACCAACATTTAAGATTATGTAATGTTTTAATCAGCAAACTATATATTCCAGCTTCTAAATACCTCTGCTTTTGAATGCAATAAATGGTACAACTCATATTGAGTATAGTTCAAAGAAACGACCATTGTTAACAGCTGTGGTTATGATACACATCCCTCAGAATGGTTGACATTGGGATTGCGGAAGCAAGCCGTTAAGAACAAATAAACTAATAGTTGATAAGAACAAATGGGACTGACCACGATAGTACAATATCTCCATAAATTTCTCTCAAGGGGAAATCCCCTTCCTGCAGTACTTCAATGATGAAGTAATAAATTGCAAATAAAGGACCAAGCAGTGCTACAATATATTGGTCAGGTTTCTAACCTCCATGACTACTATGGCGACCAACCAGGGACCACTACCACTGCGACCAACCAGGGACCACTACTACTGTGACCAACCAGGGACCACTACTACTGCGACCAACCAGGGATCACTACTACTGCGACCAACCAGGGACCACTACTACTGCGACCAACCAGGGGCCATAGTAGCCTGTGGGGCAAATCTGTATAATAAAAGTGGTATAGTAAATGCATATAGGTATACACTAAATAATGCTATATGAAGCGAAGGATGAGCTTGGCCCCTCCTATAATCTTAGGTCTCCTACGGCCCTGTATATAGTATAGTGTCAAACTTTTTATAGACTTCAAATGACCCTCTGGGCTCTGTACATCTTTTGAAAAAGAAAATATGCTTGCAGAAAGGTTGGAAGGACCAGGGCTAGGTTATCCATGCATCCATTTATTTATGATATTTTTGTACCATCTTGCATCCATATACAGTATTTATGATAGTACAGACCTGCCAACTAATACAATTTTGCCGTATTTAATACGGGAAAATGTTGAGAATACGATTGTACGTTTTTTGGCACCAGAATACGATTTATTTATTTTTATTTTTTATTATATAATTTTTTTTTTTTTTAATTTTTTTATTTCTTTTTACTCATACTTTTTACGCTCGGTTGGCGTTCATGTCCTCTCGAAGGATTTTTGCCGACCTAACCGATTCAGATTCATTTGCGGCTGCCACCAAAAAGTGTAGACTACAAGTTGATTATGCATAAGGCAACCTACCCTAAGCTAGGGCATCCGTGATTGGTGCATGGGATGTGAACAACTATTTTTCGTCCAAGTGTAGCCAATCAGAACGTTGCATACGAGAGATGAATGATTGTCACGGTGCCTATATACAAACGAAACATGTGGTCCGGTAACTAACGTTACATGTGTAAATTGTAATACACGCAGTTTTAACAGTGTTTCAATCATGTTGTAATTTGTATTAAGCAGTAATTTTGTGAGTGATATTAATGTTTAAATATGGCTTTGATAAAGGTAATTTTTTTTCAGTCACAGTAAACCTTTGTTTTGTATATTTTGTTTGAAAAGTACAGTTTTTTAATCAAAAATACAACTTTTGTAGTTCCAGAATACAGTTTGGTGATCCTAAAGGTTGGCAGGTCTGATAGTACTGTACCTTCTTGCATCCACATACTTTTGTTGCATCCATCTTCAGTTACAAAATTACTGTACTATTGTGCCCAATATGATTTTTTTTTGTACAAATACTTTTGTGTTTGAGCTGATGATTTTGATGTCTTCATTCTGCAGCTAGCCCAAATGTTGTGTGGAGGGTGGGGGTCACAGGTTCAGATTCATTAGCTACCTGCCCCACCCCCACATGGTCAAATTAGGACTGACCATGTACAGTATAAAAACAGCTATTATTTTAAATTTATTATCTCGGCAAGTGAATATCTATTGAGGTTTTATACTTATAGCCAGCAGGTCAGGCTTCCAATGATTTCCTGAAATCGAACAATCCTGTCCCTCAAAAATATTAACCACACGTTTTTGGGTTAACGAAAAAATAAATTTTACTGAAGTTTAATAGCAGAGAAATTATGCAATTTGTTTATCATTTGGAGCTAAAACACAAAAAACATGCATTAAATGCCTAATTCAGTTAACATTCAAATCACATCATTTCACAAAATATTTTAATTTCTGGAAAATGATAAAATGTTCTTTAACTTGCAAGCATTAGTTATATAGTTCATTTCTTTTATTGAAATGCAGAATGATTACTTCAGATTTATAAACATACATTGACTAGATTATGGCAGTAAGCAAAAGAAGGTGTCATGTAATCACAACTTTCTTGGTAATGAATAAGTTTTTAAATTCTATACACTTGTTATGTCTTTAACATCTTTTCAAATTTAATAGCTCAACAGTTTCCTGTCTCCCTTGTAAGTTGAAGTTGGGCAATATGTACATACCATTTCACTTGTATGGATACATTCCTTTAAGGGAAAAACAAGAAGAAAATTGGTTATAACGGAAACTTCTTTTGAGTTCGAAATAGAAAAAGAAAAAAAAAATGCAATGCAACATTGTAATTGTGTACAAAAATGATATTAGCAACAAAACAAATCATCTCCATTAAAAAAAAAAGGAGAGAAAAATATTTCAGTAATTTTGTTGACAAATATGCCACAGATTAAAGCCCCATACTATAGATAGGTCTCTCATCATAGCAAATGGTCCAAACTAATTGACATTTAGTACGCAAATTGACAACTTTCCCAGTCAATTATTTCTTGCATTTGCAATTTCAAAGGGGGCTGAAATTTACTTATAATGAATAATTCATCTTATGCATACATCTTAATAACAGCAATTACATTTTCAAATTGTATTTTCGATCAAATTTAATCTCTGGATAGTCTCATTATGAATTATCATGGTTGGGTCTAGACCTTTCAATTTTACTATGGCATGGCAACTAGCCTAAAATACTGTATGTTCGAACTTCGATGGAACAAAGAAATTGAAGTCCAGCAAAATCGTACTAATGTTAGACTTTGTCTAATAAATTACATTCTTAAAGTATCTGAGAAATCCACGCTACTCACAGGTTTTGCAGCAGAATGAATTTTCTTTATCCTGCAAAAGAAGACAAGAAGTTTTGCTCCAAAATATTTATAAAACAAACTGGTGCTTAAAGTCCAGTGATGCATGCACACAGATTATTGGGATCATACACAGTTCAGTTACGTATGCACTAACAAGCTTGGCGCAATGATGCCCACAGATTCAGATCACATATAGTGCAGTCACATATGTACTAATTAACAAGCTTAGCGCAATGATGCACACAGATTCAGATCACACATAGTGCAGTTACATATGTACTAACAAGCTTAGAGCAATGATGCCCATAGATTAAGATCACACATAGTGCAGTTACATATGTACTAACAAGCTTAGCGCAATGATGCACACAGATTCAGATCACACATAGTGCAGTTACATATGCACTAACAAGCTTAGCGCAATGATGCCCATAGATTAAGATCACACATAGTGCAGTTACATATGCACTAACAAGCTTAGCGCAATGAGACATTGACTCCTGTAATACTATTACCACGCTAACCTTTAAGAGGAAGGAGCAGATTAAAATGGGATTATCGGACGCGCTTAGCGCAGAGTTGGGGCAAGTGCTGTTGGTGCATAAAAGGCACGAACACAATGGCAGCGGTAAGGGCATTAATCACAGTAAATAATCCGCGCTAAGTGCGATATTGCGGTACGGTTATCACCGACTGTACTGCACACCTCAATTGAAGAATGATTTTATGTACTAGAATGATCTAAGAGATTTGGCATGATATTAGCCATGGTGTCACACACCCCTAACAGTTTTGTGTCACTCTTTTATTTAGTGTCATATGCCCAAATGTGTGACTCAACCTTTGTAAGTTTGTGCATGTCATCTTCATTTTGATGTATGTTATGTTCTCTGCTTCAGGTCCACGAGGCAATAAGGGGTATCCTGGCATAAAAGGATCAAGGGGTGCTATTGGTTTTGGTCTGCAAGGAGCAAGGGGAGATGAAGGAGATGTTGGATCTGTGGGATTTAATGGTAAGCCAAGATGAGGAGCAAAGTTTGTGTTAGAATCTATGACATGTTTCTGGTCACTTGCAATCACACAAATTTAATGCCCTTTTTGGTTCTGATACGATGTAAGGAACCTAGGTTGTCATGCTGGCGTATGTATGTGTGGGTGTATGTATGTGTGGGTGTATGTAAGGGTGGGTGTATGTATGCGTGGGTGTATGTATGTGTAGGTGTGACAGAACCTTGTAAACATGATATCTCAAGACCATTAAGGTGGATTTATGCCATACTTGGTATATAGATGTGTTGTGGTCTGTATATGATCCCTATTGTTTTTGGTACTGATGTCATAAAATGAATTAGTAGGAGGGGGTAAATATAGAATTCTGTTAGCAAGCTTGTAGACACAATATCTCAAGATGAGGATGTGGTCCGTTGTACTGTAGACGGTCCCTATTGTGTTTGGTGCTGATGTCATGAAAATGAATGAAAAGTCAGGAATAACTGTAACATTTAAACAAGAAACAAAAACCACAGTGTGATAAAAACAACTAAACATTTAAGAAAACAACACTTTAAAGAAATACGATATCAAAAAATTAAATGCTTATCTAAAGTTACAGTAGCATCGGAACCACGAGGGATATCTGCCTCGGGATTATTTTGTCAGAATTTCCGTTAAAGGAGCACTATACTGAAAAGTAGGGGCGCTCATTTTTGCAAATATTACAGAATATATCATTTCTTCCATAGCCCAAAGATGACAGGAGGGCAAAGGTTACTTGAATATTCATATTAACCAGAAAATTGCTATACGATTGCGTGAGAGATGAGCATTTGATTTTTTGGGACCACCTAAAAATATGCCCTTTTCGGCCTTAAAAGAACAAAATTATATTACATTGCACGTGTAGAGTAGCTGCAAGGTTATTCACTTTTGTGAAATGGAATTGTGAGGGATTTTAAAGCTATTCATAAAGTAGGTATGAGCCGAGTCAAGTCAAAGTTTGGAATCCAAACTTCCTGTTTCAAGTATAATTATTTATGTTGGATTTAAGAAACGCCACTAATGGTACAGACCTGAAGATGCAATATTGGGCCCATCGTCATGTCAGCAGTCTTGTATGTCGGACATTGCAAGACTGATTCAATGTAGTTTACATTTTCTTGATGAACTTTAGTGGCAATATGTAGACAATTGTGCTTTTTGGTTTTAATGCATCACCAAAGCATAAAAGAAATCAGCCAATCACTGGTCAAGAAATTATAAGCTGGGACATGGTGACTTGCCTCACATAAGCTGGGACACGTGTGACTTGCATTCACATAAGCTGAGACACATATGACTTGCCTTCACATAAGCTGGGACATGTGTGACTTGCCCTCACATAAGCTGGGACATGTGTGACCTGCATTCACATAAGCTGAGACATGTGTGACTTGCCTTCACATAAGCTGGGACCTGTGTGACTTGCCTTCACATAAGCTGGGACCTGTGTGACTTGCCTTCACATAAGCTGAGACACATGTGACTTGCCTTTACATAAGCTGGGTTAGTGTGACTTGCCTTCACATAAGCTGGAACATGTGACTTGCCTTCACATAAGCTGGGACACGTGTGACTTGCTTTTACATAAATGAGACATCAGTAGTTGTTGCCTTTAATAAGCTGGGTTAATTGCTTTACATAAGCTGGGTTAGATATTTTCACATAAGCTGGGACTTTTGATCAAGTTGTATATTTCTCTATATTTCTATTTCTTATTGATATAATAAATCTTTCTTATTATAGTGATTCATTATATATTTCTCTTATTTCTTATTGATATAATAAATCTTTCTTATTATAGTGATTCATTATATATTTCTCTTATTTCTTATTGATATAATAAATCTTTCTTATTAGAGTGATTCATTATAGATGATTCATTATATATTTCTCTTATTTCTTATTGATATAATAAATCTTTCTTATTATAGTGATTCATTATATATTTCTCTTATTTCTTATTGATATAATAAATCTTTCTTATTATAGTGATTCATTATATATTTCTCTTATTTCTTATTGATATAATAAATCTTTCTTATTAGAGTGATTCATTATATATTTTCTTATTTCTTATTGATATAATAAATCTTTCATATTATAGTGATTCATTATATATTTCTCTTATTTCTTATTGATTAATAAATCTTTCTTATTATAGTGATTCATTATATATTTCTCTTATTTCTTATTGATATAATAAATCTTTCTTATTATAGTGATTCATTATATATTTCTCTTATTTCTTATTGATATAATAAATCTTTCTTATTATAGTGATTCATTATATATTTCTCTTATTTCTTATTGATATAATAAATCTTTCTTATTAGATGATTCATTATAAATTTCTTTCTTATTATATAATAAATCTTTCTTATTAGAGTGATTCATTATATATTTCTCTTATTTTTCTTATTGATATAATAAATCTTTCTTATTATAGTGATTCATTATATATTTCTCTTATTTCTTATTGATATAATAAATCTTTCTTATAAATTCTTTCTTTTTCTTATTATATAATAAATGATTCATTATATATTTCTCTTATTTCTTATTGATATAATAAATCTTTCTTATTATAGTGATTCATTATATATTTCTCTTATTTATAATAAATCTTATTGATATAATAAATCTTTCTTATTATAGTGATTCATTATATATTTCTCTTATTTCTTATTTATATAATAAATCTTTCTTATTGATATAATAAATCTTTCTTATTATAGTGATTCATTATATATTTCTCTTATTTCTTATTGATATAATAAATCTTTCTTATTATAGTGATTCATTATATATTTCTCTTATATATATAAAATCTTTCTTATTATAGTGATTCATTATATATTTCTCTTATTGATATAATAAATCTTTCTTATTGATATAATAAATCTTTCTTATTATAGTGATTCATTATATATTTCTCTTATTGATATAATAAATCTTTCTTATTAGAGTGATTCATTATATATTTCTCTTATTGATATAATAAATCTTTCTTATTATAGTGATTCATTATATATTTCTCTTATTTCTTATTGATATAATAAATCTTTCTTATTATAGTGATTCATTATATATTTCTCTTATTTCTTATTGATATAATAAATCTTTCTTATTAGAGTGATTCATTATATATTTCTCTTATTGATATAATAAATCTTTCTTATTGATATAATAAATCTTTCTTATTAGAGTGATTCATTATATATTTCTCTTATTGATATAATAAATCTTTCTTATTATAGTGATTCATTATATATTTCTCTTATTTCTTATTGATATAATAAATCTTTCTTATTATAGTGATTCATTATATATTTCTCTTATTTCTTATTGATATAATAAATCTTTCTTATTATAGTGATTCATTATATATTTCTCTTATTTCTTATTGATATAATAAATCTTTCTTATTATAGTGATTCATTATATATTTCTCTTATTTCTTATTGATATAATAAATCTTTCTTATTATAGTGATTCATTATATATTTCTCTTATTTCTTATTGATATAATAAATCTTTCTTATTATAGTGATTCATTATATATTTTTCTTTATTTCTTATTTATAATAAATCTTATTGATATAATAAATCTTTCTTATTATAGTGATTCATTATATATTTCTCTTATTGATATAATAAATCTTATTATAGTGATTCATTATATATTTCTCTTATTTCTTATTGATATAATAAATCTTTCTTATTAGAGTGATTCATTATATATTTCTCTTATTTCTTATTGATATAATAAATCTTTCTTATTATAGTGATTCATTATATATTTCTCTTATTTCTTATTGATATAATAAATCTTTCTTATTATAGTGATTCATTATATATTTCTCTTATTTCTTATTGATATAATAAATCTTTCTTATTATAGTGATTCATTATATATTTCTCTTATTGATTATTGATATAATAAATCTTTCTTATTGATATAATAAATCTTTCTTATTGATATAATAAATCTTTCTTATTAGAGTGATTCATTATGTATTTCTCTTATTTCTTATTGATATAATAAATCTTTCTTATTATAGTGATTCATTATATATTTCTCTTATTTCTTATTGATATAATAAATCTTTCTTATTATAGTGATTCATTATATATTTCTCTTATTGATTATTGATATAATAAATCTTTCTTATTGATATAATAAATCTTTCTTATTGATATAATAAATCTTTCTTATTAGAGTGATTCATTATATATTTCTCTTATTTCTTATTGATATAATAAATCTTTCTTATTAGAGTGATTCATTATGTATTTCTCTTATTTCTTATTGATATAATAAATCTTTCTTATTATAGTGATTCATTATATATTTCTCTTATTTCTTATTGATATAATAAATCTTTCTTATTAGAGTGATTCATTATGTATTTCTCTTATTTCTTATTGATATAATAAATCTTTCTTATTATAGTGATTCATTATATATTTCTCTTATTTATTGATATAATAAATCTTTCTTATTATAGTGATTCATTATATATTTCTCTTATTGATTATTGATATAATAAATCTTTCTTATTGATATAATAAATCTTTCTTATTGATATAATAAATCTTTCTTATTAGAGTGATTCATTATATATTTCTCCTTTAGGCTTTGATGGCTTTAATGGTCTCCAAGGTCAACAAGGCTTGAAAGGACAGAAAGGTTTTGAGGGTGACCCAGGACTGCAAGGGCCCATGGGTGAAATCCCTGACAGTATTGTGGGAGACCCAGGTCCCCCAGGCAGAAGAGGAACGAAGGGTAAGTGGCCACATGTAAAGCTTTTGACAGGTCTAGGTATATCACTAGCTATTTTCCAGATATGAAATAATTATATTTCACACAATTTGTGATTTACCTAGGATTGCCAAATTTACCTTAGCTTTGTTCTTCCTGATAAAAGTAATGATGTACTATAATGATAACAATATCAATGAGAATAATAGCAGTAACAACAATTGAATTAAGTCGAAGAGAATTTAAGAATAATTCAAAAGTTTGTAAAATCATGAATACCATTATACTAACAATTATTTTGGCAAATTTCAGATGTACAATATGCACATAGGCCTATTTGATACCTGTAGCATATGAAAGAAGTTCGGTTTGATAAATATTCTGATAAATGTTATTAAGAATTTGCACTATCAGTATGAAATTATAATGGCTGAACGAGACATTTTTGGGACCTAAACTATGAAAATGATAAAAAAGACATTTGCTTGGATGGCATATATTTATATTACCTCATAAAGATTTGCTACAATATTGCATGGGTTACACATGCTGTTTATACTCTTCTTGACTTTGCCATACATCTCAGCGTTTGTCGTTGATCCTAGGAATTAACTTTTCCTTCACGATTTGGCCCATGTTTGTTGTGACTTTCCCTCATCGAAATTAGTTCTTGCCATTTCATCAATGGTGAAAAAGTAGGGTAATAGTTTTTGGTTAAAATAGTCATGCTGTGGGATACGACTGGTCATATCATTTCTTCATTATTTTAATGTGTGGTCGGCCTGTAACAGGGATAACAACCATGTCTGTCTTTCAAGGATCCGTACTGGAGGAGATTCTCTTGTAGGAAGGCGGGGGTGTTTTCTTTTTCTTGTTATCTTGGCCGGAGATTCGCGTTTTTATTAACTGAAACATTTCCTGACTTCTGGTGTCTGTGACAGAAACTAAATTCTTCATGACTTTAAAGTTACATTTCAGATAAATAATGTCATTTTTGATCATTTCCTGATCTTGGCGTAATGCATTGTTTTCCCCGTCTTGCTCTTGCCTTTAAAGTTTAGTTCATCCATGAGCTGTTTGGTTGCTTGGGCAATCGCAGAAACAACGGAATCCTTCATGTCTTGATCAGGAACAAACACTACCTAGTGGAACTTGCTGGAACTTGAAATTTCTTCTCACGCGCTATGGCTTGTTCCTCCTCGGGCATGTCAGGAGCTTGAAGCTTTCATGGGATGTTGGCAATTGGTGCTTCGTCCTTGCTATCTTTGTCACTTTCGTGTAACTTTCGTTTCTGGGTTTTGTCTGAAACATATTGAAAAAAAAAAAAAAAATGATAAAAATATTTGATGGAATTAGGTTAAATTATGAATGATAAAGTTCAAAATAAATATTTATGTTTTTGCATAAAAGAAGTTGGTACCAAAACATAAAAATAAATAAAATCTGTTTAAAAGAATCATTTCATGCCTTTTGAATTTGGCGGATATAAGACTTTTTATATTATTAATAATGAATGATACATCTTGATATAGTTTAAAAATCAGTAGAAATGAATTTATGGAAATTAGATTATTGGCCCTACAGGGCCAAACACGAATTTACAAACATTTAATGAAGAAAATATGGATGGAAAATTACCTGTTTCAATATCTTTGATGATGGCTCTGTATTTACGAGCAGCTGATGTCCACTTAATGACGACTTCAGATGCAACGCAAATATTGTTTAAATTTGTGGGCTCAACAATACATCTTGCAGGGACGATAGTTACTTTCCCCGCATCACGTTCTGGCTCGCACTTTACCATTATTGTAGTGCTTTTCTTTATTGCTGTATCCATTTTGAAAAGTACAAATGTTCTGTTTAACACTTACAAAAGCAGAAAAAAGTTTTCAGATCAAAACTGTGCATGCTTCCGCATGAAAATTTGACAACTTTTTTTGAAGAAGTTATAAAGGGTCTGCTTCATAAAGGCTTCATGCGACCGTCAACCGACCGACAGGATGGAGCCCGACCCGAAAATAGCACAGCGCTGCCTATTGAATCGATGTCAACACAAGAAACGAGCGCCCAAGCATTCACTCTTAGTTTCCATGCACTGAATGCACCGTACATTGTATGTGAGGTTTCTGTGTTGATCTCGGTATAAATAGGGATTACCTCGTTAAAAAGGGAATCAGGATTTCTAATTCAATTGCTTATTGGAGAAGGAGAATGGGTGGGGTTTATTTCCTTTCAAAATTAATTTCTTATGTGTGAAGAAAAAGTGTTGTTTGTTTTGGACAAGTTCAGTCAAACTAGGATCAAACCAAATTGGAAAGACGTGAGAATGAAATGGCTGAATGGGAGTCTGTACAAGTAAGTAGAACAGTAAAAGGTTTTAAGATAAAAAGGCCATATAAGAGTAATTTATTTCTGGGGAATTTATTGTGTACAATATTCTCAATGACCTGTTTACAGTTTTTATTTAATCCCCAAGTCGTGTGACACCACACCCAATACTTTCTTTGCATTGAAACACGTGTTAATTCATTGGGAGTCAGCTAAGTCAAAAAGACGATCTACTTTTATTTCACCCTGATTCTACTGTGACGTAAAACAATTAAAGAAGTATATGTAAAAGGAATAACGTGGTAAAATCATTGTAAATACTGATTTATCACCGTTGATGCATATCATTGGAAAAAGCGTAGAGCACATTTTGCATAGAAGAAAGTGTTTTATAAAGACTGATAAATGCTATAATTTGAAGGGTAATTTATGGGGTGATTTCATGATCGTTGTATTTTTAATTTAATTTCTTTTGTGAGGGGGGTCTTCCCAAAGCTGAACCAAGCACAAAATAATAACTTTTATGACTAGTTGGCTGGGTAAATACCATCCCAATTGGTGCATTGTGGGGTGTTGGTGCAAGGGGCACTGACATGGTCCGAAGCTCCACATTTGCCACAGTGCGCTTGGCTGCAGCAGGAGTTCTTTCCATGGCCATACCTCTGGCACTTATGACAGCGGAGAGGGTTGGGAATGTATGGGGCGACGGGGATTCTGAGATAGCCGGCAGTGATGTGGGAGGGGAGGATTGGTGTGGCAAAAGTCTGGAATATGGTATTGGTGGTGCTTCAGCACCATCTCTCTCTTGAGGACAAGACAACAGGCCTCAGTTAGCTGGAAAGTTCCTCTACAAGGTCTTTATTTGTTAAGTAGGCAAGGTCCCTAGTTCTGATGACGCCTTTGCTTGAATTCAGGGAATGGTGGAGGATAACTGCTATGTTAATACTCGTGTTACTTAGGGTTTTGGTGGAGCGGAGGATGGTGGCTTGAGTTTCTCTGGTGCAGTGCACAAGGGGATCGCCGATTCTGAGGGAAGAAACTTTGGGTAGGGTACCGACAAGTCTTTGAAGCACCTTGAATGTGAGGAAGGGGGACACTTTGAAACTTTCATGTTTGTTTGTGGCATGAATTATTACAATTCTGGGAACTGGGGCTGAGGGAGACAGGGCTTGCAGTATCTTCCATGAGTGGGTAGCAACTCCCCCCCCCCTTCCTTTCCCCCATTCCTCCCCCTTTCCAATCCTCACTTAACAACTCTTTCAGATTGCAGGTAAATAAGTTCCAGACATTGTGAGAGAGAAATGCAACTAGAGGTTCTATAAGTCTACAACCCTGCCAATTTGGCACCTTCTCCTGGCCTAATTTTCCTCCCTGGGCCCCCCCTCTCCCCCCCCTCTCCCATCCAACAAGACCTCCCCACTCACCACAAAGCCCAAACCCACCCCAACCTCTTCATCAACCTCTACAACCAAATTAAAGACCAATTACACTTCCATCTATACTGATAGCTCCAAGGAAGGCCACAAGACAGATCCTGCTGCCTTCATCCAAGACCATCACCCTCAGTAGCAGGCTTCCCAACTACTCATCCATCTTCTTGGCTGAGGCCAAGGCCATCCTGCTCGCCCTCAAGTATATTGAGTACTCCCCGCTCAAACATTTTGCCATCTTCTCAGACTCAAAGTCTGTCCTTGCTTCTTTACTCAACCTCAAGGGGATAGCACCCCACCCCCTCCGCGAACTCTTTTCACACCCCTTCCCCCCCCCCATCTTTCTGTAGGAATTTTTTTTGTTTTTTTTGGATACCCAGCCATGCTGGCATCTTTGGCAATGACAAGAGCTGATTCAGCTGCTAAACTTGCTCTTCACCTCCTTACCCCCCATTCCCTAAAACCTATTCTGACATCAGATTGCTTATCGCTTCCCTTGTTTGTGACCGCTGACAAACCTCATAGGATTCCTAAATTGATAACAAACTCCACAACGTCCAGCCCACCATTCTGAACCAGAAGCTGGCTGCGGCTCTACCGAACGGAAAGCTGGCTGCGGCTCTACCGAATCGAAAGCTGGCTGCGGCTTTACCGAACGAAAAGCTGGCTGCGGCTCTACCGAACGGAAAGCTGGCTGCGGCTCTACCGAACCGAAAGCTGGCTGCGGCTCTACCGAACCAAAAGCTGGCTGCGGCTCTACCGAACTGAAAGCTGGCTGCGGCTCTACCGAAGTAAAGCTGGCTGCGGCTCTACTGAAACCGAAAGCTGGCTGCGGCTTTACCGAAGCATAAGCTGGCTGCGGCTCTATCGAAGCATAAGCTGGCTGCGGCTCTACCGAAGCAAAAGCTGGCTGCGGCTCTACTGAAGCAAAAGCTGGCTGCGGCTCTACCAAAACAAAAGCTGGCTGCGGCTCTACCAAAACAAAAGCTGGCTGCGGCAGAAAGCCACTGCGTGAAAAGGTCCTCCAGCTAACCCCAGCTGTGGACAACATTATTAAAAGAAATGGGTTTAAAGCTCATGCACAGTGGTGATTTGACTGGGGAACTAGTTGTGGAACCAACTTTACCGAGCTTCAGATGGAGGTTGTGAAGACAGTAGATGGCATTGGTTCCATATCGACATGCACCTTGCGGCGATTGGTGAGGCTGCCAAATAAAAAGTTCAATGTGGCCAAACTGTACAGTGACAAGGTGAAGGCAAAGCTTTAGAAGAAATGACATATGGAAGGATGATCCCGATTCGCACTATTTTGCTGGTCAATTGAGATGTAGGATTGAGTTTGGTGTGAAGTTTGAAAACAGAAGCGTCATGATGTCATGTGACTGCATGAACAAGATCAACATAAGTTGTATGGACATCTGTTGTTACCATCAATTTTGACTGGTAGTTTCGGCAGATGACTCGCCTGACTTTCCACATCATGATTTTCCTGCCCTTAAGGACAGCAAAATTATCTCCTCTGAATGCATGCTCCTTCAACGCGATAAAGATAAGTTTGAAAAAGATAGTATTGGCAGAGAAAGCTTCAAATTTCCAAGGAAAGGACCATCTGTAGTTGTAAAGCGAGTAGGAAAGTTCAGGCCCATCAACATACAGTCTCATATGAATGACATCGTTGTAAAACATGTAAGTTAAGGACAACTGAAGGACAAGTCCATCATGATCCTATGCGTAGATGGTGGACCAAACTGGGGCGTGAAATCTTGAGCTTTTTTTTTTTTTTTTTTTTTTTTTACTATATAGCTTGAAACTTGACATTCTCTGCATGACGACATACACCCCAGGACAATCTGCTTACAACACAATTGAGCATTTGTGGTTGCCGTTCACAAACAAGCTGGCATTAACTTCATGCAGTGCAACTCTATGTGATGAAATTATTCCCCATTGAAGCAAAAGTTCTTTCCTAACTAGAGCTGAAAAGAAAAGAAGCACTGGTGTATGACAATGTGTTGACGGCATGTTCCGAATATTGGGAGGGCTTTACCTTTGGCGATATTCTAGTTGAAGCTGAAGCTGAGATGTGTACACAATAAAGCTGAAGCTGAGATGTGTACACAATAAAGCTGAAGCTGAGATGTGTACACAGACTGATGAGCCATGTACCACTTTGAGAATGTATATGCCCTACTGTGCCCATCAAAATGAAAACGGATGAGAAATCAGCAGATGCTGGAAGAATTGATCTTACTATCAAAGGACTGCGAGAGGCTGTGAGATCACCATCTACAGATGTGACCGTGGGAAGTGTGGCTACTTTCTCACAAGGTGAGAGGCGTCACGGTGAGATCAGTGAGATCACCATCTACAGGTGCGACAGTAGGAACCGTGCCCACTGTGCCACAAGGCGAGAGGCGTCACGGTGAGATCACTATCTACAGGTGTGACTAGAAACTGTGGCTACTGTGCTACAAGGCGAGAGGCGTCACGGTGAAATCATCATCTACAAGTGTAACCGTGGGAACTGGCTACTGTGCCACAAGGGGAGAAGCATCACGGTGAGATCACCATCTTCAAGTGTGACCATAGCTATTGTGCCACAAGGCAAGAGGTGTCATGGTGAGATCACCATCTACAAGTGTGACTTTGGCTACTGTGCCACAAGGCCACTAAAAGTAAGAGCAGCCCTTTAAGAAATTTGAGATCACAGGGGTATGCCATCTCTTTCCATTGACAAGGAGAATAGTCACAGAGACAAAGACCATTTCCACTCAATGATGCAGCTTTACGAAATGAACGTGTCCTGTCCTGTCCTGATTTAAGCATGAAACGGTATCATACAGGGCACGGCCGGTGCCGATTTTTAAAACTTTATACATTCTTTGTGTGTTGTAAATTGTTTAGATCGCTGCAATCTTGTCAATGGGTCAAATTTCCTTCTAAAAAACCCAAACCCTGATTTTCTTGTTTATAATGTGTGGATTGTGCAACAGGCGGGGCAGAGGAAGGGGGCAGGGTACTAGAAAATTACTATGTCATATATCTAGCAAATGTTCAAGAAAAGTATCGATTTGCAACTAAATTTCAGTCTTTCTTTAAGTAGAAAGTATTGATTAAATTTAGTATTTACTAAAAGAAATGCATCAAGTAAGATTTACATCAGGGGTCGAAATTCCCAGTTATTGAAGCAGGAACAGTGAATTTTCATATATTACTGTTCTGTGGAACAGTGTTTTTTCTCAAACATGTAGTAGCATCAACATCTTGAAATAAATCGTTTTCTGCTCATTAAACATGTTCTAAGAGTAAAGTCCCTAGTATCAAATATTTTTCTAAGTATGAAAAACCTTTCTTTTTCCACAATTGCTGGCTCAATCGATAGCATTGTGCAGGACCCTGGTAGTCACGTAAGTCCTGGTATCCTGATCCTGGTATTGCACAATCCAACAACATAAAGATTGGTTACTACAACCGGGAATTCCGGGAGTGATAAAGACTGTTGAAAGAAAAATTAAGTGAATAAATGTAAAAATAATGTTTTTTTTCTTCTTCTTTTCTGAATATGTCATACTAAAAACAACTTATTCTAACAAAATTTAAGTAAATTTCAGTATTTAACAAGCACACTAGTTATCACTTTGTCATTTGTGAACTAACATTGAACTCACGGTGTATACACTAGTCCTAAGATTCAAGTTCAATGATTCACACAGCATGAAATACCTTTCAGAATTTTTTAAAAATATCTCCAGTCAATAATGATTGGTAAAAATGGAGTTCCGTCTTCATTTTGTTGCAGCAAAATTGCCTAGAAAATGGCTGAAAGGACTGTAGAACCGCAAGAACATGTACACATGAATGGTCAAGGAATGCAATGTATATACACAACGTTACGTGATGTACACTGTATGTTTAGTACTCTGTAATGTGGGACCAGTCATTAGTAGGGTGAGAGCAGTGTGTCGGCCTTAATGGGCGTGCCTGAAATAAGTTTCATTGAGAAAAACCTTCTTTGTGACGGGTTGCCAGATTGCAAAATATTGGACTGACTTGTGCAGTACATAATTTGGGTAGGCCTAGGAGTGCAGGTGGGGAATCCCAATTTTGTTCAATATATATGGATTACTGGTTTTATCCTCGCTGATTACAAATTGTGGAGTATGAGTGAGATACGTGCAAGATGGGATTTTTAAAGGTTTGTTCTTTGTGCGTGAAGCCATTATTTTATTTATTTTTGACAAAATATGATTTCCCATCATGTGGTCTACATAAATTGACTGTGTCATTTGTATAACTTTGATAATCGGCTGGAATTGGTTAGAATTATTAATTGCCCCACACATTATAATTTTTACAAAACAGCTTATAACTTTTGTTGGAAGCATATTTTTTGTTCAAACATCCCTATGAATTCATTTGTCTCCCTACTGCCTTATAATCTTCAAAGGATTTTGTATGTCTCACTGACATACCTGATACTGTATTTGCGTGTGAACGCAACTATCATGGGTTCCGTTATATATTTACCCCGTATATATACGATACGTGTTACAGCCTTTTTAGTTTAAGGGTTTTGACATGTGCGTAGCAGCCTAATGACCATTATTTATTTGTTTCTCTTTAAGTTTACCTTATGACAAAAATGGTGTATATTAAGTCCAATTGAAAACAAGGAATTTGCTTTTTTTATTAACGAAATGTTGGAACAGTAAAAATTGATCCAGAACAGTGCTTTTTAAGAAAACACTCTTCTGTGGAACAGTAGTGATTACTTTGGAACAGTGGTGATTACTTTGGAACAGTGGTGATTACTTTGGAACAGTGGTGATTACTTTGGAACAGTGGTGGTTACTTTGGAACAGTGGTGATTAACTTGAAACAGTGGTGATTAATTTGGAACAGTGGTGATTAATTTGGAACAGTGGTGATTAATTTGAAACTGGTGATTAATTTGGAACAGTGGTGATTAATTTAAAATTGAACCCCTGTACATGCATAGGGTTCTGGTTTTGATTTATTTCTTGTGTTTTTAGTAAAATCAGTAAGAAATGTTAGAACAAGAAATATGAACACAAAGATCAATGTAAAACTGACTTATTACTCGGGATAGCATTACAATACAAAACGCATCATAACATGACCACACATTGCATGAAAGCATTTTCTGGTTATTGTCAGGAACTCAACACACCCCTTTGTTCCATTGATCGGCTTATCTGCTTATCTTCTTTAGTGATCGGCTTATCTGCTTATCTTTCAAGTCATGGGTTTACCCGCTTATCTTCAAGTGATCGGCTTATCTGCTTATCTTTCAAGTGCTGGGATAAACTGTAAACATAATCCGGGGTTTTCAGAGATAATGTTCTCTGTAATGAGGTTTGGTTCAGTAACTTTCTGGTACTACTAATCTCATTTTGGCTAGTTAATCTGATTTGAGCCCTTAAAGTGTTAGCAATCACAATGTTGCTTAACCTACTGTTCCGGGTGTGGTGACCTACTGCTCCGGGTGTGGTGACCTACTGCTCCGGGTGTGGTGACCTACTCTCGGGGTGTGGTGACCTACTGCTCCGGGTGAGGTGACCCACTGCTCCGGGTGTGGTGACCCACTGCTCCGGGTGTGGTGACCCACTGCTTCGGGTGTGGTGACCCACTGCTCCGGGTGTGGTGACCTACTGCTCCGGGGTGTGGTGACCTACTGCTCCGGGGTGTGGTAGCCTACCCCCGGGGTGTGGTAGCCTACCCCCGGGGTGTGGTAGCCTACCCCCGGGGTGTGGTAGCCTACCCCCGGGGTGTGGTAGCCTACCCCCGGGGTGTGGTAACCTACCCCCGGGGTGTGGTAACCTACCCCCGGGGTGTGGTAACCTACCCCCGGGGTGTGGTAACCCACTGCTCCGGGTGTGGTAACCCACTGCTCCGGGTGTGGTAACCCACTGCTCCGGGTGTGGTAACCCACTGCTCCGGGTGTGGTAACCCACTGCTCGGTGTGGTAACCCAATGCTCCGGGTGTGGTAACCCAATGCTCCGGGTGTGGTAACCCAATGCTCCGGGTGTGGTAACCCAATGCTCCGGGTGTGGTAACCCAATGCTCCGGGTGTGGTAACCCAATGCTCCGGGTGTGGTAACCCAATGCTCCGGGTGTGGTAACCCACTGCTCCGGGTGTGGTAACCCACTGCTCCGGGTGTGGTAACCCACTGCTCCGGGTGTGGTAACCCACTGCTCCGGGTGTGGTAACCTACTGCTCCGGGGTGGTAACCTACTGCTCCGGGGTGGTGACCTACTGCTCCGGGGGTGGTGACCTACTGCTCCGGGTGGTGACCTACTGCCCGGGTGGTGACCTACTGCTCCGGTGTGGTGACCTACTGCTCCGGGGTGGTGACCTACTGCTCGGGGTGGTGACCTACTGCTCCGGGGTGGTGACCTACTGCTCCGGGTGGTGACCTACTGCTCGGGTGTGGTGACCTACTGCTCCGGGTGTGGTGACCTACTGCTCGGTGTGGTGACCTACTGCTCCGGGTGTGGTGACCTACTGCTCGGGTGTGGTGACCTACTGCTCCGGTGTGGTGACCTACTGCTCCGGGGGTGGTGACCTACTGCTCCGGGTGTGGTGACCTACTGCTCCGGGTGTGGTGACCTACTGCTCCGGGTGTGGTGACCTACTGCTCCGGGTGTGGTGACCTACTCTCGGGTGTGTGGTGACCCACTGCTCCGGGTGAGGTGACCCACTGCTCCGGGTGTGGTGACCCACTGCTCCGGTGTGGTGACCCACTGCTCGGGTGTGGTGACCCACTGCTCCGGGTGTGGTGACCCACTGCTCCGGGGTGTGGTGACCCACTGCTCCGGGTGTGGTGACCCACTGCTCCGGGTGTGGTAGCCTACCCCGGGTGTGGTAGCCTACCCCGGGTGTGGTAGCCTACCCCGGGTGTGGTAGCCTACCCCGGGTGTGGTAACCTACCCCGGGTGTGGTAACCTACCCCGGGTGTGGTAACCTACCCCGGGTGTGGTAACCTACCCCCTCGGGTGTGGTAACCTACCCCCGGTGTGGTAACCTACCCCGGGTGTGGTAACCTACCCCCGGTGTGGTAACCCAATGCTCCGGGTGTGGTAACCCAATGCTCCGGGTGTGGTAACCCAATGCTCCGGTGTGGTAACCCAATGCTCCGGTGTGGTAACCCAATGCTCCGGTGTGGTAACCCAATGCTCGGGTGTGGTAACCCACTGCTCAGGTGTGGTAACCCACTGCTCAGGTGTGGTAACCCACTGCTCAGGGTGTGGTAACCCACTGCTCAGGGTGTGGTAACCCACTGCTCAGGGTGTGGTAACCCACTGCTCAGGTGTGGTAACCCACTGCTCAGGTGTGGTAACCCACTGCTCAGGGTGTGGTAACCCACTGCTCAGGGTGTGGTAACCCACTGCTCAGGGTGTGGTAACCCACTGCTCAGGGTGTGGTAACCCACTGCTCAGGGTGTGGTAACCCACTGCTCAGGGTGTGGTAACCCACTGCTCAGGGTGTGGTAACCCACTGCTCAGGGTGTGGTAACCTACTGCTCAGGGTGTGGTAACCTACTGCTCAGGGTGTGGTAACCTACTGCTCAGGGTGTGGTAACCTACTGCTCAGGGTGTGGTAACCTACTGCTCAGGGTGTGGTAACCTACTGCTCAGGGTGTGGTAACCTACTGCTCAGGGTGTGGTAACCTACTGCTCAGGGTGTGGTAACCTACTGCTCAGGTGTGGTAACCTACTGCTCAGGTGTGGTAACCTACTGCTCAGGTGTGGTAACCTACTGCTCAGGGTGTGGTAACTTACTGCTCAGGGTGTGGTAACTTACTGCTCAGGGTGTGGTAACTTACTGCTCAGGGTGTGGTAACCTACTGCTCAGGGTGTGGTAACCCACTGCTCAGGGTGTGGTAACCTACTGCTCAGGCTGACCTATGTATTGTTGATTAATTCATGGATAATAATCGCAATGACTGGTTCAATCTTTTAATGGCCAGTTGTCATGATTTTCATGTTTTTCTAAAACAATTAATGATTGGCTTATTAGTGGTGTAAATTGAATCATTGTATTTCAACCATTAAAAACACATTAAACAAAATCTCTTTATCTCCATGTTGAGTAGGGCTGTCATGATATAGCTAGAGGAGAAATAGATTATCATGGATAAGTGACATATCTCCAATATCTATATGATGATTATTTATTTGATTATCATGGATAAGTAATATAGCACCACATCTATATGATGATTATTTTGTTGATTATCATGGATAAGTGACATATTACCCTATCTATATGATGATTATTTATTTGATTATCATAGATAAGTGATCTATCATTATATCTATATGATGATTATTTATTTGATTATCATGGATAAGTGATATATTACCATATCTCTATATGATGATTATTTATTTGATTATCATGGATAAGTAAGTAACATATTACCATATCTCTATATGATGATTATTTATTTAATTATCATGGATATGATATATCACCATATCTCTATATGATGATTATTTATTTGATAATTATGGATAAGTGATACATCACCAATGATCAATCAATAATGATTAAGCATGATGATTAATGATTAAGAATGAATAATATCAAAGAGTGATGATGGATGATAAATAATGATGATGAATGATAATTTGCTCTGCTTTGAAGGTTTCTCTGGTGAGTTTGGTGACCCTGGATTTGATGGTATTGATGGTCCTGATGGTATGGATGGCTTTCCTGGCAGGAGAGGAAGAAGAGGCACTCATGGATTACCAGGTATGGAAGGTGGTCTGTCTCCCCCATTTGTTAAAAGTAGTGGCTTGTATGCTTAAGGTTCTGAGAAGAGGGAAAGTCATGTGTAACTATAGGGATAACTGAACACCCCCTTTATGAAACTTTTCGCTTAGATATGAACATAGTGATATACTTCTTAAGTTCTATATATATACTTGCATTTCGTAGCTAAAACACCCTCAAGAAAACAGTACCACCTTGGAATGTGGCCATAGCTAATAGTTATCTTTTGCCAGTATAAGTGAATGCCAAAGTATAGGATTGTTTAAGTATAGGATTGTCTATGACAAGACCCAAGGGGGTTAAGCTTGTTGTTATATCATTTCATGCTTGTCTATAAATAAGGTCCTCCCACCCCCTCACCACCCAAGCTTACCCCCTCACCACCCCACCCCCTCACTATGCAATCCCCTCACTGCCCCAACCCCTAGCTACCCAACCTCTTTACCAACCCACACCTCATTACCCAGGCTTCCTCGCCACCCCACCCCCTCGCCACTCAACCCCATCGTGAATGCGTTAGTATAGATTTGTTTATGACAAGACCCAGGTGGGTTAGGTTTCTTGTTATATCATTTCATGCTTGCCTATGAAAAAGGTCCTCCCATCGCATATTTCTCTGATCTCATGATAATCATGCAAGGAGTTTGATATTACTAAAGAGAAATCTGAGACTGACTGAAAGCTCAGAAACTGCTAACAGTTCAAACGTTTTGATTTGCAGGTGCACCAGGGTTCCCTGGTCAGATCGGTGACCGCGGTGACCCGTTCCCCTCACGTAAAGGAGAGCAGGGAAATCAAGGAGCGTCAGGATTCCCAGGATTCCCAGGACGTCAAGGCCCTTCTGGAGAACCAGGGAATGATGGAAGAAGTGGTAAAGTTTCTTGGGAGTTCGGTTTTTGTTTTGGGAAGTTTATCAGGAAGGGGAGGGGGGGATTTTTTTCTTGGGTGTTGGGTGGGAGGGGTGATTACATTTTTAGCACAATGAAGGACTAGTAACACTAATAAGAAAGACATTAAGTAAGTCAGCAACGATTGAATTGGATAAACACATTTTTTTTTTTGTAGTGGGGGGGGGGGGGGGCACTGTTGGCCATGTATATACATACAAATAGTGAAATATATTCTTACTATGACAAACCTTTTCTCTGAAAACACCTAGCCACACGATTGCATTTTAAAATATGCAACACCTTAGTAATATAGCATTGCCTGCAGCCTATGACAAATAGGAGTCACTTGTACAGAAATTCCTGAATTTTGTGACAAACCCAATGTTTTGTGACATGATTGATAAGGTGTTTGTGGGAATTTATTGGTGATCTACAAGATTATTTGTACTTGTAGCTTGTATGGATCAATTATTGATGTATCGCAGATCAGCTTTATTAATGTATCACGGATTAGCTTGATTCATTTACCACGGATCAGCTTGATTCATGTATCGCGGATTAGCATGATTCACGTATTGCGCGGATCAGCTTTATACATATATCACGGATCAGCTTTATTCATGTATTGCGGATCAGCTTTATTCATGTATTGCGGATCGGCTTTATTCATGTATTGTGGATCAGCTTTATTCATGTACTGGGGATCAGCTTTATTCATGTATTGTGGATCAACTTTAAACATATATCACGGATCAGCTTTATTCATATATCTTGGATCAGCTTGATTAACTTACCATGGATCAGCTTGATTCATGTATCGCGGATTAGCTCAGCTTTATACATATATCACAGATTAGCTTTATTAATGTATCACGTGTCAGCTTGATTCATGTATTGTGGATCAACTTTAAACATATCACGGATCAGCTTTATTCATGTATTGCGGATCAGCTTGATTCATGTATCGCGGATCAGCTCAGCTTTATACATATATCACAGATTAGCTTTATTGATGTATCACGGATCAGCTTGATTCATGTATTGCAGATCAGCTTGATTCATGTATCGCGGATCAGCTTTATACATATATCACGGATTAGCTTTATTCTATATTGCGGATCAGCTTTTTATTCATGTATGACAGATCAGCTTTACATATATCACAGATCAGCTTTATTCATGTATGATGGATCAATTGTATGTAGTATAAAGTTTATATGTATGATGGGTCATGTTAATCATGATAACATGGGTCATGTTTATTTATATATGATGCATGTTTATTCATGTAGGGATCATGTTTATTTAGCTATGATGGCTCATGTTTATTCATGTGTGGGATCATGCTTATTCATGTATGGGATCATGTTTATTCATGTGTGGGATCATGTTAATTCATGTATGGGATCATGTTTAGTCATGTGTGATGGCTCATGTCATTCATGTGTGGGATCATATTTATTCATGTATAGGGTCAGGGTTATTCATCTATAAGATCATGTTTATCATGTGTGATGGCTCATGTTCATTTATATGTGGGATCATGTTTATTCAAGCATAGGGTCATGTCACATAGTTTATTTTTTTGCACAGGGTTCCCAGGAAGAGCAGGCGAACCAGGAGATATCGGAAGGAATGGTGTGCCTGGACCTGAGGGACCCCCAGGTGCCACTGGTCGCAGGGGCCCTGTTGGCAATGAAGGATTCCCAGGTAATGATATGGTTTAGAGTTTAATCAATAAAGAGAAAGGAATACAGAATTGGTTATCAGTTTGAAACTGAGTGTAGTAAAAAGGGATGTCTTTAAGTGAAAAGGGATGTTTTAAGCGAAAAGGGATGTCTTTAAGTGAAAAGGGATGTCTTTAAGTGAAAAGGGATGTCTTTAAGTGAAAAGGGATGTCTTTAAGTGAAAAAGGGATGTCTTTAAGTAAAAAGGGATGTCTTTAAGTGAAAAGGGATGTTTTTAGGTGAAAAGGGATGTCTTTAAGTGAAAAGGGATGTCTTTGGGGATGAAAAAAGGGATGTCTTTCAGTGAAAAAGGATGCCTTTAAATAAAAAGGGATGTCTTTAAGTGAAAAGGAATGTCTTTAGGTAAAAAGGGATGTCTTTAAGTGAAAAGGGATGTCTTTAAGTGAAAAGGGATGTCTTAAGTGAAAAGGGATGTCTTTAAGTGAAAAACGAAAAAGTCATTGGAAAATAGATATTGAAATGGAGAATGAAATGAATTAACGTACATAGACAGGTGAGGGGGTAACACATGTATAATATACATAGACGGGTGAGGATGTAATGCATGTATAATGTATACAGATGGGTGAGGGGGTAATGCATGTATAATGTACATAGATTAGTGAGGGGGTAATGCATGTATAATGTACATAGACGGGTGAGGATGTAATGCATGTATAATGTACATAGATGGGTTAGGGGGTAATGCATGTATAATGTACAAAGATTAGTGAGGGGGTAATGCATGTATAATGTACATAGATGGGTGAGGATGTAATGCATGTATAATGTACATAGATGGGTTAGGGGGTAATGCATGTATAATGTACATAGATTAGTGAGGGGGTAATGCATGTATAATGTACATAGATGGGTGAGGATGTAATGCATGTATAATGTACATAGATGGGTGAGGGGGTAATGCATGTATAATGTACATAGATTAGTGAGGGGGTAATGCATGTATAATGTACATAGATGGGTGAGGGAGTAATGCATGTATAATGTACATAGATGGGTGAGGGGGTAATGCATGTATAATGTATATAGATGGGTGAGGGGTAATGCATGTATAATGTATATAGATGGGTGAGGGGTAATGCATGTATAATGTACATAGATGGGTGAGGGGTAATGCATGTATAATGTATATAGATGGGTGAGGGGTAATGCATGTATAATGTACATAGATGGGTGAGGGAGTAATGCATGTATAATGTAGATGGGTGAGGGGTAATGCATGTATAATGTATATAGATGGGTGAGGGGGTAATGCATGTATAATGTACATAGATGGGTGAGGGGTAATGCATGTATGATGTATATAGATTGGTTAGGGGTAATGCATGTATAATGTACATAGATGGGTGAGGATGTAATGCATGTATAATGTACATAGATGGGTTAGGGGGTAATGCATGTATAATGTACATAGATTAGTGAGGGGTAATGCATGTATAATGTACATAGATGGGTGAGGGAGTAATGCATGTATAATGTACATAGACAGTTAAGGGGGTAATGCATGTATAATGTACATAGATGGGTGAGGGGGTAATGCATGTATAATGTACATAGATAGGTGAGAGGGTAGTGCATGTATAATGTACATAGATGGGTGAAGGGGCAGTGCATGTATAATGTATATAGATGGGTGAGGGAGTAATGCATGTATAATGTACATAGATGGTGAGGGGGTAATGCATGTATAATGTATATAGATAGGTGAGGGGGTAGTGCATGTATAATGTATATAGATGGGTGAGGGTAATGCATGTATAATGTACATAGATGGGTGAGGGGTAATGCATGTATAATGTATATAGATGGGTTAAGGGGTAATTCATGTATAATGTACATAGATGGGTGAGGGTAATGCATGTATAATGTATATAGATGGGTGAGGGGTAATGCATGTATAATGTATATAGATGGGTGAGGGGTTATGCATGTATAAAGCACATAGATGGGTGAGGGGGTAATTCATGTATGATGTACGTAGATGGGTGAGGGGGTAATGCATGTATAATGTACATAGATGGGTGAGGGGTAATTCATGTATAATGTACATAGATGGGTGAGGGGTAATGCATGTATAATGTACATAGATAGGTGAGGGGGTAATGCATGTATAATGTACATAGATGGGTGAGGGGGTAATGCATGTATATTGTACATAGATGGGTGAGGGGGTAATGCATGTATAATGTACATAGATAGGTGAGAGGATAATGCATGTATAATGTATATAGATGGGTGAGGGGTAATGCATGTATAATGTACATAGATGGGTGAGGGGTAATGCATGTATGATGTATATAGATGGGTTAGGGGGTAATGCATGTAAAATGTACATAGATAGGTGAGAGGATAATGCATGTATAATGTATACAGATGGGTGAGAGGATAATGCATGTATAATGTACATAGATGGGTGAGGGGGTAATGCATGTATGATGTATATAGATGGGTTAGGGGGTAATGCATGTAAAATGTACATAGATAGGTGAGAGGATAATGCATGTATAATGTATACAGATGGGTGAGAGGATAATGCATGTATAATGTACATAGATGGGTGAGGGGGTAATGCATGTATGATGTAAATAGATAGGTGAGGGGGCAATGCATGTATAATGTACATAGATAGGTGAGGGGGTAGTGCATGTATAATGTACATAGACAGGTAAGGGAGTCATGTACAGCAAACAGAGCCTTTATATTGTAAGTATAATTTGTGAATATCTTAAATATATCAAAAAAACTTTCAAACGAAACAGAACTTGTTTGAGCAAGAACGAGCTTCCTGTTACACGTTCAATATCATGTGGTTCCTAAAATGTTAGAGTTGCCATGTTTTGCAAACTGAATGAGAATGCCATCGGTGAATAGGATATATGCAAATGTTACGACGGTGAATAGGATATATGCAAATGTTACGACGGTGAATAGGATATATGCAAATGTTACGACGGTGAATAGAATATATGCAAATGTTATGACGGTGAATAGGATATATGCAAATGTTATGACGGTGAATAGGATATATGCAAATGTTATGACGGTGAATAGGATATATGCAAATGTTATGATGGTGAATAGGATATATGCAAATGTTATGATGGTGAATAGGATATATGCAAATGTTATGACGGTGAATAGGATATATGCAAATGTTGTGACACATTTGATTAAAGAGGAGAAATGGACATTTGATTTAAGAGAAGATATGATTTGTTCGTGTCTTTCAGGTGATGTGGGTATTTCAGGCATACCTGGTTCCCCCGGGATCCCTGGTGATAACCCTCTCAGAGGGTACATGATAGTCACCCACAGTCAAACAACAAACGTTCCGAGATGCCCTCGAGGCACAACCCTCATGTGGGAGGGCTACAGTTACCTCTTCAGCGAGGGAAATGGTCGAGGGTCTTTCCAAGATCTTGGTGAGTAGTAAATGATTGCTGCGATCAACATTTCTGGTTGAAACTTTACCAACTCATACAAGCTTTATTTTAGTTGCTGTTGGTGCAATTTGTTTACTAGGACTTGAACTAGTTTTTTTTGTATAATGAAGAGACTGTATTTTCGGTTTGATTTGACAAGAGCAAACCCATCGGGTCGGAATGCTAAGATTAGTTTAGGGGTCAAGCAACTCAATTTCATATGAAAGAGTACTTGAAAAACACTAAATAGTGAAGAAAGCATTTAAATCGTATTTCATTAAGGAGATATCTAACTTCAAAGTTTGGTATAATATATGTAGAAACGACTGAAATCAGATTAGTTGTGATGTCAGTCTCAGAATTCTCCGTCTTTATGTATTATATCATATTTTTTGGCTTAAAAACCATGGGATTTGTCAAAAACGTAGCAAGACTGAATCTAGGAAAGAGATTTATAATATACCTGCTGAACAAAGTTCAATGAAAAATAATTTAAGTAGTGAAAAAATGAAATAAATGTTCCTTAAATTACATTAAATTGTTAAGAATGTGAGGACAAAGATGCCAAATATCCATAGTAGACTTACTACACCAAAATATTTCTCCAAAATTGAAAAAAAAACATTTAGGCACTCAAAAATAAAGTCCACTCCACTCGTCGAAAGCCTTTTTAACATCAACTAAGAGCATGATACCATTATCATCAAGGTTCGAATAGTAGTCAACAAGATCGAGAATAAAATGAATATTTCACCAATAAAACAATTTTGAATGAAGCCTTTTTGATACGGACCAATTATACTTTTCAAAATTACTTTAACTCTTGAGGCTATTGCCTCGCACAAATTTTATAGTCCGTGTTTAACAATACAATTGGACGATAATTCTTAACAAAAACAGGGTCTTTACCGAGCTTTGGGATTAAAGTTATAAATAGCACGACTTTCATTACTCGACAAGTGAGCACTTTGATTACTCGACAAGTGAGCATTTTCATTACTTGACAAGTGAGCACTTTAATTACTCCAAGATCCAGAATAATTGTAGTCAAGTGAGCACTTTCATTACTCGACAAGTGAGCATTATCATAGTTATAAATAGCACAACTTTCATTACTCGACAAGTGAGCACTTTGATTACTTGACAAGTGAGCATTTTCATTACTTGACAAGTGAGCACTTTAATTACTCCACAAGTGAGCACTTTCATTACTCGACAAGTGAGCATTATCATAGTTATAAATAGCACAACTTTCATTACTCGACACAAGTGAGCACTTTGATTACTCCAAGTGAGCACTTTCATTAACAAGATGACAAGTGAGCACTTTAATTACTCCACAAGTGAGCACTTTCATTACTCCAGACAAGTGAGCATTATCATAGTTATAAATAGCACAAGTTTCATTAATAGTAGTCAACAAGATCAAGTGAGCACTTTGATTATTTGACAAGTGAGCATTTTCATTACTTGACAAGTGAGCACTTTAATTACTCCACAAGTGAGCACTTTCATTAACAATACAATTGGACAAGTGAGCATTATCATAGTTATAAATAGCACAACTTTCATTACTCGACAAGTGAGCACTTTGATTACTCCGCAAGTGAGCACTTTCATTACTTGACAAGTGAGCACTTTAATTACTCCACAAGTGAGCACTTTCATTACTCGACAAGTGAGCATTATCATAGTTATAAATAGCACAACTTTCATTACTCGACAAGTGAGCACTTTGATTACTCCACAAGTGAGCACTTTCATTACTCGATAAGTGAGCATCATCATAGTTATAAATAACACAACTTTCATTACTCGACAAGTGAGCACTTTGATTACTCCGCAAGTGAGCACTTTCATTACTTGACAAGTGAGCACTTTAATTACTCCACAAGTGAGCACTTTCATTACTCGACAAGTGAGCATTATCATAGTTATAAATAGCACAACTTTCATTACTCGACAAGTGAGCACTTTGATTACTCCACAAGTGAGCACTTTCATTACTCGATAAGTGAGCATCATCATAGTTATAGATAGCACGACTTTCATTACTCGACAAGTGAGCATTATCATAAGAAAAATTCAAGGCATCAGTTATGAAATTCTCTATTAGGGGCCAAAAATGCTTAAAAAAATCAGCTGTCAGGCCATCACTACCAGGGGCAGTAAATAATACCCTTTTACACTCATCAACAGAAAGGCGACCCTCGCATGTTGGGATCAGTAACACTAATTTGTTGTAAATAGTCTGAAATATACAGTCTATTAAGGTAACACCCCTACTATACGGCTCTTCATAAAAACATTTCAATTCATTCAAAATAACCTTATTCTCAGTACAAATATTACCATCACCGTTCTTAAGCTTATGAATGACATTACAATCCCTGCCACGTTTTTCTAAGTCTAAAAAATAGGTCTGAAGGTAAATAGTGATAAGTCTATGTTGTTTCCTCTGGGTGCATCAGTTCAGGATATTTTTAATTTTCCGCATTTGTATGGTTTACACAGGACCTGTTACAGTTTGAGGAATGACTTTTACGTATAATAAAGATCAGCTATTGTGGTCATTGCGTGCCCTTACCCCAATTGGGAAGATAACTATTGCTAAGAGTCTTACACTCTCCTAACTTGTTTTTGTATTGCAGGTTTTGCCCGATCCCCCGCAGTCTTTTTGAAATCTGCTCGAGAAAGATATCTTTAATTTGATATTGTCCAAAAAACCTGATAAGGTTAAACATAGTGCTATTGTCAACTATTTAGTAGTGGTGGTCTCAGTGCTATTCATCTGCCTAGTTTTCTGCAAAGCTTTAAGTGTTGCTGGGTTAAACAGTTTCTCTATTAAACTCCTGATTCTTACTGCAAGTTGTTCTTTCATTATCATCTATGCCCTTTTGGCAAAGCCTTACTCTTTTAATGTAATTACAACATTAATGACGTTTTCATTAATAACGGGTTTATCATGAATGTTTGCAAAGCCTGGTCAAGTTGTACTTTCAGTGATGTTTCTACAAATATTAGTAATCAAGTTATTTGAAATGATTCTTTCATCAAAATTGATAGCAAAACTTTCTATAAAGCGTGGTATGAGAAAGGTGTTATTTTGGTACAGGATCTTTACGATATGAATGATAAGCCTTTGTCTTTCACTTGTTTTAAATGTAAGTTTAACATTCAGAAGTGCCATTTTATTAGCTATTACAGTATATTGTCTGCCATCCCACAACGTTGGAAATGCACCTTTAAATGTGTTAACGGTGATCCTGTAGGAACCTCCTTTATTGATATTGTTTGTAATTTTTCTTCCCCCTCTCGTTATATCTATAAGTGGCTGGGCCAGAGAATAGCTTTACACCTGCATTAAGAAATAGAATACCTATTGTGGTTTCTTTGATGTTCAGTGGCACCTGGTCTTCCAAATTCCATTCCATTCTTTGAGGGACTTTCAGTATCGGTTTATTTATAGAATTCTTGGTACTGATTATATGTTGCTTAAGATGCAGTTAAGGGAAAGAAAGCCCTCGTTGTACTTTTTGTAACGCTAATAATGAGACCCTTTAACATATGTTCTGGGAGTGCAATATCATTTCAAATTTGATTTTGGATGTCGAGCAGATCTTTGGTTCTTAATTTGTCCTTTCTAAAAAAGATGTCTTTTTTGCTTACAAGTTGTACTTGAAACATCCTTGCAATTTTCTTATTTTTCATATGAAATATTTTATTTATCAGAAGAAAATATGTGATACTACAGTATGCCAATAGCAAGGCTACCTCCACAATAGCTCCTCCAGGTGGAAAGTGTCATATGCCAATGGCAAGGCTACCTCCACAATATCTCCTCCAGGTGGAAAGTGTTATATGCCAATAGCATAGCTACCTCCACAATAGCTCCTCCAGGTGGAAAGTATTATATGCCAATAGCATGGCTACCTCCACAATAGCTCCTCCAGGTGGAAAGTGTTATATGCCAATAGCATGGCTACCTCCACAATAGCTCCTCCAGGTGGAAAGTGTTATATGCCAATAGCATGGCTACCTCCACAATAGCTCCTCCAGGTGGAAAGTGTTATATGCCAGAGCAAGGCTACCTCCACAATATCTCCTCCAGGTGAAAAGTGTTATATGCCAATAGCATGGCTACCTCCACAATAGCTCCTCCAGGTGGAAAGTGCTATATGCCAAAGCAAGGCTACCTCCACAATATCTCCTCCAGGTGGAAAGTGTTATATGCCAATAGCATGGCTACCTCCACAATAGCTCCTCCAGGTGGAAAGTGTTATATGCCAAAGCAAGGCTACCTCCACAATATCTCCTCCAGGTGGAAAGTGTTATATGCCAATAGCATGGCTACGTCCACAATAGCTCCTCCAGGTGGAAAGTGTTATATGCCAAAGCAAGGCTACCTCCACAATAGCTGTTGGAAATTTTAAATGTACCTTTCAGCTCTGGCTTTCTGTGTACCTAAGTGTATCGTTACTGTACGTATTATGTGCATGCAGAATCAATTTCTTGTTATGTTGTTTAAATGTACGGTAGCTCTGAGAAACGGGACAATGCAACTAAATATCAGAGAACATTTTATGTTTTGTGTATTTGCTATTACTGCATTCGCTATTATGTAATAGTACTCATGTGTATTTGCTATTACTGCATTCGCTATTATGTAATAGTACTCATGTGTATTTGCTATTACTGCATTCGCTATTATGTAATAGTACTCATGTGTATTTGCTATTACTGCATTCGCTATTATGTAATAGTACTCATGTGTATTTGCTATTACTGCATTTGCTATTATGTAATAGTACTCATGTGTATTTGCTATTACTGCATTTGCTATTATGTAATAGTACTCATGTGTATTTGCTATTACTGCATTTGCTATTATGTAATAGTACTCATGTGTTTTTGCTATTACTGCATTCGCTATTATGTAATAGTACTCATGTGTATTTGCTTTTACTGCATTTGCTATTATGTAATAGTACTCATGTGTATTTGCTATTACTGCATTCGCTATTATGTAATAGTACTCATGTGTATTTGCTATTACTGCATTCGCTATTATGTAATAGCACTCATGTGTATTTGCTTTTACTGCATTCGCTATTATGTAATAGTACTCATGTGTATTTGCTTTTACTGCATTCGCTATTATGTAATAGTACTCATGTGTATTTGCTATTACTGCATTCACTATTATGTAATAGTACTCATGTGTATTTGCTTTACTGCATTCGCTATTATGTAATAGTACTCATGTGTATTTGCTATTACTGCATTCGCTATTATGTAATAGTACTCATGTGTATTTGCTATTACTGCATTCGCTATTATGTAATAGTACTCATGTGTATTTGCTATTACTGCATTCGCTATTATGTAATAGTACTCATGTGTTTTTGCTATTACTGCATTCGCTATTATGTAATAGTACTCATGTGTATTTGCTTTTACTGCATTTGCTATTATGTAATAGTACTCATGTGTTTTTGTTTAATTGAGAGCATTTGATAAATGATGGCAAAAAAAAACACTTACTACACCAGTCATTTCTATACAGATTCTAAGCTTAACATTTTAAGATTTTTGAATGCTTTCTTCAACATTTTGTTTCTTTTGAAGTTCTCTTTCATATACGATGGACTTGCTTGACCCCTGAACTAATCCTTTAACAGACAATAGATTGATATAGTGTGTCCCATCTTTTATATTAACACCAAAGCTTTTCTTCAAGTTTCAACAGATTTTAAACCAATTTGTTAGGACGTTGACTGTTTAATGGATTACAAATTATTTCAGCTTTTTTTGTTTCCAGACTTGAAATAAAGCGACGCTTAGCAGGAAGACATTTTTGTCTTTCTTATAATTATTATTGTAGTTGTTGTTGTTGTCGTCTTCGTTGTCGTCATTTTTTCTTTGGAGGGAGGGGTGGGGGGGGGGGGGTGATTTCTTCAGTAAGGGACAAATATGTGGTAAAACGTTACGGTTTGGGCCACATTGTTCCGGGATCATTGCTCTAAGAGCCCCCTCCCCCTCCCCCCATCAAATTTAAGTGGGAATATTTTTTGACACCTTTATTCAGAATCATTTGATAGTTGGCTCTAACTATTCATGTACTTGTTGCAGGTGATGCAGGGTCCTGTCTACCAAGGTTCAGCACAATGCCTTTCCTCTTCTGCGAATCAAGTGATCTTTGTAATTATGCAAACCGCAATGATCGTTCCTATTGGTTGTCTACCAGTCGTGCCCTTCCCATGATGCCTGTCACTGGCCAGCAGATTTCACCTTTCATAAGTCGTTGTGCAGTGTGTGAAACATTTTCAACAGTATTAGCCGTGCACAGTCAGGATACAGAGGTGCCACAGTGCCCTCAGGGTTATTCAGCTATGTGGGATGGTTACAGTTTTGCAATGGTAAGTGTATGCAGTTGATCAACATATAAGCAAACTAGTGATCATCACAAAAGTGCAATAGGGGTCATCACAGAAGTGCAATGGGGGTCATCACAGAAGTGCAATAGGGGTCATCACAGAAGTGCAATGGGGGTCATCACAGAAGTGCAATAGGGGTCATCACAGAGGTACAATGGGGGTCATCACAGAAGTGCAATAGGGTCATCACAGAAGTGCAATGGGGGTCATCACAGAAGTGCAATAGGGGTCATCACAAAAATGCAATAGGGGTCATCACAGAAGTGCAATAGGGGTCATCACAGAAGTGCAATAGGGGTCATCACAGAAGTGCAATAGGGGTCATCACAGAAGTGCAAAAGGGGTTTTGTGGGAATTCATATGCAGGCCCTTGCTCAAGGGCCTAAAATTCAAGATGTAATTCAGGCAAGTAAGGTTTACCCACCCTAAATTGTACTTCTGCTGCATATTGACTGCAGGGTTCTAGCTAGACAAGTTTGAGTGCTGGGCTCTAGTGACAATGCAGGGTGACCTATTAGACCCCCTCCCATGAAGAACTTTGCAAATTTATTCTCACTTCTATTGAGAAATTGTCAACGAATTTTTTTTTTTTTTTATCGGAATGCTAGAAGGATTTACAAAATATTTTGTGTACAATGAGACTAGAAATTACAATGGATATTCAACTGTCAAATACAAAAAAGTACAAACAAACATATGCCGATAACTCTCCTATCAATTCCCATTGTTATTCATCTTGCCCAAACTTTTTACTGTTTTTATTTTCGTCCCAGTATCGTTCGACAAATGCCATACTTTATCATAATTATTTCAAATTGAAATAACTAGCAGCACATGTTCCTATGAACTATGCAACAACTTTTGTCAATATCAAACCCCCCCACAAATCCCAAGAAAATAGATCAGTCCGTGACTAAAAGTTGATATAATATACTAGTGACTAAAAGTTGATATAATATACTAGTGACTCAAAGTTGATATAAGATACTAGTGACTGAACGTTGATATAATATACTAGTGACTCAAAGTTGATATAATATACTAGTGACTCACAGTTGATATAAGATACTAGTGACTAAAAGTTGATATAATATACTAGTGACTCAAAGTTGATATAATATACTAGTGACTCAAAGTTAATAAAATATACTAGTGACTCAAAGTTGATATAATATACTAGTGACTAAAAGTTGATATAATATACTAGTGACCCAAAGTTGATATAATATACTAGTGACTCAAAGTTGATATAATATACTAGTGACCCAAAGTTGATATAATATACTAGTGACTCAAAGTTGATATAATATACTAGTGACTCAAAGTTGATATAATATACTAGTGACCCAAAGTTGATATAATATACTAGTGACTCAAAGTTGATATAATATACTAGTGACTCAAAGTTGATATAATATACTAGTGACTCAAAGTTGATATAATATACTATACTAGTGACCCAAAGTTGATATAATATACTAGTGACTCAAAGTTGATATAATATACTAGTGACTCAAAGTTGATATAATATACTAGTGATTCAAAGTTGATATAATATACTTAGTGACTAAAATTGATGTAATATACTAGTGACTCAAAGTTGATATTATATACTTAGTGACTAAAGGTTGATATAATATACTAGAGACTCAAAGTTGATATAATATATTTAGTGACTAAAGGTTGATATAATATGCTAGTGACTCAAAGTTGATATAATATACTAGTGACTCAAAGTTGATATAATATACTAGTGACTCAAAGTTGATATAATATACTAGTGATTCAAAGTTGATATAATATACTAGTGACTAAAATTGATATAATATACTAGTGACTCAAAGTTGATATTATATACTTAGTGACTAAAGGTTGATATAATATACTAGTGACTCAAAGTTGATATAATATACTTAGTGACTAAAGGTTGATATAATATGGTAGGGACTGAACGTTGATATAATATACTAGTTATGGTTCATGAAACATTCAAAAGTTATTGATGTATTTAAAATTCATGACATATAGTAATATGATGCTATGCCCAAGAACTCATATAGTAATATGAGGGTATGCCCAAGAACTCATATTGTAATATGAGGGTATGCCCAAGAACTCATATTGTAATATGAGGGTATGTCCAAGAACTCATATAGTAATATGAGGGTATGCCCAAGAACTCATATAGTAATATGAGGCTATGCCCAAGAACTCATATAGTAATATGATGCTATGCCCAAGAACTCATATAGTAATATGAGGGTATGCCCAAGAACTCATATTGTAATATGAGGGTATGCCCAAGAACTCATATTGTAATATGAGGGTATGTCCAAGAACTCATATAGTAATATGAGGGTATGCCCAAGAACTCATATAGTAATATGAGGCTATGCCCAAGAACTCATATAGTAATATGATGCTATGCCCAAGAACTCATATAGTAATATGAGGGTATGCCCAAGAACTCATATAGTAATATGAGGCTATGTCCAAGAACTCATATAGTAATATGAGGGTATGCCCAAGAACTCATATTAATATGAGGATATGCCTAAGAACTCGCATAGTAATATGGCGGTATGCCCAAGAACTCATCTAGTAATATGAGGCTATGCCAACGCACTCATATAGTAATAGAGGCTATGCCCAAGAACTCGTATAGTAATATGAGGCTATGCCTAAGATTTCATATAGTAATATGAGGCTATGCCTATGAACTCATATAGTAACATGAGGCTATGCTCAAGAACTCATATAGTAATATGAGGGTATGCCAAGAACTCCTATAGTAATATGAGGGTATGCCAAGAACTCATATAGTAATATGAGGCTATGCCTAAGATTTCATATAGTAATATGAGGCTATGCCCAAGATTTCATATAATAATATGAGGCTATGCCTATGAACTCACATTGTAGTATGAGGCTATGCTCAAGAACTCATACAGTAATATGATGCTATGCCCAAGAACTCATATAGTAATATGAGGGTATGCCCAAGAACTCATTTAGTAATATGAGGGTATGCCCAAGAACTCGTATAGTAATATGAGGGTATGCCCAATAACTCATATAGTAATATGGGGGTATACCCAATAACTCATATAGTAATATGAGGGTGTTCCCAATATTTTTACATAATTCAGATAGGTTTCTTAATTCAGTTATTGATGACGGACCTTTTAGTCAGAGTTGATTGGGTGGTTGTGAAGTTGAAAGTTTGGGCCAAGCTGCTTTAAGTTAATATAACAGCTGATAATGGAATAGAAATGGGGGCTTAGTTCAATTGATGAAATAAAATAGTTTATTTTTCTTTAGTTTTTTTTGTTGAGAAGTCACTAATGTTGATCATTTTCTCTTCAGTACACCGCTGCAGGTGCACAAGGGGGCGGATTATCTCTTCACAGTCCCGGATCCTGTCTGCGCCATTTCCGTGCAACGCCTTTCATCGAGTGCAATGGGCGTGGCAAGTGCTTCTTTTTCTCCAATCATTACAGCTTCTGGTTAACGCTAACAAGAGAGGATGAGCAGTTTACAATGCCCAGTATGAAAACACTTAAAGCTGGAAGTCTCCTAGATAATGTCAGTAGATGTAGAGTATGTCAAAAACAATAGTTTGACCATCAAGTTATGATATTCTCATTTGTTGTAAAAAGCACAGGTATTTAATGACTTATTATCCAGTGACCTGCAAATCCCATTCAGTCTACCCTTTCAGTTGACCCCTCTTGACCCTCTGAATGTAAGAAGAACCGTAAGACATTACAAAGATGTGTTGGGTTTGTTATTGTGCTTGCTGTTCGTTGACTTTATACTTTTTCATGACTGAGGGATCCGGAAGCAGGAAGAGGAGGAATTTCAAAGGTACTCGACAATTGTTAACCCTCCCATAGAAGATAAGCCAATATTTAGAATGAATTGATGTTTAGGAGCACCGTTGCATTTTCTATCATACCATGATGAAAAATGATCAAGGAAGGTATTCTGTTATAAATATATTGACAATAGTAATTTATATTTCTACATTTTGAAGTCAAACCCTTTGTTTAATGGTGCTACATTTGCTGTTACCCCACTCCCCTCACTACCCCACTCCCCTCTCTACCCCACTCCCCTCTCTACCCCACTCCCCCTCTCTACCCCATCTGCAACTCCTACATTTTATTGGAGATTGATGGAACGATTTAGTTAAGTTGCAACCAAATTGCTTTGTTTTATTGGTGTTATCATTTCTTTACATGAGTATACTTCACCTTATATGATAATTCTGTGTCAATGTAAATCCTGAGGGTTGTTATTCTTTGGGCACATAACTGTCTTTAAATTTCTCAGCTGTAGGTCCCAGATAAATATGGGATATATTTAATGGCAGGACATTCATGTATATTACCATGCTATGAAATATATTTGTATATTGATTTGTAAAATACAGATTGTCTGTCTCAACTTAAAATATTGTTAGATTAAATTCTGAGTGTTTGGAGGTGCTTGCATAAGTAAAGGAATGAATGTGAAAATAAGCTTTTATACACATTGACAATGTTGATGCAGCTAAGTTCAAAGCGACAGAACAAATATTTTGGCATTATTGCTATTTTTGTACTTAAATCATATTTAATTTTTCAAATGTTGATATTAAAAGATTTAGATACCATTAATAGCTATTTGAATGCTACTTGTAACCATTGCTTGTATTATTCTTGCATTAAAATGAATTGTATTGGTGGATGTATCAAACAGGTTTTTTCCTCAGAGTAGTAATTTGGATGTAAACAGATCTTGATTTGTTTCTTTCACTCAGTAAGTGTGCCAAAACCTACAAGGCAATTAGATGATGTTCTATAGAATTGTGTTCGTAAAGCAAGACGTCTTACACACCATTGTAAGATGTCTTACACACCATTGTAAGATGTCTTACACACCATTGTAAGATGTCTTACACACCATTGTAAGATGTCTTACACACCATTGTAAGATGTCCTACACACCATTGTAAGATGTCTTACACACCATTGTAAGATGTCTCACACACCATTGTAAGATGTCTCACACACCATTGTAAGATGTCTCACACACCATTGTAAGATGTCTTACACACCATTGTAAGATGTCTTACACACCATTGTAAGATGTCTTACACACCATTGTAAGATGTCTCACACACCATTGTAAGATGTCTCACACACCATTGTAAGATGTCCTACACACCATTGTAAGATGTCTCACACACCATTGTAAGATGTCTTACACACCATTGTAAGATGTCTTACACACCATTGTAAGATGTCTTACACACCATTGTAAGATGTCTCACACACCATTGTAAGATGTCTCACACACCATTGTAAGATGTCCTACACACCATTGTAAGATGTCTCACACACCATTGTAAGATGTCCTACACATCATTGTAAGATGTCTCACACACCATTGTAAGATGTCTCACACACCATTGTAAGATGTCTTACACACCATTGTAAGATGTCTTACACACCATTGTAAGATGTCTTACACACCATTGTTTAAATTCTCTCCAAATTCACCAACTTTTCCAAATGACTTGCCTTTAGATATCGGTGCTGATTTCCTACTTGATGCTGCATTAGATTTAAGATGACACATTTGGAGTATTTCTTTACATTTTGTACCTGTAAATCTATGTAATATTATTCCCATTGTATGTTTGCTCGTGTACTTTTTATATTTTTAGTGTTTTAGCATCATTTGTTAATGATGCACAATGTATGCACTCAAAAGAACATAGTCAAGGGGTAAGAGGGCATTTTTAGTAGGTTCTGTAAATTGTTTTCTAACTCTAGTGTTGTGCCTTTGGATTTGAGCTGTTTAGCTTGCATGTAAATGAAATAAGTTCTTTATCTGAGGTCATTGTGAGGGTATGAGGTCATTGAAGAGGTGATATTAAAATATATTATTTTTGTGATGAATTGCTCTTCGACCATTGCAGTGTTTCAATCATATCAAACGCGGGGAAATGATCTGAAGGTAATGTTCAGGAACGTTGCGATGTATAACACATTATATTATCTGAACTTGTAATATTCTACTGTCATGAAGTTACAAATTATGAAATTTAATTGTTGCATTTTTTTTCTCCATTTTAATAAGTTAGGTCGATTTCAAAGTGAATGTAGCAAAAAGTACTGTTTTTCTGTACCTGAATCAGTTTTTACCAAAGGAGAAACAGGACAAAATGTAACAAGAGCTGTAACTACCATTTGTGGTCCTAAATAGCTGAGATGAAAGCTGAATAACATACTATCTTGTTATACCTCAGGTGTAACTGAATCAAATGGCTCACAAACGGTTTTCTTTGTTTTGATATCACATTGTAGTATTTGTGGAACATGTAAAACGCAAAATAAAAGTTGTACCAAGTTTTTAAGGTTATCAATAAAAGAATGGAAAAGTAAGTCTAGATGTTTTCTTTCTGAAGAGGTTCTGGAAGCTTTGGTAATTCAGGGTTCATGTAATTCCCTTAGAAGAGCTATTTTCTTTCAGTTTGCTCGTTTGGTGAGGTTTAAACGACACCACAGCAGCAAAGGTCAAACTGTGCCTGAGAGATTAGATTATGTCAGCGGTGAAAAGAGGTTGAGGAGACGGTGTGGCGAGACGGTGTGGCGAGACGGTGTGGCGAGACGGTGTGGCGAGACGGTGTGGCGAGACGGTGTGGCGAGACGGTGTGGCGAGACGGTGTGGCGAGACGGTGTGGCGAGACGGTGTGGCGAGACGGTGTGGCGACGGTGTGGCGAGACGGTGTGGCGAGGCGGTGTGGCGAGACGGTGTGGCGAGGCGGTGTGGCGAGACGGTGTGGCGACGGCGGTGTGGCGAGCGGTGTGGCGAGGGTGTGGCGACGGTGTGGCGACGGTGTGGCGAGGCGGTGTGGCGAGACGGTGTGGCGAGACGGTGTGGCGAGACGGTGTGGCGAGACGGTGTGGCGAGCGACGGTGGGCGAGACGGTGTGGCGAGACGGTGTGGCGAGGCGGTGTGGCGAGACGGTGTGGCGACGGTGTGGCGAGACGGTGTGGCGAGACGGTGTGGCGAGACGGTGTGGCGAGGCGGTGTGGCGAGGCGGTGTGGCGAGGGTGTGGCGGTGTGGCGAGACGGTGTGGCGAGACGGTGTGGCGAGGCGGTGTGGCGAGACGGTGTGGCGAGACGGTGTGGCGAGACGGTGTGGCGAGGCGGTGTGGCGAGACGGTGTGGCGACGGTGTGGCGAGACGGTGTGGCGTGGCGAGACGGTGTGGCGAGACGGTGTGGCGAGACGGTGTGGCGTGTAGAAAGTAGGTTTGGAAGAAGTTTATAGTAGTTGAAGTGATGGAGGAGGAAAATGAGTTTTGTGTGGAGAGATCAGCAATGGGGTTTAGGGAAACTGGGAGGGTGAGGAGTGCACTAAATATTATGTGTTTGACTGTGAGAGGCTCTTGGCAGTTATTACAAAGCGGCGAGGATATGTTGTTACGGAGGTGGCCTCTTTGAGGTGGGCGAAGGAGAAGTTGTTACGGAGGTGGGAGTGGTTGTGGCCTATTCCGAGGCGGGCGATGTTGACTGATTTTACAAAGGTTGTGGATTGGCAGATATGATGGGGTGGGGTTTGTTACATGCATGGGTGTCCAAATTTCTTTGCCAGTGGTGACGGACATGACAAACGAGGGGTTTTTGCTTTGTCTTTTGCTGGGGTTGCGCACATGACTGGGCATGATGAAATAACCATCCTTATGAGGATTGGTCCATCAATCATTCATTGGTTTTGCACAAAGTCCTCCCAAGCATATAATGTATATTTTTATTTAAGCTCCGCCAAGACTAATCTGATTCGCATCGTTGAACAGCAGTTATGTGTCTTGAGCCCAAGATGAATGACCTATTGTGTACAGTGCAACAGTAACTGGTTGCTAACAAGTGAGCTGTGAATAGACTACGAAGATAATGTCAGTTAAAAAGGTATAGATTACCCCTGTGTTGTGTATGTTGTAACAATAGTTGGTTGCTAGTCAATGAATTGTGAAGTCTCTCGGGTTGAATGGTGTGGATTACCCCTGATTTTGAGAAAATCGGGGGTGTTGGGTTGGAGGGGTCTAAGGGCCAAAAATTCCTAATGGTATCCAGAAGGGAGGGAGGGGGGTAAAGAGGAGTTAGGGGGCGTATCCCATTGGGAACCGAGGGCCAAGGGTGATGTTAAGTAGGTGTTGGTTAGGCGTATGGATTTATTCTATTCGAAGAGGTGGAGAATGTGGGTACCTACTGCGGCTGGTTTCCGAGGTGTAGGAGAAGCTGAGCCTTTTCCACCCAAGTAAGGAGAGTTCATTGACCTCAAAATGGGAGGATGGGGGAGGTATTGTATGCGCCTATGCTTCATGGGTAATTCCGTCTTGTTATTTGGTTCTTTATTGGGTTTATGGCAAAAACACATGTTGTATTACTGAAGACAGTTTTGTTTGGCGTGAATGACTAAAATGAGTTAATGATGTAACGACCGGCCGCTTTCAATGAGTTAATGATGTTGTGACAGTTTGTTTAATGACCGACCGCTTTCAATGAGTAAATGATGAGACACTTCTTTGTTTAATGACCGACCGCTTTCAATGAGTTAATGATGTGACAGTTCTTTGTTTAATGACCAAATGCTTTCAATGAGTTAATGTGACAGTTCTTTGTTTAATGACCGACCGCTTTCAATGATGTGACAGTTCTTTGTTTAATGACCAAATGCTTTCAATGAGTTAATGTGACAGTTCTTTGTTTAATGACCGACCGCTTTCAATGAGTTAATGATGTGACAGTTCTTTGTTTAATGACCAAATGCTTTCAATGAGTTAATGTGACAGTTCTTTGTTTAACGACCGTCCGCTTTCAATGAGTTAATGATGTGACAGTTTTTTGTTTAATGACCAAATGCTTTCAATGAGTTAATGTGAGTTCTTTGTTTAACGACCGACCGCTTTCAATGAGTTAATGATGCGAGTTCTTTGTTTAATGACCAAATGCTTTCAATGAGTTAATGTGACATTTCTTTGTTTAATGACCGACCGCTTTCAATGAGTAAATGATGAGACACTTCTTTGTTTAATGACCAAAAGCTTTCAATGAGTTAATGTGACAGTTCTTTGTATAACGATCGACCGCTTTCAATGAGTTAATGTGAGTTTTTTCTTTAACGACCGACCGCTTTCAATTGGAAAAATAGTGTACATGCAATAGAAGAGTTGGAATAGGTAGCATAGCCAGGGGAGGGGAAGCATAATCACTTTTTGGACATGACATAAGATTGGATCCCCCTCCCACACTTTTTGGACATGACATCAGATTGGATACCACTCCCACACTTTTTGGACATGACATAAGATTGGATACCACTCTCACACACTTTTTGGACATGACATCAGATTGGATCCCCTTCCACACTTTTTGGACATGACATCAGATTGGATACCACTCCCACACTTTTTGGACATGACATCAGATTGGATACCACTCTCACACACTTTTTGGACATTGACATCAGATTGGATCCCCTCCCACACTTTTTGGACATGACATCAGATTGGATACCACTCTCACACACTTTTTGGACATTGACATCAGATTAGATCCCCTCCCACACTTTTGGGACATGACATCAGATTGGATCCCCCTCCCACACTTTTTGGACATTGACATCAGATTGGATCCTCTCCCACACTTTTTGGACATTGACATCAGATTGGATCCCCCTCCCACACTTTTTGGACATGACATAAGATTGGATCCCCTCCTACACTTTTGGGACATGACATAAGATTGGATCCCCTCCCACACTTTTTGGACATTGACATCAGATTGGATCCCCCTCCCACACTTTTTGGACATGACATAAGATTGGATCCCCCTCCCACACTTTTTGGACATTGACATCAGATTGGATACCTCTCACACACTTTTTGGACATGACATGAGATTGGATCCCCTCCCACACCTTTTGGACATTGACATGAGATTGGATCCCCCTCCACACTTTTTGGACATTGACATCAGATTGGATCCCCTCCCACACTTTTTGGACATTGACATCAGATTGGAGACCACTCTCACACACTTTTTGGACATTGATATCAGATTGGATCCCCTCCCACACTTTTTGGACATTGACATCAGATTGGAGACCTCTCACACACTTTTTGGACATGACGTAAGAGTGGATCCCCCTCCCACACTTTTTGAACATTGACACCAGATTGGATCCCCCTCCCACACACTTTTTCTTGTAAGGACATCTTATCTTTAAATTTTCAAATCAGTCTTTCCTCATCTCAGTACGAAACTCCAGTGGATTAAAAAAAGAAAGGAGGGGGAATGGATCATTCATCCCAAAACATGACACAATACACACAATGTTTAATTTACAGAAGTATAATTTTCACAAAAGTGAAATACTCACGTCTATGCTACATTTCCTTTGTTAGTATGAATCTTTCCTATTTATACTGCACTGAGAAAGAAGAAACATTCCGATACAAAGCATTCCCTCCATCCGAACCAAAGGTCAAACTGTAAACTCAGGTAAAAATGGGTCGCCATGTTAAGAGAGGAGTATACAGTTTGACATGTGTCCAGTGACTGATTAATGAGAATAGTAGTCATGTCAAAGGTCAAATGGTTTCCAGGTCAAACTCCTTAATGAATATTCATATAGCAGTGGGATAAACAAGAAAGCAAGTTTTTATTTTTTAGGTTTGCTAATCATGTCAGTTATTGAAATAAAGCAATGATTGACGATAACTGGGTGCATTAAGCATACCACACCGCAATATGCAGATTTGTGCTTGGCAGATCAGATTTCATTTTTCACAATTCCTGTTCAATGTTACACATCGATGCAGAATTTATCATTATATAATGTACTTCCAATGACCATCACCAAACAGTTTTTATAAGTGCACACATTTTGCCAGAATTTTCTTGCAAATTGCTCAACAGTTCAGGAGGAAGGTATATGCATGATTTGGTTCCAGATAAATTTCAGATATGTGATACATGGTTCCAGATAAATGGTACATGGTTCCAGGTAAATGGTACATGGTTCCAGGTAAATGGTTTCAGGTAAATGGTACATGGTTTCAAGTAAATGGTTCCAGATAAGTGGTACATGGTTCCAGATAAATGGTACATGGTTTCAGATAAATGGTACATGGTTTCAGATAAATGGTACATGGTTTTAGATAAATGGTACATGGTTTCAGATAAATGGTACATGGTTCCAGGTAAATGGTACATGGTTCCAGGTAAATGGTTTCAGGTAAATGGTACATGGTTCCAGGTAAATGGTACATGGTTCCAGGTAAATGGTACATGGTTCCAGGTAAATGGTACATGGTTCCAGGTAAATGGTACATGGTTCCAGGTAAATGGTACATAACGCTAAAATGCAAAAGTCGATCTGATTCTGAAACGCCCGTTCCTTACTAAGTCAAAGCCACATCGACCAAATGGACCAATACTTTTATTCAATTAATACTTTTTACTCAATTTAATCATTATAAATAATAATACATTATAATACTTAATAATTAAAATAACAATGATTATAATGATAATAACTAATAATTATTAATCATTATAATAACAAATCATAATAATTAATCATCAGTAATAAGGAATTACAGGGCAATGCAAGTGATCTGCATTTATCCTGGCAAGTTTCATGTCCACCTTACCACAAACATTGCTTAACAAAATCCACCTTAGATCCTGCTGTGCAAGTCACCTTCCACGCCAGGGTTCATCCAAAAGCCCAAATAAATAGTTAATGCCATCCTTCACCACCTTTTATATGTTGCTTTCTTTTAGTGTGAGACTAATGCATCCCTTTTTATTGCAATCTGAAATATGATGTATGTTTCCCAATAATATTTCAATGATGTTAACATCCCAATTTATGTAGGATTTAAAGAACACCAAAACCTTCTGTGCAACCTTGATAATTCCCCAATCTTTCCGAGCCATTAAAGGCTAACGGTTCTTATCCCTGGTTGCTTTGATGCAAGCGGATGTGAGTAATTACCCCACCCCTCTCCCTTAAGCAGTCCATCACAGGCTAACTCCCGGTTTGTACTTATTTCCCAGTTGAGTCAAGTGGAGCAATTGGCAATAAAGTGTCTTAATCAAGCACACCATGTGGTAACCCAGTATCTTTTGAGCTTTACGTTACACCATATCCCCAATCCACTGACTATGAAGCCTTTTTATAATAGCAGTTGTTAAACTAATTAAACCCATGCTCCGATCCTTTTTATGCTGATCAGCAAGCAAGAGAGTAGCAGGGCTGCTTTACCTATTAACCTTTCCAGGTTTCCAAATAGGCCACACCCACCATAGCAATGTGGAAACTATGTGGGGCAAACAAACCTCAAATCCGCAATCGTGCATTACCAATGCATTGATATTTAGATGTTCGCAAGGCCTGCCACAAGCTTTTATTCATTTATGGCACTTCTCCAGATCTTTAGAGTTTTTAGCAGAAGGGATAAACAAAATACAGTTTGCTAACTGTTCTGGGTAGCAGCAATCAGATTTGCAAAGCCCGCAGCGCAATTAAACACAATTTTTGTTTACCATTTTGCCGTCACTCAGTCTGTGTGTGCAGAAATTTGTTTTGTACAGTAAGTTGCATTGACTACATAAGTGTGCGCTGTTAGCTAGCTGTACTGTACCAGAACCACATAGGATGTTTGCCCCCACTTAGTTATGCAGATTTTGTTGCTAGGCAAATTCCTGTGCTGTCAATCATCAAACACAGAAAGGTTAATTGGATACAATGGTCTAGGAGTGGTTTCACATTTTATGCTCACTGCACATGAACTTAGCTTATTGACAGTGTGAACGTTAACCAGACAACTTCAGTAATCTATCGCAAGGCAGTAAATACAAATTCGCCATATTTTCAACATGAAGAAGTCTTAAACAAGTGATTATCATTATTACAAATATAATTTGTGAATAAATTTGCAGACAAAAATAGCGCATATTTTGATGTTTTCCTGTTTCATGCCAGTGGATAGAAAATTACTAATGTGTGGACAAGACAAACATTTGACAACGAAATAAAATGGCTGTAGAGTAATAGATGGTTGTGCGTCTCAGTCCAAGCCAAATACTGTAGAGTGAATAGATGGTTGCGCGTCTCAGTCCAAGCCAAATACTGTAGAGTAATAGATGGTTGCACGTCTCAGTCCAAGCCAAATACTGTAGAGTGAATAGATGGTTGCACGTCTCAGTCCAAGCCAAATACTGTAGAGTAATAGATGGTTGCACGTCTCAGTCCAAGCCAAATACTGTAGAGTAATAGATGGTTGCGCGTCTCAGTCAAAGCCAAATACTGTAGAGTAATAGATGGTTGCGCGTCTCAGTCAAAGCCAAATACTGTAGAGTAATAGATGGTTGCGTGTCTCAGTCAAAGCCAAATACTGTAGAGTAATAGATGGTTGCGCGTCTCAGTCAAAGCCAAATACTGTAGAGTGAATAGATGGTTGCGCGTCTCAGTCAAAGCCAAATACTGTAGAGTGAATAGATGCTTGCGCGTCTCAGTCAAAGCCAAATACTGTAGAGTGAATAGATGGTTGCGCGTCTCAGTCCAAGCCAAATACTGTAGAGTGAATAGATGGTTGCGCGTCTCAGTCAAAGCCAAATACTGTAGAGTGAATAGATGGTTGCACGTCTCAGTCAAAGCCAAATACTGTAGAGTGAATAGATGGTTGCGCGTCTCAGTCAAAGCCAAATACTGTAGAGTAATAGATGGTTGCGCGTCTCAGTCCAAGCCAAATACTGTAGAGTAATAGATGGTTGCGCGTCTCAGTCCAAGCCAAATACTGTAGAGTAATAGATGGTTGCGCGTCTCAGTCCAAGCCAAATACTGTAGAGTAATAGATGGTTGCACGTCTCAGTCCAAGCCAAATACTGTAGAGTGAATAGATGGTTGCACGTCTCAGTCAAAGCCAAATACTGTAGAGTAATAGATGGTTGCGTCTCAGTCAAAGCCAAATACTGTAGAGTGAATAGATGGTTGCACGTCTCAGTCCAAGCCAAATACTGTAGAGTGAATAGATGGTTGCGGCGTCTCAGTCAAAGCCAAATACTGTAGAGTAATAGATGGTTGCGCTGCGTCTCAGTCAAAGCCAAATACTGTAGAGTAATAGATGGTTGCACGTCTCAGTCCAAGCCAAATACTGTAGAGTGAATAGATGGTTGCGCGTCTCAGTCAAAGCCAAATACTGTAGAGTAATAGATGGTTGCACGTCTCAGTCAAAGCCAAATACTGTAGAGTAATAGATGGTTGCGCGTCTCAGTCCAAGCCAAATACTGTAGAGTAATAGATGGTTGCGCGTCTCAGTCAAAGCCAAATACTGCAAAGTATGTGTTCCACCGTACCAACTTATCCCTCTTTTCCTCCACTCTGCCCCTTATCATCTCTACCCCTCTCTTATTTCTACCCCTCTCCTCCTGCCATTTTTCCACACACAATCCATATTTTATTCACATAAACAAGTTTCTGAGAATGATATTCTTGTCATACTGTTACCAGACAAATGGCTTGCATTGACTCCTCTCGCCTCATAACCCTTGCTTCCTTCAGGTCATTTGTACCATGCCCCATTCTCAGTTACATGAAAGGCTTGTCACTAGGTGCACCTATTTACTTCTAATGCATGGCAGTTAAAAGTAATCAGGTCAGTGAAAACCTTGATCCTTCCATAAATTTCAGGAAGGCAACAAACTAAAACATTGAAAGGAGAATATTTTGTAACAATCCCGTCAATTTATAGCAAACATTGAATCAAGTGTTGTGAATTAATTTGAGTTCATTTACTTCAATATTTGACATTTCTGGCAATTTAAATACAACAATTATAGACAGTTCTGAAATTCTGTGGTGTAATGAAGCCTGGCCAAGCCAGACATTGGCTCATTAGTATGATGTAAATTGAAAGTAAGGGACGCAATGTGTCACATTCAATGTGTCACATTCAATGTGTCACATTCAATGTGTCACATTCAATGTGTCACATTCAATGTGTCACATTCAATGTGTCACATTCAATGTGTCACATTCAATGTGTCACATTCAATGTGTCACATTCAATGTGTCACATTCAATGTGTCACATTCAATGTGTCACATTCAATGTGTCACATTCAATGACAAGAAAGGATTAATCAGTGCACTGATCCACAATGGGGATTTCAGTCCAGTTGTGCTTCTTTGGGTCAGGTTGGGTCAGGTCAGACGGTGGTGCTCTTCCCTTGGAGAAGCGGTTTTGCATGTTCAACGAAGTCATCAATTAGCACGGGCCAGGCACCTGAGGAAAAAACAATGGTCATTGGAAATTATTTCTGGTATAAGCTGATAAATGCCTTCCCATCTGGGATACATTTCAAATGTGCTCAGACTTGATACCTACAATCAGGGAAAACAATTGTGGCACTCTTTAAAAAAAAAAAAAAAAAAATGTAAAGGAAGTTAAAGGTAACACTGAATGGGGGGGATATAAGAGTATTGTACATCAGTCATGGACACTATAAGAGTATTGTACATCAGTCATGGACACTATAAGAGTATTGTACATCAGTCATGGACACCATAAGAGTATTGTACATCAGTCATGGACACTATAAGAGTATTGTACATCAGTCATGGGCACTATAAGAGTATTGTACATCAGTCATGGACACTATAAGAGTATTGTACATCAGTCATGGACACTATAAGAGTATTGTACATCAGTCATGGGCACTATAAGAGTATTGTACATGAGTCATGGACACTATAAGAGTATTGTACATCAGTCATGGGCACTATAAGAGTATTGTACATCAGTCATGGACACTATAAGAGTATTGTACATCAGTCATGGACACTATAAGAGTATTGTACATCAGTCATGGACACTATAAGAGTATTGTACATCAGTCATGGACACTATAAGAGTATTGTACATCAGTCATGGACACTATAAGAGTATTGTACATCAGTCATGGACACTATAAGAGTATTGTACATCAGTCATGGACACTATAAGAGTATTGTACATCAGTCATGGACACTATATGAGTATTGTACATCAGTCATGGACACTACAAGAGTATAGTACATCAGTCATGGACACTATAAGAGTATTGTACATCAGTCATGGACACTATAAGAGTATTGTACATCAGTCATGGACACTATAAGAGTATTGTACATCAGTCATGGACACTATAAGAGTATTGTACATCAGTCATGGACACTATAAGAGTATTGTACATCAGTCATGGACACTATAAGAGTATTGTGCATCAGTCATGGACACTATAAGAGTATTGTGCATCAGTCATGGACACTATAAGAGTATTGTACATCAGTCATGGACACAGAAGCATCAAATGGTAGAAAAGCATCAAAGGAACAGAGTGCAGCAAAGCTCTCCATCAAATTCAGTTTACATTTGTGATTTTACAACCGTTAACACTTTTCAAGTTCTTGTTTTCAATAAGATAAGTTGCAGTATTTAATTTGGTTGTTTTCAATAAGATATAAAAGCCTGCAAATGTTCATCTGTCATAAGTGTACAGAGTATCTTTTACAAACTTTGACTGACAAATCAAATCTCTGCAATAGAGCAAGATTTCACCTTGCTCATAAGCCTGAGAATTGAATCAAAAAATTCACATTAGATTGGGGAGTACTTAGTAAGATATCAGGCAGGTGCTTCCCATTCATTTACTCTTGAGGCACCTTAAATGCATCATCACAGGTGAAGGTGAATCAGAAGGAAGTAAATAAATGATCACAGGTGAAGGTGAATCAGAAGGAAGTAAATAAATGATCACAGGTGAAGGTGAATCAGAAGGAAGCAAAAAAAATGATCACAGGTGAAGGTGAATCAGAAGGAAGTAAATAACTGATCACAGGTGAAGGTGAATTAGAAGGAAGTACATACATGATCACAGGTGAAGGTGAATGAGAAGGAAGTAAATAACTGATCACAGGTGAAGGTGAATGAGAAGGAAGTAAATAAATGATTACAGGTGAAGGTGAATCAGAAGGAAGTAAATAAATGATCACAGGTGAAGGTGAATCAGAAGGAAGTAAATAACTGATCACAGGTGAAGGTGAATCAGAAGGAAGTAAATAAATGATCACAGGTGAAGGTGAATTAGAAGGAAGTACATACATGATCACAGGTGAAGGTGAATCAGAAGGAAGTAAATAACTGATCACAGGTGAAGGTGAATCAGAAGGAAGTAAATAAATGATCACAGGTGAAGGTGAATCAGAAGGAAGTAAATAAATGATCACAGGTGAAGGTGAATCAGAAGGAAGTAAATAACTGATCACAGGTGAAGGTGAATCAGAAGGAAGTAAATAAATGATCACAGGTGAAGGTGAATCAGAAGGAAGTAAATAAATGATCACAGGTGAAGGTGAATGAGAAGGAAGTAAATAAATGATCACAGGTGAAGGTGAATGAGAAGGAAGTAAATAAATGATCACAGGTGAAGGTGAATCAGAAGGAAGTAAATAAATGATCACAGGTGAAGGTGAATCAGAAGGAAGTAAATAAATGATCACAGGTGAAGGTGAATCAGAAGGAAGTAAATAAATGATCACAGGTGAAGGTGAATCAGAAGGAAGTAAATAAATGATCACAGGTGAAGGTGAATCAGAAGGAAGTAAATAAATGATCACAGGTGAAGGTGAATTAGAAGGAAGTAAATAAATGATGACAGGTGAAGGTGAATGAGAAGGAAGTAAATAAATGATCACAGGTGAAGGTGAATGAGAAAGAAGTAAATAACTGATCACAGGTGAAGGTGAATTAGAAGGAAGTAAATAAATGATCACAGGTGAAGGTGAATCAGAAGAAGGTAAATAAATGATCACAGGTGAAGGTGAATCAGAAGGAAGTAAATAAATGATCACAGGTGAAGGTGAATCAGAAGGAAGTAAATAAATGATCACAGGTGAAGGTGAATCAGAAGGAAGTAAATAAATGATCACAGATGAAGGTTAATGAGAAAGAAGTAAATAACTGATCACAGGTGAAGGTGAATTAGAAGGAAGTAAATAAATGATCACAGATGAAGGTGAATGAGAAGGAAGTAAATAAATGATCACAGGTGAAGGTGAATGAGAAAGAAGTAAATAACTGATCACAGGTGAAGGTGAATCAGAAGGAAGTAAATAAATGATCACAGGTGAAGGTGAATCAGAAGAAAGTAAATAAATGATCACAGGTGAAGGTGAATTAGAAGGAAGTAAATAAATGATGACAGGTGAAGGTGAATGAGAAGGAAGTAAATAAATGATCACAGGTGAAGGTGAATGAGAAAGAAGTAAATAACTGATTACAGGTGAAGGTGAATTAAAAGGAAGTAAATAAATGATCACAGGTGAAGGTGAATCAGAAGGAAGTAAATAAATGATCACAGGTGAAGGTGAATGAAAAGGAAGTAAATAAATGATCACAGGTGAAGGTGAATCAGAAGGAAGTAAATAAATGATCACAGGTGAAGGTGAATCAGAAGGAAGTAAATAAATGATCACAGGTGAAGGTGAATTAGAAGGAAGTAAATAAATGATCACAGGTGAAGGTGAATCAGAAGGAAGTAAATAAATGATCACAGGTGAAGGTGAATCAGAAGGAAGTAAATAAATGATCACAGGTGAAGGTAAATGAGAAGGAAGTAAATAAATGATCACAGGTGAAGGTGAATTAGAAGGAAGTAAATAAATGATCGCAGGTGAAGGTGAATCAGAAGGAAGTAAATTAATGATCACAGGTGAAGGTGAATCAGAAGGAAGTAAATAAATGATCACAGGTGAAGGTGAATTAGAGGGAAGTAAATAAATGATCACAGGTGAAGGTGAATCAGATGATCACAGGTGAAGGTGAATTAGAAGGAAGTAAATAAATGATCACAGGTGAAGGTGAATGAGAAGGAAGTAAATAAATGATCACAGGTGAAGGTGAATGAGAAGGAAGTAAATAAATGATCACAGGTGAAGGTAAATGAGAAGAAAGTAAATAAATGATCACAGGTGAAGGTGAATTAGAAGGAAGTAAATAAATGATCACAGGTGAAGGTGAATGAGAAGGAAGTAAATAAATGATCACAGGTGAAGGTGAATTAGAAGGAAGTAAATAACTGATCACAGGTGAAGGTGAATTAGAAGGAAGTAAATAAATGATCACAGGTGAAGGTGAATTAGAAGGAAGTAAACTAGAACGGTAAATCTTGCCATGGTTCGCATGCCCATGCAAATTGACACCCATATCATATGACCCGGCCAATTGTAAAAATGGCATCTCACACTAAGTCCCACATGGCATCCTATGTACCACATGGCATCCCACCCCATGTCCCACATGGCATCCCATCCCATGTCCCACATGACATCCCATCCCATGTCCCACATGACATCCCATCCCATCCCATGTCCCACATGACATCCCATCATATGTCCCACAGGGCATCCCATCCTATGACCCACATAGCATTCCACCCTATGGATCACATCCCATGTCCCAAATGACATCCCACCTCATGTCCCACATATCCCATGCCTTGTCCCACATGGCATTTCACCATATCTCCCACATGGCATTCCACCATACAGTGTCTCACATGGCATTCCACCATGTCCCACATGACATTCCACCATATGTCCCATATGTCATCCCACGCTATGACCCACATGGATCCCATCCTACATGTATGTCCCACATTAATCCAACCATCTGTACCACATGATATTCCACCTGATGTTCCACATGGCATCCCACTAAGTGTTCCACATGGTATTCCTCCCAATGTCCCATTGACATCCTACCTTATGTGACACATGGCATCCCAACCTATGTCAATGTATTACTCGTGGCATCTCACCATGTCCCACATGTAAAGAGAATGACAGGGGTGTAAATAGAATGACAGGGGTGTAAAAAGAATGACAGGAATGTAAAGAGAATGACAAGTGTGTAAAGAGAATGACATGAATGTAAAGAGAATGACAGGAATGTAAAGAGAATGACAGGAATGTAAAGAGAATGACAGGAATGTAAAGAGAATGACAGGTAGGTAATGAGAATGACAGAGGTATAAAAAGGTCAAATAATATCATGGTAGAGTGGTTGATAAGGTGAGTGAGCCTGATGTGAGATGAGGCATCACATATCATAGTCTATAAACAGTTTACTTTGGGTGTTGATTGTACTAATATTACAGGGGAAAGACTTATTTCATTTCAATAATAAAAGTGCACTTGACTGTCAGAAAAGCATTGTAGTCTGGACAGTGGGGTTGCAAGATATAATACGGCTGACACTACGGCATGTGATAATAAGTATCACACTTGTGCCTGCAGTGCCTACATAATGAATCATTAGCATGGCTGACCCTACGGCATGTGATAACAAGTATCACACTTGTGCCTGCAGTACCAACCTTCCTCATCATAATGAATCATTAGTATAGCTGACCCTACGGCATGTGATAACAAGTATCACACTTGTGCCTGCAGTACCAACCTTCCTCATCATAATGAATCATTAGTATGGCTGACCCTACGGCATGTGATAACAAGTATCACACTTGTGCCTGCAGTACCAACCTTCCTTATCATAATGAATCATTAGTATAGCTGACCCTCGGCATGTGATAACAAGTATCACACTTGTGCCTGCAGTACCAACCTTCCTCATCATAATGAATCATTAGTATGGCTGACCCTACGGCATGTGATAACAAGTACAACACTTGTGCCTGCAGTACCTACCTTCCTCATCATAATGAATCATTAGTATGGCTGACCCTACAGCATGTGATAATAAGTATCACACTTGTGCCTGCAGTACCAACCTTCCTCATCATAATGAATCATTAGTATGGCTGACCCTACAGCATGTGATAACAAGTATCACACTTGTGCCTGCAGTACCAACCTTCCTCATCATAATGAATCATTAGTATGGCTGACCCTATGGCATGTGATAACAAGTACAACACTTGTGCCTGCAGTACCAACCTTCCTCATCATAATAAAACACTAGTATGGCTGACCCTACAGCATGTGATAATAAGTATTACACTTGTGCCTGCAGTACCAACCTTCCTCATCATAATGAATCATTAGTATGGCTGACCCTACAGCATGTGATAACAAGTATCACACTTGTGCCTGCAGTACCAACCTTCCTCATCATAATGAATCATTAGTATGGCTGACCCTATGGCATGTGATAATAAGTATCACACTTGTGCCTGCAGTACCAACCTTCCTCATCATTAGTATGGCTGACCCTACGGCATGTGATAACAAGTATCACACTTGTGCCTGCAGTACCAACCTTCCTCATCATAATGAATCATTAGTATGGCTGACCCTATGGCATGTGATAACAAGTATCACACTTGTGCCTGCAGTACCAACCTTCCTCATCATAATGAATCACTAGTATGGCTGACCCTATGGCATGTGATAACAAGTATCACACTTGTGCCTGCAGTACCTACCTTCCTCATCATACTGAATCATTAGTATGGCTGACCCTACGTCATGTGATAATAAGTATCACACTTGTGCCTGCAGTACCAACCTTCCTCATCATAATGAATCATTAGTATGGCTGACCCTACGGCATGTGATAATAAGTATCACACTTGTGCCTGCAGTACCATCTACCTTCCTCATCATAATGAATCATTAGTATGGCTGACCCTACGGCATGTGATAACAAGTATCACACTTGTGCCTGCAGTACCATCTACCTTCCTTATCATAATGAATCATTAGTATGGCTGACCCTACGGCATGTGATAATAAGTACAACACTTGTGCCTGCAGTACCAACCTTCCTCATCATAATGAATCATTAGTATGGCTGACCCTACGGCATGTGATAACAAGTATCACACTTGTGCCTGCAGTTTCATCTACCTTCCTTATCATAATGAATCATTAGTATGGCTGACCCTATATGATAAGTACAACACTTGTGCCTGCAGTGCCAACCTTCCTCATCATAATGAATCATTAGTATGGCTGACCCTACGGCATGTGATAACAAGTATCACACTTGTGCCTGCAGTACCATCTACCTTCCTTATCATAATAAAACATTAGTATGGCTGACTTACAATGTGGAATAATAGGTATCACACTTGTGCCTGCAGTGCCAACCTTCCTCATCATAATGAATCATTAGTATGGCTGACCCTACGGCATGTGATAACAAGTATCACACTTGTGCCTGCAGTACCATCTACCTTCCTTATCATAATAAAACATTAGTATGGCTGACCTACAATGTGGAATAATAGGTATCACACTTGTGCCTGCAGTGCCAACCTTCCTCATCATAATGAATCATTAGTATGGCTGACCCTACGGCATGTGATAATAAGTATCACACTTGTGCCTGCAGTACCAACCTTGCTCATCATAATGAATCATTAGTATGGTTGACCCTACGGCATGTGATAACAAGTATCACACTTGTGCCTGCAGTACCAACCTTCCTCATCATAATGAATCATTAGTATGGCTGACCCTACGTCATGTGATAATAAGTATCACACTTGTGCCTGCAGTACCAACCTTCCTCATCATAATGAATCATTAGTATGGCTGACCCTACGGCATGTGATAATAAGTATCACACTTGTGCCTGCAGTACCATCTACCTTCCTTATCATAATAAAACATTAGTATGGCTGACCTACAATGTGGAATAATAGGTATCACACTTGTGCCCGCAGTACCTACCTTCCTCGTCGTAGTTGCTCATGTCATCTGCGATCATGTTACTGAAATCAAGGAGGAGATTCCATGTGTCTCGAGGTATTGACTTTTTGTGATGTTCCTGTGAAACAAGATGCAGAGAACAAAAACTAATACAGAATGAAAAAAAAAATCTCATCATCACCAAGGATGAGTTGGGTGGGCATGCATGTGTTTCCTGTATAATACAGACCATTTAAAGGGATAAATGACAAAGAATAGTATTCAAAACTCTTTACTCGGTTCAGGAGATGTTTCAGGTGTAACAGAACAGACATCGCATCCTGTTACTCATAATTCACAAGTACATTTTATATTGACAAGCACATTGATATTCTTTGTACATTTTATATTCTTTATACATTTTATATTTTTTGCACATTTTATATTCTTTGTACACATCAAAGACAGTAAGTACCACCACGTCAAAATCAGTAAGTACCGCCATGTCAAAGGCAGTAAGTACCGCCATGTCAAAGGCAGTAAGTACCACCATGTCACAGGCAGTAAGTACCGCCACCTCAAAGGCAGTAAGTACCACCATGCCAAAGGCAGTAAGTACCGCCACATCAAAGGCAGTAAGTACCGCCATGTCAAAGGCAGTAAGTACCGCCATGTCAAAGGCAGTAAGTACCGCCACGTCAAAGGCAGTAAGTACCGCCACGTCAAAGGCAGTAAGTACCGCCACGTCAAAGACAGTAAGTACCACCACGTCAAAGGCAGTAAGCACCGCCACGTCAAAGGCAGTAAGTACTACCACGTGCAAGAAAAAGGAATTCAAGAAACTCCAGAATAATACAACTTCACATGTCATATTGATTGGCCACCTCAATAAGTTTACAAGCAGTGAAGATAATGGGTATGCCTTCTACCTAAGTCATTCTTAAGACTAAAGTATTCACCTTTGATGCCCTGTACAGTACTGAAGTGGCTTTTTAAACACTCTATTTGATTTTTACACCTATCATTAAAGATGGAGATTTGAGTACCCCAAATGAGTACCAAACCAGGAGAATCACTCTGACTGTAATCATATATGATGGAGATTTGAGTACCCCAAATGAGTACCATACCAGAAGAATCACTCTGACTGTAATCATACAAGATGGAGATTTAAGTACCCTAGATGAGTACCAAACCAGGAGAATCACTCTGACTGTAATCATATATGATGGAGATTTGAGTACCCCAAATGAGTACCAAACCAGGAGAATCACACTGACTGTAATCATTAAAGATGGGGATTTGAGTACCCCAAATGAGTACCAAGCCAGGAGAATCACACTGACTGTAATCATTAAAGATGGAGATTTGAGGACCCCAAATGAGTACCATACCAGAAGAATCACTCTGACTGTAATCATACAAGATGGAGATTTAAGTACCCTAGATGAGTACCAAACCAGGAGAATCACTCTGACTGTAATCATATAAGATGGAGATTTGAGTACCCCAAATGAGTACCAAACCAGGAGAATCACACTGACTGTAATCATTAAAGATGGAGATTTGAGTACCCCAAATGAGTACCAAACCAGGAGAATCACTCTGACTGTAATCATATAAGATGGAGATTTGAGTACCCCAAATGAGTACCAAACCAGGAGAATCACACTGACTGTAATCATTAAAGATAGAGATTTGAGTACCCCAAATGAGTACCAAACCAGGAGAATCACTCTGACTGTAATCATATATGGAGATTTGAGAACCCCAAATGAGTACCATACCAGAAGAATCACTCTGACTGTAATCATACAAGATGGAGATTTAAGTACCCTAGATGAGTACCAAACCAGGAGAATCACTCTGCCTGTAATCATATATGATGGAGATTTGAGTACCTCAAATGAGTACCAAACCAGGAGAATCACTATGACTGTAATCATATAAGATGGAGATTTGAGTACCCCAAATGAGTACCATACCAGAAGAATCACTCTGACTGTAATCACATAAGATGGAGATTTGAGTACCCCAAATGAGTACCAAACCAGAAGAATCACTCTGACTGAAATCATACAAGATGGAGATTTGAGTATCCCACATGAGTACCAAACCAGGAGAATCACTCTGACTGTAATCATATAAGATAAAGATTTGAGTTACCCCAAATGAGTACCAAACCAGGAGAATCACTCTGACTGTAATCACATAAGATGGAGATTTGAGTATCCCAAATGAGTACCAAACCAGAAGAATCACTCTGACTGTAATCACATAAGATGGAGATTTGAGTACCCCAAATGAGTACCAAACCAGAAGAATCACTCTGACTGAAATCATACAAGATGGAGATTTGAGTATCCCACATGAGTACCAAACCAGAAGAATCACTCTGACTGTAATCACATAAGATGGAGATTTGAGTACCTCAAATGAGTACCATACCAGAAAAATCACTCTGACTGTAATCACATAAGATGGAGATTTGAGTACCCCAAATGAGTACCAAACCAGAAGAATCACTCTGACTGAAATCATACAAGATGGAGATTTGAGTATCCCACATGAGTACCAAACCAGGAGAATCACTCTGACTGTAATCATATAAGATAAAGATTTGAGTTACCCCAAATGAGTACCAAACCAGAAGAATCACTCTGACTGTAATCACATAAGATGGAGATTTGAGTACCCCAAATGAGTACCAAAACTAGGAGAATCACTCTGACTGAAATCATACAAGATGGAGATTTGAGTATCCCACATGAGTACCAAACCAGAAGAATCACTCTGACTGTAATCACATAAGATGGAGATTTGAGTACCCCAAATGAGTACCAAACCAGAAGAATCACTCTGACTGAAATCATACAAGATGGAGATTTGAGTATCCCACATGAGTACCAAACCAGAAGAATCACTCTGACTGTAATCACATAAGATGGAGATTTGAGTACCTCAAATGAGTACCATACCAGAAAAATCACTCTGACTGTAATCACATAAGATGGAGATTTGAGTACCCCAAATGAGTACCAAACCAGAAGAATCACTCTGACTGAAATCATACAAGATGGAGATTTGAGTATCCCACATGAGTACCAAACCAGAAGAATCACTCTGACTGTAATCACATAAGATGGAGATTTGAGTACCCCAAATGAGTACCAAACCAGAAGAATCACTCTGACTGAAATCATACAAGATGGAGATTTGAGTATCCCACATGAGTACCAAACCAGAAGAATCACTCTGACTGTAATCACATAAGATGGAGATTTGAGTACCTCAAATGAGTACCATACCAGAAAAATCACTCTGACTGTAATCACATAAGATGGAGATTTGAGTACCCCAAATGAGTACCAAACCAGAAGAATCACTCTGACTGAAATCATACAAGATGGAGATTTGAGTATCCCACATGAGTACCAAACCAGGAGAATCACTCTGACTGTAATCATATAAGATAAAGATTTGAGTTACCCCAAATGAGTACCAAACCAGGAGAATCACTCTGCCTGTAATCATATAAGATGGAGATTTGAGTACCCCAAATGAGTACCAAACCAGGAGAATCACTCTGACTGTAATCACATAAGATGGATTTGAGTACCCCAAATGAGTACCATACCAGAAGAATCACTCTGACTGTAATCATATAAGATGGAGATTTGAGTACCCCAGATGAGTACCAAACCAGGAGAATCACTGTGACTGTAATCAGATAAGATGGAGATTTGAGTACCCCAAATAAGTACCAAACTAGGAGAATCACTCTGACTGTAATCATATAAGATGGAGATTTGAGTACCCCAAATGAGTACTAAAACTAGGTGAATCACTCTGACAGTAATCATATAAGATAAAGATTTGATTACCACAAATGAGTACCAAACCATGAGAATCACTCTGCCTGTAATCATATATGATGGAGATTTGAGTACCTCAAATGAGTACCAAACCAGGAGAATCACTCTGACTGTAATCACATAAGATGGAGATTTGAGTACCTCAAATGAGTACCATACCAGAAAAATCACTCTGACTGTAATCACATAAGATGGAGATTTGAGTACCCCAAATGAGTACCAAACCAGAAGAATCACTCTGACTGAAATCATACAAGATGGAGATTTGAGTATCCCACATGAGTACCAAACCAGGAGAATCACTCTGACTGTAATCATATAAGATAAAGATTTGAGTTACCCCAAATGCGTACCAAACCAGGAGAATCACTCTGACTGTAATCACATAAGATGGAGATTTGAGTATCCCAAATGAGTACCAAACCAGAAGAATCACTCTGACTGTAATCACATAAGATGGATTTGAATACCCCAAATGAGTACCATACCAGAAGAATCACTCTGACTGTAATCATATAAGATGGAGATTTGAGTACCCCAGATGAGTACCAAACCAGGAGAATCACTGTGACTGTAATCAGATAAGATGGAGATTTGAGTACCCCAAATAAGTACCAAACTAGGAGAATCACTCTGACTGTAATCATATAAGGTGGAAAATTTGAGTATCCCAAATGAGTACCAAACCAGGAGAATCACTATGACTGTAATCATATAAGATGGAGATTTGAGTACCCCAAATGAGTACTAAAACTAGGAGAATCACTGACTGTAATCATATAAGATAAAGATTTGATTACCACAAATGAGTACCAAACCATGAGAATCACTATGACTGTAATCATACAAGATGGAGATTTGAGTACCCCAAATGAGTACCAAAACTAGGAGAATCACTCTGCCTGTAATCATACAAGATGGAGATTTGAGTACCCCAAATGAGTACCAAACCAGGAGAATCACTCTGACTGTAATCATTAAAAATGGAGATTTGAGTACTCCAAATGAGTACCAAACCAGGAGAATCACTCTGACTGTAATCATATAAGATGGAGATTTGAGTACCCCAAATGAGTACCAAACCAGGAGAATCACTCTGACTGTAATCATATAAGATGGAGATTTGAGTACCCCAAATGAGTACCAAACCAGGAGAATCACTCTGACTGTAATCATATAAGATGGAGATTTGAGTAATCACATAAGATGGATTTGAGTACCCCAAATGAGTTCCAAACCAGGAGAATCACTCTGACTGTAATCATATAAGATGAAGATTTGAGTAATCACATAAGATGGATTTGAGTACCCCAAATGAGTACCAAACCAGGAGAATCACTTTGACTGTTATCATACAAGATGGAGATTTGAGTATCCCAAATAAGTACCAAAACTAGGAGAATCACTCTGACTGTAATCATATAAGATGGAGATTTGAGTAAACCAGGAGAATCACTATGACTGTAATCACATAAGATGGAGATTTGAGTATCCCAAATGAGTACCAAACCAGGAGAATCACTCTGACTGTAATCACATAAGATGGATTTAAGTACCCCAAATGAGTACCATACCAGAAGAATCACTCTGACTGTAATCATATAAGATGGAGATTTGAGTATACTAAATAAGTACCAAACCAGGAGAATCACTATGACTGTAATCATATAAGATGGAGATTTGAGTACCCCAAATGAGTACTAAAACTAGGAGAATCACTCTGACTGTAATCATATAAGATGGAGATTTGAGTACCCCAAATGAGTACCAAACCATGAGAATCACTATGACTGTAATCATACAAGATGGAGATTTGAGTACCCCAAATGAGTACCAAACCAGGAGAATCACTCTGCCTGTAATCATACAAGATGGAGATTTGAGTACCCCAAATGAGTACCAAACCAGGAAAATCACTCTGACTGTTATCATATAAGATGGAGATTTGAGTACCCCAAATGAGTACCAAACCAGGAGAATCACTCTGACTGTAATCATATAAGATGGAGATTTGAGTACCCCAAATGAGTACCAAACCATGAGAATCACTCTGACTGTAATCATACAAGATGGAGATTTGAGTACCCCAAATGAGTACCAAAACTAGGAGAATCACTCTGCCTGTAATCATATAAGATGGAGATTTGAGTACCCCAAATGAGTACCAAACCAGGACAATTACTCTGACTGTAATCATATAAGATGGAGATTTGAGTACCTCAAATGAGTACCAAACCAGGAGAATCACTTTGACTGTAATCATATAAGATGGAGATTTGAGTACCCTAGATGAGTGCCAAACCAGGAGAATCACTTTGACTGTAATCATATAAGATGGAGATTTAAGTACCCTAGATGAGTACCAAACCAGGAGAATCACTCTGACTGTAATCATATATGATGGAGATTTGAGTACCTCAAATGAGTACCAAACCAGGAGAATCACTATGACTGTAATCATATAAGATGGAGATTTGAGTACCCTAAATGAGTACCAAACCAGAAGAATCACTCCGACTGTAATCTGTATGGAATCATGCAGTCCTGTCCCTGATGTGCAGCAAAAAGTTATTTGTAGATGGATTTTAAACTTGAATCACAAATTAAACCACTCTATTTTTCTAACCTACAAATAGCTTATATCACACATTGCATTTTCAAAGCTTTACCCAGGTCAACATGATCAGCAAGACAAGATAAATTATTACCAGGTGATACACTGATTAATTATTACTGGGTGATACAATGATGGATTATTACTTTGTGATACAATGATGGATTATTACTGGGTGATACAAAGATGAATTATTACTTCATGATACAATGATGAATTATTACTGGGTGATACAATGATGAATCATTACTGGATGATACAATGATGAATTATTACTTCCTGATACACTGATGAATTATTACTGGGTGATACGATGAGTTATTACTTCATGATACAATGACGAAATATTACTGGTTGATACAATGATGAATTATTACTAAGTGATACACTGAGGTCCAAACTAACAACCAACGAACACAGGATTTCATCCTCAAATTGATCTTATTTTCATCCACAAATCACACCAAGGATAGTAGATACTTTTAGGCACATGCCAGGGAAAGCACACGCGAGACACCTTTTGACTGTTTTCAGCCACATGCCAGAGACAGCACATGTAATACACCTTTGATTGTTTTCAGGCACATGCCAAGGAGAGCATATGTAAGACACCTTTGACTGTTTTCAGGCACATGCCAGGAAGAGCATATGTAAGACACCTCTGACTGTTTTCAAGCACATGCCAGGAAGAGCATATGTAAGACACCTTTGACTGTTTTCAGGCACATGCGAAGAAGAGTATATGTAAGACACCTTTGACTGTTTTCAGCCACATGCCAGAGACAGCACATGTAATACACCTTTTACTGTTTTCAGGCACATGCCAAGGAAAGTATATGTAAGACACCTTTGACTGTTTTCAGGCACATGCCAAGGAGAGCATATGTAAGACACCTTTGACTGTTTTCAGGCACATGCCAGGAAGAGCACATGTAAGACACCTTTAACTGTTTTTAGGCACATGCCAGGAAGAGCATATGTAAGACACCTTTGACTATTTTCAGGCACATGCCAAGGAAAACATATGTAAGACACCTTTGACTATTTTCAGGCACATGCCAGGGAAAGCATATGTAAGACAGCTTTGACTGTTTTCATGCACATGCCAAGGAGAGCACACGTAAAACAGCTTTGACTGTTTTCAGGCACATGCCAGGGACAGCACACGTAAGACAGCTTTGACTGTTTTAGGCACATGCCAGGGAGAGCACACGTAAGACAGCTTTGACTGTTTTCAGGCACATGCCAAGGACAGCACACGCAAGACAGCTTTGACTGTTTTTAGGCACAAGCCAGGGAGAGCACACGTAAGACAACTTTGACTGTTCTCAGGCACATGCCAGAGAGAGCACACATAAGACAGCTTTGACTGTTTTCAGGCACATGCCAGGGAGAGCACACGTAAGACAGCTTTGACTTGTTTTCAGTATGGACCCAATGAATTTTGCCAGGATGCGAAGTGGATGAACACCCTGCTATTTTCGAGAAGTGTTTAGAGAACCAGGCAGGGGATGAATCTGAGCACCACCCAACTGTGGGCCACTTTTTCCACAGGTTGGGTGGGGGAGGTGTGATGCAGGGGAAAAACTCCTGCGCTTGATGTTAGCGCATCATTTTGCATATCTGTGGAAAAATCGCTGATTAAATCGCAGTTGGACTCAAACCTGGGACCTCCAGCATGTGAGTTGTATGCTCTGCCAACTGAGCTACCTGCCTCCAGATAACCAGTAAAACACATCACAAATTACTTTAAAAAAAAACTTACCATGAGAAATTTGCACCAAAGGTCCAGAAACTTGAATCTTCCAGGCAAAACTATATTCCAATATGCTATAGCCATTTCTAATTCTGCAATGAAATGATGACATGACTTCATAAACAATAACTTTAACAAATCTTATTTTAATAATGATTTTTATTGTGTTTCTGGCCTCACATCAACACAATCAGATTTATGGACACTCAGATCGATTGCCATTCAGATCTATGGACACTCAGATCTGTTGGATACTCAGATCTATGCATGAACATTCAGATCTATGAATGGACACTCAGGATCTATGCATGGACACTCAGATCTATGCATGGACACTCATATCTATGCATGGACATTCAGATCTATGCATGGACCCTCAGATCTTTAGCGCAAAGCGGGCTATGCATGGACACTCATATCTATAGCGCAAAGCGGGCTATGCATGGACACTCAGGGCTATGCATGGACATTCAGATCTATAGCGCAAAGCGGGCTATGCATGGACACTCAGATCTATAGCGCAAAGCAGGCTATGCATGCACACTCAGATCTATAGCGCAAAGCAGGCTATGCATGGACACTCAGATCTATAGCGCAAAGCAGGCTATGCATGCACACTCAGATCTATAGCGCAAAGCGGGCAATGCATGGACACTCAGATCTATAGCGCAAAGCAGGCTATGCATGCACACTCAGATCTATAGCGCAAAGCAGGCTATGCATGGACATTCAGATCTATAGCGCAAAGCAGGCTATGCATGGACATTCAGATCTATAGCGCAAAGCGGGCTATGCATGGACACTCAGATCTATAGCGCAAAGCAGGCTATGCATGCACACTCAGATCTATAGCGCAAAGCAGGCTATGCATGGACACTCAGATCTATAGCGCAAAGCGGCAATGCATGGACACTCAGATCTATAGCGCAAAGCGGCTATGCATGGACACTCAGATCTATAGCGCAAAGCGGCAATGCATGGACACTCAGATCTATAGCGCAAAGCGGGCAATGCATGGACACTCAGATCTAAAGCGGAAAGCAAGCTATGCATGGACACTCAGATCTATAGCGCAAAGCGAGATATGCATGGACACTCAGATCTATAGCGTAAAGCGGGCTATGCATGGACACTCAGATCTATAGCGCAAAGCAGGCTATGCATGGACACTCAGATCTATAGCGCAAAGCGGGCAATGCATGGACACTCAGATCTATAGCGCAAAGCGGGCAATGCATGGACACTCAGATCTATAGCGCAAAGCGGGCAATGCATGGACACAGATCTATAGCGCAAAGCGAGCTATGCATGGACACTCAGATCTATAGCGTAAAGCGGGCAATGCATGGACACTCAGATTTATAGCGCAAAGCGGGCTATGCATGGACACTCATACAGCGCGAAGTGGGTACAGCGCAAGGTGGGTACAGTGCAAGGTGGGTACAGCGCAAGGGCTATGCATGGACATTCAGATCTATAGCGCAAAGCGGGCTATGCATGGACACTCAGATCTATAGCGCAAAGCAGGCTATGCATGCACACTCAGATCTATAGCGCAAAGCAGGATATGCATGGACACTCAGATCTATAGCGCAAAGCAGGCTATGCATGCACACTCAGATCTATAGCGCAAAGCGGGCAATGCATGGACACTCAGATCTATAGCGCAAAGCAGGCTATGCATGCACACTCAGATCTATAGCGCAAAGCAGGCTATGCATGGACATTCAGATCTATAGCGCAAAGCAGGCTATGCATGGACATTCAGATCTATAGCGCAAAGCGGGCTATGCATGGACACTCAGATCTATAGCGCAAAGCAGGCTATGCATGCACACTCAGATCTATAGCGCAAAGCAGGCTATGCATGGACACTCAGATCTATAGCGCAAAGCGGGCAATGCATGGACACTCAGATCTATAGCGCAAAGCGGGCTATGCATGGACACTCAGATCTATAGCGCAAAGCGGGCAATGCATGGACACTCAGATCTATAGCGCAAAGCGGGCAATGCATGGACACTCAGATCTAAAGCGGAAAGCAAGCTATGCATGGACACTCAGATCTATAGCGCAAAGCGAGATATGCATGGACACTCAGATCTATAGCGTAAAGCGGGCTATGCATGGACACTCAGATCTATAGCGCAAAGCAGGCTATGCATGGACACTCAGATCTATAGCGCAGCGGCAATGCATGGACACTCAGATCTATAGCGCAAAGCGGGCAATGCATGGACACTCAGATCTATAGCGCAAAGCGGCAATGCATGGACACAGATCTATAGCGCAGCAAAGCGAGCTATGCATGGACACTCAGATCTATAGCGTAAAGCGGGCAATGCATGGACACTCAGATTTATAGCGCAAAGCGGGCTATGCATGGACACTCATACAGCGCGAAGTGGGTACAGCGCAAGGTGGGTACAGTGCAAGGTGGGTACAGCGCAAGGTGGGTACAGTGCACGGTGGATACAGCGAACGGTGGGTACAGCAAATGGTGGGTACAAGCGCAACGGTGGGTACAGCGCACGGTGGGTACAGGGCACGGTGGGTACAGCGCACGGTGGGTACAGCGCACGCAAAGTGGGTCAGCGCAAAGTGGGTACAGCGCAAAGTGGGTACAGCGCAAAGTGGGTACAGCGAAAAGTGGGTACAGCGAAAAGTGAGTACAGCGAAAAGTGGGCACTGCGCAAAGCGGGCACAGCGCAGTGGGCACAGCACAAAGTGGGTATATTGCTAAGTGGGTATAAGGCTAAGTGGGTATACTTGAGTGCAAGGTATAAGTAGATGGCATGGCTTACCTCTCTGAGTGCAAGTTATTAGTCAATGGGCATGGGTTACCTCTTTTGAGTGCAAGTTATTAGTCCATGGGCATGGGTTACACCTCTGAGTGCAAGTTACTAGTTGATGGACATGGGTTACACCTCTAAGTGCAAGATATTAGTCCATGGGCATGGGTTACACCTCTGAGTGCAAGTTACTAGTTGATGGGCATGGGTTACACATCTGAGTGCAAGTTACTAGTTGATGGGCATGGGTTACACCTCTGAGTGCAAGTTATTAGTCCATGGGCATGAGTTACACCTCTGAGTGCAAGTTACTAGTTGATGGGCATGGGTTACACCTCTGAGTGCAAGTTATTAGTCCATGGGCATGGGTTACACCTCTGAGTGCAAGTTACTAGTTGATGGGCATGGGTTACACCTCTGAGTGCAAGTTACTAGTTGATGGGCATGGGTTATACCTGAGTGCAAGTTACTAGTTGATGGACATGGGTTACACCTCTGAGTGCAAGTTACTACTTGATGGGCATGGGTTACACCTCTGAGTGCAAGTTACTAGTTGATGGGCATGGGTTACACCTGAGTGCAAGTTATTAGTCAATGGGCATGTATTACCCCTTTGATGGCAAGTTATTAGTCTATGGGCATGGGTTACCCTTCTGAGTGCAAGTTATTAGTCGATGGCCATGTTTTTTTTTCCATTCAATCTTGCATTCTTCAGATAATTCGTCATGAAAATTGTGAAACAAAAATAGAACAAATTCTACATAACCACATGTAATCAATCAAGAAAATTTCTAAACAATACTTCAGTCATATCAATACATATAAACAATGGTCTCCCAAACAATACTCAAATTTGATCAAGATTGTCTTTAAATTTCAACTTCTGCCAAAAACAAAATAAAAGATGGTTCTAACAACAAAAATGATTGTTTTTAAGACTGATCTATCTGATCTATTGCTTAAATAACCTTCATGAAATGAAAATATCATTGTTTTTAGAAAGAGTACAGGAGGTGTAAAGATACAGGGATGGCTAGTGGAAATAGATTGCTTCTAGGAAGAGTACATGAGGTGTAAAGGTATAGGGACAGCTAGTGGAAAGAGCTTTTAATTTTGAACACAACAGTCTATAAGTGACTTCAAAAGCGCATGTACTGTAATTTCAGTTACATAAATGACTTCAAAAGCACATGTACTGTAATTTCAGTTACATAAATGACTTCAAAAGCACATGTACTGTAATTTCAGTTACATAAATGACTTCAAAAGCACTTGTACTGTAATTTCAGTTACATAATGACTTCAAAAGCACTTGTACTGTAATTTCAGTTACATAAATGACTTCAAAAGCACTTGTACTGTAATTTTAGTTACATAAATGACTTCAAAAGCACTTGTACTGTACTTTCACTAACATAAATGACTTCAAAAGCACTTGTACTGTAATTTCAGTTACATAAATGACTTCAAAAGCACTTGTACTGTAATTTCAGTTACATAAATGACTTTAAAAGCACTTGTACTGTAATTTCAGTTACTGTAAGTCAAGATGAAACAGCTCAAGATCATTCATCTTATTCTATTTCTGTCTTAAATTACAGTCACTAAAAGATCATCTGTTTCCTCATTCTAAATTTTGAGTGACGGTATGATGGAGAATGAACACTTTCCGGTCATTCCCAACTGCTCATTTTGGTCATTCCCAACTGCTCATTTTGGTCATTCCCAACTGCTCATTTTGGTCATTCCCAACTGCTCATTTTGGTCATTCCCAACTGCTCATTTTGGTCATTCCCAACTGCTCATCTTGGTCATTCCCAACTGCTCATCTTGGTCATTCCCAATTGCTCATTTTGGTCATTCCCAACTGCTCATTTTGGTCATTCCTAACTGCTCATTTTGGTCATTCCCAACTGCTCATTTTGGTCATTCCCAACTGCTCATTTTGGTCATTTTGGTTTTAGTCATTCCAACTGCTCATTTTGGTCATTCCTAACTGCTCATTTTGGTCATTCCCAACTGCTCATTTTGTCATTCCCAACTGCTCATTTTGGTCATTCCCAACTGCTCATTTTGGTCATTCCTAACTGCTCATTTTGGTCATTCCCAACTGCTCATTTTGGTCATTCCCAACTGCTCATTTTGGTCATTCCTAACTGCTCATTTTGGTCATTCCTAACTGCTCATTTTGGTCATTTTTGGTCATTCCAACTGCTCATTTTGGTCATTCCTAACTGCTCATTTTGGTCATTCCCAACTGCTCATTTTGGTCATTCCCACTGCTCATTTTGGTCATTCCTAACTGCTCATTTTGGTCATTCCCAACTGCTCATTTTGGTCATTCCCAACTGCTCATTTTGGTCATTCCCAACTGCTCATTTTGGTCATTCCCAACTGCTCATTTTGGTCATTCCCAACTGCTCATTTTGGTCATTCCCAACTGCTCATTTTGGTCATTCCCAACTTTCTCATTTTGCTCATTTTGGTCATTCCCAACTGCTCATTTTGGTCATTCCCAACTGCTCATTTTGGTCATTCCCAACTGCTCATTTTGGTCATTCATTTTTTTGGTCATTCCCAACTGCTCATTTTGGTCATTCCCAACTGCTCATTTTGGTCATTCCCAACTGCTCATTTTGGTCATTCCCAACTGCAACTGCTCATTTTGGTCATTCCCAACTGCTCATTTTGGTCATTCCCAACTGCTCATTTTGGTCATTCCTAACTGCTCATTTTGGTCATTCCCAACTGCTCATTTTGGTCATTCCCAACTGCTCATTTTGGTCATTCCCAACTGCTCATTTTGGTCATTCCCCAACTGCTCATTTTGGTCATTCATTCCCAACTGCTCATTTTGGTCATTCCTAACTGCTCATTTTGGTCATTCATTTTTTTGGTCATTCCTAACTGCTCATTTTGGTCATTTCCCAATTGCTCATTTTGGTCATTCCCAACTGCTCATTTTGGCTCATTTTGGTCATTCCCAACTGCTCATTTTGGTCATTCCCAACTGCTCATTTTGGTCATTCAACTTTTTGGTCATTCCTAACTGCTCATTTTGGTCATTCCTAACTGCTCATTTTGGTCATTCAACTTTTTTGGTCATTCCATTCCCAACTGCTCATTTTGGTCATTCCCAACTGCTCATTTTGGTCATTCCCAACTGCTCATTTTGGTCATTCCCAACTGCTCATTTTGGTCATTCCCAACTGCTCATTTTGGTCATTCCTAACTGCTCATTTTGGTCATTCCCAACTGCTCATTTTGGTCATTCCCAACTGCTCATTTTGGTCATTCCCAACTGCTCATTTTGGTCATTCCTAATTGCTCATTCCAACTGCTCATTTTGGTCATTCCTAACTGCTCATTTTGGTCATTCCTAACTGCTCATTTTGGTCATTCCCAACTGCTCATTTTGGTCATTCCCAACTGCTCATTTTGGTCATTCCCAACTGCTCATTTTGGTCATTCCCAACTGCTCATTTTGGTCATTCCTAACTGCTCATTTTGGTCATTCCCAACTTCATTTTGGTCATTCCCAACTGCATTCATTTTTTGGTCATTCCTAACTGCTCATTTTGGTCATTCCCAACTGCTCATTTTGGTCATTCCCAACTGCTCATTTTGGGTCATTCCTAACTGCTCATTTTGGTCATTCCCAACTGCTCATTTTGGTCATTCCTGCTCAATTCTGCTCATTTTGGTCATTCCTAACTGCTCATTTTGGTCATTCCCAACTGCTCATTTTGGTCATTCCCAACTGCTCATTTTGGTCATTCCTAACTGCTCATTTTGGTCATTCCTAACTGCTCATTTTGGTCATTCCCAACTGCTCATTTTGGTCATTCCCAACTGCTCATTTTGGTCATTCCCAACTGCTCATTTTGGTCATTCCCAACTGCTCATTTTGGTCATTCCCAACTGCTCATTTTGGTCATTCCTAACTGCTCATTTTGGTCATTCCTAACTGCTCATTTTGGTCATTCCTAACTGCTCATTTTGGTCATTCCTAACTGCTCCATTCAACTGCTCATTTTGTCATTCCTAACTGCTCATTTTGGTCATTCCCTAACTGCTCATTTTGGTCATTCCTCAATTCTGCTCATTTTGGTCATTCCCAACTGCTCATTTTGGTTTTGGTCATTCCCAACTGCTCATTTTGGTCATTCCCAACTGCTCATTTTGGTCATTCCCAACTGCTCATTTTGGTCATTCCTAACTGCTCATTTTGGTCATTCCCAACTGCTCATTTTGGTCATTCCTAACTGCTCATTTTGGTCATTCCTAACTGCTCATTTTGGTCATTCCCAACTGCTCATTTTGGTCATTCCCAACTGCTCATTTTGGTCATTCCCAACTGCTCATTTTGGTCATTCCCAACTGCTCATTTTGGTCATTCCCAACTGCTCATTTTGGTCATTCCTAACTGCTCATTTTGGTCATTCCCAACTGCTCATTTTGGTCATTCCCAACTGCTCATTTTGGTCATTCCATTCAACTGCTCATTTTGGTCATTCCCAACTGCTCATTTTGGTCATTCCCAACTGCTCATTTTGGTCATTCCTAACTGCTCATTTTGGTCATTCCCAACTGCTCATTTTGGTCATTCCCAACTGCTCATTTTGGTCATTCTAATCTGCTCATTTTGGTCATTCCTAACTGCTCATTTTGGTCATTCCCAACTGCTCATTTTGGTCATTTTGGTCATTCTAACTGCTCATTTTGTCATTCCCAACTGCTCATTTTGGTCATTCCCAACTGCTCATTTTGGTCATTCATTCATTTTGGTCCCCAACTGCTCATTTTGGTCATTCCTAACTGCTCATTTTGCTTCCCAACTGCTCATTTTGGTCATTCCCAACTTTTTTGGTCATTCCCAACTGCTCATTTTGGTCATTCCCAACTGCTCATTTTGGTCATTCCCAACTGCTCATTTTGGTCATTCCCAACTGCTCATTTTTTTGGTCATTCCCAACTGCTCATTTTGGTCATTCCCAACTGCTCATTTTGGTCATTCCCTAACTGCTCATTTTGGTCATTCCCAACTGCTCATTTTGGTCATTCCCAACTGCTCATTTTGGTTTCCCAACTGCTCATTTTGGTCATTCCCAACTGCTCATTTTGGTCATTCCCAACTGCTCATTTTGGTCATTCCTAACTGCTCATTTTGGTCATTCCCAACTGCTCATTTTGGTCATTCCCAACTGCTCATTTTGGTCATTCCTAACTGCTCATTTTGGTCATTCCCAACTGCTCATTTTGGTCATTCCCAACTGCTCATTTTGGTCATTCCCAACTGCTCATTTTGGTCATTCCCAACTGCTCATTTTGGTCATTCCCAACTGCTCATTTTGGTCATTCCCAACTGCTCATTTTGGTCATTCCCAACTGCTTCCCATTTTGGTCATTCCTAACTGCTCATTTTGGTCATTCCCAACTGCTCATTTTGGTCATTCCCAACTGCTCATTTTGGTCATTCCTAACTGCTCATTTTGGTCATTCCCAACTGCTGCTCATTTTGGTCATTCCCAACTGCTCATTTTGGTCATTCATTCCCAACTGCTCATTTTGGTCATTCCCAACTGCTCATTTTGGTCATTCCCAACTGCTCATTTTGGTCATTCCCAACTGCTCATTTTGGTCATTCCCAACTGCTCATTTTGGTCATTCCCAACTGCTCATTTTGGTCATTCCCAACTGCTCATTTTGGTCATTCCCAACTGCTCATTTTGGTCATTCCCAACTGCTCATTTTGGTCATTCCCAACTGCTCATTTTGGTCATTCCCAACTGCTCATTTTGGTCATTCCCAACTAACTGCATTTTCAACTTTTTTGGTCATTCCCAACTGCTCATTTTGTCATTCCCAACTGCTCATTTTGGTCATTCCTAACTGCTCATTTTGGTCATTCCCAACTGCTCATTTTGGTCATTCCCAACTGCTCATTTTGGTCATTCCCAACTGCTCATTTTGGTCATTCCCAACTGCTCATTTTGGTCATTCCCAATTGCTCATTTTGGTCATTCCCAACTGCTCATTTTGGTTTTGGTCATTCCCAACTAACTGCTTCATTTTTTGGTCATTCCCAACTGCATTCCCTCATTTTTTGGTCATTCCTAACTGCTCATTTTGGTCATTCCCAACTGCTCATTTTGGTCATTCCCAACTGCTCATTTTGGTCATTCCCAACTGCTCATTTTGGTCATTCCCAACTGCTCATTTTGGTCATTCCAACTGCTCATTTTGGTCATTCCCAACTGCTCATTTTGGTCATTCCCAACTGCTCATTTTGGTCATTCCCATTGGTCATCATTTTGGTCATTTCCCAACTGCTCATTTTGGTCATTTTGCTCATTTTGGTCATTCCCAACTGCTCATTTTGGTCATTCCCAACTGCTCATTTTGGTCATTTTTTTGGTCATTCCCAACTGCTCATTTTGGTCATTCCCAACTGCTCATTTTGGTCATTCCCAACTGCTCATTTTGGTCATTCCCAGCTGCTCATTTTGGTCTTCCCAACTGCTCATTTTGGTCATTCCCAACTGCTCATTTTGGTCATTCCTAACTGCTCATTTTGGTCATTCCCAACTGCTCATTTTGGTCATTCCTAACTGCTCATTTTGGTCATTCCCTAATTCTGCTCATTTTGGTCATTCCTAATTCTGCTCATTTTGGTCATTCCCAACTGCTCATTTTGGTCATTCCCAACTGCTCATTTTGGTCATTCCCAACTGCTCATTTTGGTCATTCCCAATTGCTCATTTTGGTCATTCCCAACTGCTCATTTTGGTCATTCCCAACTGCTCATTTTGGTCATTCCCAACTGCTCATTTGGTCATTCCCAACTGCTCATTTTGGTCATTCCCAACTGCTCATTTTGGTCATTCCCAACTGCTCATTTTGGTCATTCCCAACTGCTCATTTTGGTCATTCCCAATTGCTCATTTTGGTCATTCCCAACTGCTCATTTTGGGTCATTCCCAACTTGCTCATTTTGGTCATTCCCAACTGCTCATTTTGGTCATTCCCCAACTGCTCATTCATTTTTGGTCATTCCCAACTGCTCATTTTGGTCATTCCCAACTGCTCATTTTGGTCATTCCCAACTGCTCATTTTGGTCATTCCCAACTGCTCATTTTGGTCATTCCCAACTGCTCATTTTGGTCATTCCCAACTGCTCATTTTGGTCATTCCCAACTGCTCATTTTGGTCATTCCCAATTGCTCATTTTGGTCATTCCCAATTGCTCATTTTGGTCCTAACTGCTCCCATTTCCCAACTGCTCATCTTGGTCATTCCCAACTGCTCATTTTGGTCATTCCCAACTGCTCATTTTGGTCATTCCCAATTGCTCATTTTAGTCATTCCCAACTGCTCATTTTAGTCATTCCCAACTGCTCATTTTGGTCATTCCCAACTGCTCATTTTGGTCATTCCCAACTGCTCATTTTAGTCATTCCCAACTGCTCATTTTGGTCATTCCCAACTGCTCATTTTGGTCATTCCCAACTGCTCATTTTGGTCATTCCCAACTGCTCATTTTGGTCATTCCCAACTGCTCATTTTGGTCATTCCCAACTGCTCATTTTGGTCATTCCCAACTGCTCATTTTGGTCATTCCCAACTGCTCATTTTGGTCATTCCCAACTGCTCATTTTAGTCATTCCCAACTGCTCATTTTGGTCATTCCCAACTGCTCATTTTGGTCATTCCCAATTGCTCATTTTGGTCATTCCCAACTGCTCATTTTGGTCATTCCCAACTGCTCATTTTCAACTAACGTTAGTGAAGGATTGAAAAATGATAAGTTAACATAAGAAAGTCACAGGTTAACATGCAAATAAAAATTGCATAATCTATTATGGGGACACAAAATGCTGTCAGAGTTGGCTGAAACCTTTTCACATTGGTTTATAGCATATTTCTTTCAATTAAGCTCAAAATGTTGCTACCTATCACATAAATCAATTAAGCTGTTGCTACCTATCACATAGATCAATTAAGCTCAAAATGTTGCTACCTACCCCAAAGATCAATTAAGCTGTTGCAACCTATCACATAGACCAATTAAGCTTAAGATGTTTACTACCTATCCCATAGATCAATTAAGCTTAAGATGTTTACTACCTATCCCATAGATCAATTAAGCTGTTGCTACCTATCACATAGATCAATTAAGCTTAAGATGTTTACTACCTATCCCATAAATCAATTAAGCTCAAGATGTTTACTACCTATCCCATAGATCAATTAAGCTCAAGATGTTTACTACCTATCCCATAGATCAATTAAGCTGTTGCTACCTATCACATAGATCAATCAAGCTTAAGATGTTTACTACCTATCACATAGATCAATTAAGCTTAAGATGTTTACTACCTATCACATAGATCAATTAAGCTGTTGCTACCTATCACATAGATCAATTAAGCTTAAGATGTTTACTACCTATCACATAGATCAATTAAGCTTAAGATGTTTACTACCTATCCCCAAAGATCAATTAAGCTGTTGCTACCTATCACATAGATCAATTAAGCTCAAGATGTTTACTACCTATCCCATAGATCAATTAAGCTGTTGCTACCTATCACATAGATCAATTAAGCTTAAGATGTTTACTACCTATCCCATAGATCAATTAAGCTGTTGCAACCTATCACATAGATTAATTAAGCTCAAGATGTTTACTACCTATCCCATAGATCAATTAAGCTCAAATTGTGGCTACCTATAATTAAGCTGATGATGTTGCTACCTATCACATAGACCAATTAAGCTCAAGATATTCCTACCTATCACATAGACCAATTGAGCTCAAAATGTTGTTACCTATGTCATAGACCAATTAAGCCCAAGTTGGTACTTATCCCATAGATCAATTAAGCTCATATTGTGGCTACCTATAATTAAGCTGATGATGTTGCTACCTATCACATAGACCAATTAAGCTCAAGATATTCCTACCTATCACATAGACCAATTAAGCTCAAGATGTTGTTACCTATGTCATAGACCAATTAAGCCCAAGTTGGTACTTATCCCATAGATCAATTAAGCTCAAATTGTGGCTACCTATAATTAAGCTGATGATGTTGCTACCTATCACATAGACCAATTAACCTCAAGATGTTCCTACCTATCCCATAAATCAATTAAGATCAAAATGTATCTACATATCTGATAGATCAATTAAGCTCAAGAAGTTGCTACCTATCCCATAGATAAATTAAGTTCAATATTTTGCTATTTATCTCATAGACCAATTAAGCTGAAGCTGTTGCTACCTATCCCATAGATAAATTAAGTTCAATATTTTGCTATCTATCACATAGATCAATTAAGCTCAAGATGTTGCTATCTATCTCATAGATCAATTAAGCTTGAGCTGTTGCTACCTATCCCATAAACCAATTAAGCTCAAGATGTTGCTACCTATCCCATAGATAAATTAAGTTCAATATTTTGCTATCTATCCCATAAACCAATCAAGCTCAAGATGTTGCTATATATATCCCATAGATGAAGTAAGTTCAATATGTTGCTACATATCCCATACATCAATTAAGCGCAAGATAGTGCTACCTATCTCATAGATCAATTAAGCTGAAAATGTTCCTATCTATCCCATGGATCAATTAAGTTTTAAGATGTTGCTATATATCCCATAGATCAATTAAGTTCAATAATTTGCTACCTATCTCATAGATCATTGAAGCTCAAGATGTTGCTACCTATCCCATATATCAATTAAGCTCAAGATGTTCCTACTTATCCCATAGGTCTTTAAGTATTGAATCAATTTGAAATGAAGATATTAGGATTAACTTACCAAGACTTTTTTGCCCTGGGTTTTTTGCAAAATTGAATGTAAACTGATACAAATCCTTGAATTTATTTGTATCTCTGAGTTCATTTTCTAAAGATGGCAGCTTAGCTTTCAATTTTTCTAGTGAATCACATCTGTAAATAAAAAGAAACAAAGTCATTATACAACAAAAATGACACTACTCAAAGAAACACTAATAAGTTAATAAAACTGAATCTTAGTCATTCAAGACAGCTTATGCCAAGGATGACCAACAATGCCTTCCAGTGCGTACTGTCCTTTGTTCAACTTACACACCAACGCCCCTTCAGGTTTATGCTACCTGCTCTTGGGCCCAGATCTACTCCACAGAATGCAGCAAGAACAACAAAGTTACACACTACACATATGTCTATAATTTAGACACAAATAGCCACAAATAGGAACAATTTCAAGTATTTTCCAAGTTTGATTTGAAGTAATACTTCTCTCAGGTTCTATAGTATCAAATTGATCTGCAGTGCAGAATGAAACAAAGGGTCCTCATTTCTATATGAAGTTGTAATAAAATGTTTTTGTTTTGATCTGAAGTTAATCACATGTTGTCGTGGAGATGGCAAACAAAAGTGTGGATTAATTTGCAAAATATCAGTCAAATTCCCTCCGTAAAAGCAGTGAAATTTTCCATTTTTTTTATTTCCTAAATGGTCATCTTCAATTGAGTTTTTAAAGTATAATTTAATGTACAGGAACACAGACATGTAAGGAAGTCTGTTAAAGGCCAGATATTGCATGTAGAGATCAGAAATACAATAAAATCCAAAGTCTCTGATTGGACAAAATGTTGACACCATCAGCAACCACGCACCGACACACCAATTAATTACCGCCGCAGGAGTGACATAGGATTAGATTTATTGGTGGAGGTCTGGTCTTGAAAAGAGATTCACTCTTCAACACTATTAATCATTTTGTGAATGCTGTACATCATGTCTCTTTTTGCCAAGAACATCTTTGGCAATTTCAGTTCCAAGTTGTGTGCCTGGTCAATTATGAGAAACTTAGTCCATTGAATATGCATCAAACACTGAGATTTTCAACCCAGGAGGGGGGGGCAGGGAAAGACCCTAAATTCCCCTAATCACACACGGAATTGAGTGAAAAGACAAACTTAAACTGTAACGTATGTATGTGGATGGGTATTGAGTGAAAGGTCCCCATCCACAAACATACATTAGTTTTAAGTTTGACTATTCACTGAATACCCATCCACAAACAGATGAACATGTACATGTATGTGCATGGGTATTGAATTAAAAGTCAAACCTAAAGCAGTAATGTATGTATGTGGATGGTTATTGAGTAAATAGTCAAACTTAAAGCTGTAATGTATGTATGTGGATGGGTATTGAGTAAATAGTCAAACCTCAAGCTGTAATGTATGTATGTGGATGGGTATTGAGTTAATAGTCAAACTTAAAGCTGTAATGTATGTATGTGGATGGATATTGAGTTAATAGTCAAACTTAAAGCTGTAATGTATGTATGTGGATAGGTATTGAGTGAATAGTCAAACTTAAAGCTGTGATGTATGTATGTGGATAGGTATTAAGTGAAAAGTAAAACATAAAACTGTAATGTATGTATGTGGATGGGTATTGAGTAAATAGTAAACTTAAAGCTGTAATGTATGTATGTGGATGGGTATTGAGTGAATAGTAAACTTAAAGCTGTAATGTATGTATGTGGATAAGTATAGAGTAAATAGTAAACTTAAAGCTGTAATGTATGTATGTGGATGGGTGTTGAGTGAAAAGTCAAACCTAAAGCTGTAATGTATGTATGTGGATGGGTATTGAGTAAATAGTCAAACTTAAAGCTGTAATGTATGTATGTGGATGGGTATTGAGTAAATAGTCAAACTTAAAGCTGTAATGTATGTATGCAGATGGGTATTGAGTAAATATTTAAACCTAAAGCTGTACTGTATGTATGTGGATGGGTAGTGTAAATAGTCAAACTTAAAGCTGTACTGTATGTATGTGGATGGGTAGTGTAAATAGTCAAACTTAAAGCTGTACTGTATGTATGTGAATGGGTATTGAGTTAATAGTCAAACCCAAAGCTGTAATGTATGTATGTGGATGGGTATTGAGTGAAAAGTAAACTTAAAGCTGTAATGTATGTATGTGGATGGGTAGTGTAAATAGTCAAACTTAAAGCTGTACTGTATGTATGTGAATGGGTATTGAGTGAAAAGTCAAACCTTAAGCTGTAATGTATGTATGTGGATGGGTACTGAGTGAAAAGTAAAACATAAAACTGTAATGTATGTAAGTGGATGCGTATTGAGTGAAAAGTCAAACTTAAAACTGTAATGTATGTATGTGGATGGGTATTGAGTGAAAAGTCAAACCTTAAGCTGTAATGTATGTATGTGGATGGGTACTGAGTGAAAAGTCAAACTTAAAGCTGTAATGTATGTAGGTGCATGGGTCTTGAGTGAAAAGTCAAACTTAAAGCTGTAATGTATGTAGGTGGATGGGTATTGAGTGAAAAGTCAAACTTAAAGCTGTAATGTATGTATGTGAATTGGTATTGAGTGAAAAGTCAAACTTAAAGCAGTAATGTATGTATGTGGATGGGTATTGAGTAAAAATTCAAACTTATAACAGTATATGTAATCAAGAGTTGGGTTCTGAATAAAGGTACAGAAAATCTCCTACAAAAATCCAAAAAATATTAATGTGGCACAGTAAATATACATCTTGATATATTTCCCTCTTTCAGAATTTAAAGTACTATTCATCACACACTTACATGAGGGACATTTTTAGAGCACATATTTACCATATATATATATACTGTTGCTTACTCAAGAAAACTTTTTTTACTTAAAATATTGTTTTCTTATAACTATTTTACTAAAAAAAAAAACAGTGTTTGCCGTGGTTATAACCGCCAAAACCGTAGACTTTTTCCAGGTCTGTAAAATATAGCATATGAACATTAAACGCATGCAATTATAGAATAAAGATTATCAGTGTTTCTCTGCAGGGTATTAAATATTAAATGGTGGTCTACGTGCATATGAACTAGAGCTGTGACCGTTTAGCGTGTACTCGCTACACGCTCGCAAATCTTGTAAACGTTTACTAAATACTTCATTGCGAGTAATCGTTTTTCATACATTATAGGCCTAGTGTCTTGCCGTTGAAAATCAATATTCATGATTCAAATCACACACACATTCAGCTGACGCAATTCCAATCAATGATTTTTTACAAACTGTAAACCCGATTAGCATAATCTTTTTTAAATGTGCGAATCACAAATGCGCAGTAATCACCGATAAATGGGGATATTATGCACTTTAATTTCGCCGAAATCTGAGTAATCTAACTTGTAAAATGCACCGCGAATGTGCAGCAGTAAACAGTGAAACTAACAATAGGCCTAACGTTAGGCCATAAGGCTTTAAATCCCATGCAATCAAGGCCCGTTTCATCGACCAAAAAACACTTGAATCGTGACAATCAGTACATTTACATGTAAATATTACCTGATGAGTCCAATAAATTTTGCAAGAAAGAAAAAATATTGCATAATAAATAAACAGAAAAAGGTTTTAACAAAGCTGAAATTTTGCATGCTTCGCAAAGAAGGCGGCCATTTTTTCGAGAGGACTATTATTTCAGAACTTCCTGGTGGTGGTGGCGTAGTTTTGAAATGTTTTACGGCGAGGTATATCATAGGCCTCAGTTTGCAAGATTTTCACAGAACTCTGAAAGCCGTAGCGAATAGGACAAACAAGTTACGCGATGTTGAGTTTAAATGACATTGAAAGGAAGTTATTTGTTCTTTCTAAACTGAATTTCCATGCATATTTTCCATAAAAATGATGATTTGTACCGTAGAAGTAAACTTTTTACGATTTTGAAAGCAAAACTCAGCGTCTATTTCGCAATGCAGCCAGTACTTTTGCCATACTAGTTGCGCGATTTTTTTACTTACCTCGTAGTTTTGGAGCAATTTGGTGTATTTTTTAGAAAATTACGGTACTAAACTCGTGTACAAGATACACGCCGCTTTTTGGCGTGTACACGTTTACTAAAGTCCCTAAACGTTTACAGCTCTAATATGAACATTAAACGCATACAAGTATAGAATAAAGATTATCAGTATTGAAATCGTTTCTGTACAGGGTATTAAATATTAAATGCTGGTCTTATTACGTACATATGCAGAATAACTGTACTCCCCCCCCGTATGCCTTCTCAACACTCTGGCATACACTCCTCCCCACCCCCCTCTCACCCCACCCTCCATGGATCACTCCAAAGCTTAGTCAAGGTGACTGGCAATTAATCAACTCTCACTGAGCCCCTGAGGCCTATATCTTACCCTAATTCTGTCATTCCATCCACAAACTCTTTTTTAGAAAATTCACATTGTGTGGCTGCATGAAACTTCCATGCGACGATAAGAACTGCTCTGCTGGCCGGATCAAGCTTTAGGTCTTCACAAAATTTTGCAACGCCTTCTGCCAAAATTTTGTCATCTTCGTGTGGGTCTGGGAAGAAAAAAGTAAATTAATTGCAGTACATGTTAATAAGCATCACATTATCATGAGATAAACTGCATTTGTGAGTCCACTGTTGGCTAGCCAGGTAAATTAGCAACAACTGGCAAACAAGAAGAATTCTATCATCCAAAATGTTAAAAGCTTTGAAAAAAATCTTATCTCATTAAAGATTTCATTAGGTAGGTTGTGATGCATAGATATGACATACCCAGTACCCACACACACTGCATAGACATATCCAGTACCCACACACACTGCATAGACATACCCAGTACCCACTGCATAGACATACCCAGTACCCACTGCATAGACATACCCAGTACCCACACACACTGCATAGACATACCCAGTACCCACACACACTGCATAGACATACCCAGTACCCACACACACTGCATAGACATACCCAGTACCCACACACACTGCATAGACATACCCAGTACCCACACACACTGCATAGACAGAGAATACTGACAGTTTCTAGTTCACCTATTTTGTACTTTTTTTAACTAACCAAATTTAATTTGTAAATAAATTGTGAATTGTTTTCCTTAAATGGATTTAGAAAACTTATTTCAGTGGTTTGTACTAAAATTTCAATATTTAAGAAGAAGAGTTGTTGGCTTATCAGTAGCAAAAATAATTCATAGGCAAGAAAACAACATACTGTAAGTAACTAAATAAATGTTACCCTTTAAAAACAATTATTATGGAAGTATTATCCCAGAGAGATATGACAGGTACCAAAATGTAAGTGTACCAAACTGAAAGCCCAAAATGTCTATCAAAAGCTTTCAAACATGAAGGTTCCATTTCTTCTGTAAAGCATGAAAACAATACACTAATTGTTACTGCTTCCAGCTGAATCTACAGCATGCATGCTTATTACAATACACTCATTGTTACTGCTTCCAGCTGAATCTACAGCATGTATGCTTATTACAATACACTCATTGTTACTGCTTCCAGTTGAATCTACAGCATGTATGTTTATTACAATACACTCATTGTTACTGCATCAAGCTGAATCTACAGCATGTATGCTTATTACAATACACTAATTGTTACTGCTTCCAGCTGAATCTACAGCATGTATACTTATTACAATACACTCATTGTTACTGCATCAGCTGAATCTACAACATGTATGCTTATTACAATACACTCATTGTTAATGCATCCAGCTGAATCTACAGCAAGTATGCTTATTATAATACACTCATTGTTACTGCATCAAGCTGAATCTATGGCATGTATGCTTATTACAATACACTAATTGCAACTGCTTCCAGCTGAATCTACAGCATGCATGCTTATTACAATACACTCACTGTTACTGCATCCAGCTAATCTACAGCATGTATGCTTATTACAATACACTCATTGTTACTACTTCCAGCTAAATCTACAACATGCATGCTTATTACAATACACTCATTGTTACTGCATCAAGCTGAATCTACAGTGTGCATGCTTATTACAATACACTCATTGTTACTGCTTCCAGCTGAATCTACAGCATGAATGCTTATTACAATACACTCATTGTTACTGCTTCCAGCTGAATCTACAGCATGAATACTTATTACAATACACTCACTGTTACTGCATCCAGCTGAATCTACAGTATGTATGCTTATTACAATACACTCATTGTTACTACTTCCAGCTAAATCTACAGCATGCATACTTATTACAATACACTCATTGTTACTGCATCAAGCTGAATCTACAGTGTGCATGCTTATTACAATACACTCATTGTTACTGCTTCCAGCTGAATCTACAGCATGAATGCTTATTACAATACACTCATTGTTACTGCATCCAGCTAATCTACAGCATGTATGCTTGTTACAATACTCATTGTTACTGCTTCCAGCTGAATCTACAGCATGTATGCTTATTACAATACACTAATTGTTACCAATTCCTGCTGAATCTACAGCATAGCATGCATGCTTATTACAATACACTCATTGTTACTGCATCAAGCTGAATCTACAGTGTGCATGCTTATTACAATACACTCATTGTTACTGCTTCCAGCTGAATCTACAGCATGAATGCTTATTACAATACACTCATTGTTACTGCATCCAGCTAATCTACAGCATGTATGCTTGTTACAATACACTCATTGTTACTGCTTCCAGCTGAATCTACAGCATGTATGCTTATTACAATACACTAATTGTTACCAATTCCTGCTGAATCTACAGCATAGCATGCATGCTTATTACAATACACTCATTGTTACTGCATCCAGCTGAATCTACAGCATTTGCATGCTTACTACAATACACTAGGGATGTACCGGATCCAAATTTTTGGATCCGGCCGGAACCGGATTTTGCCGAATCCAGGTTGAAATCCGGCCGGATAAAATTCGGCTGGAACCGGATTTTTCATTGCTTACAACAATTCTCATAATCTTAAGAAACAAAGGGAAAGGGGTGGGGGCAGGGGATTGTCAAGTTGGCTACTAGTGGCTAGCAACCCCCAAAATTTGGAAAATAATAATTATTGGGCATATTGTGATGAAATCAAATCAAAATTAGTGAAAGTTCTGAATTAATCCTAACATTTTTAATATTATAAAACTTGAGACTGTCATACATGTGTTCTTACTGAGGAAGTCAAAAAGTCAAATGACACTATGGAGGGAGGAAAGGGTCATTTATCTAACCTTAACATGTATTTGAAGTGTAGTATGTGCAAATTGTGTAAAAACTAAACTAAAATAATTAAGGACAGTAACAAGGTAATAGAAATGGATATGAATTCTTTCATGTTTTACATTTGGAAAGTAATTATTCTCTAAATTATTTTTGTGTTATTTCATTTAAACACCTTGGTACCCTGAATTACTTGTAAAACAGTTCGCTTAGATTAGTGCGGGGAAAAAACATTTTTCTCTTTTTCAATAGCAGGAGAATCTAAGCAATGAAAAATTGTGGAAAACAAATTCAGTCAACCTACATGTACTTTTATATACAAATTTCATTAATGTCTCTAACTGTAAAATTGTTAACAACTGGTGTGGTTTTATTTATCATCTGTTACAGCCCAATCTGTTTCAAAATTTCTTTTGATTTCAAACAGCTACATGTCTTTATTCCGTTTTAAATGATCATACACGTAACATAAACCAATTTGTTCAGTGTTTTCAAGAAGAAAATACATTATCTATACCGAGAAAAATCCAGATATTCATGTTTGTTTTATATTTCATATAGTTGTAATGTACCACAGTCTCATAATGTAAATCTTCAATTGCTAAAATTGCCAAAAATCCGGTTCGGCCGGTTTGGAAAAAATCGGCCGGAACCGAAGCGGATTTTATTCCCAAATCCGGCCGGACCGGATATCCGGTACATCCTTACAATACACTCATTGTTATTGCTTCTAGCTGAATCTACAGCATGCATGCTTATTACAATACACTCATTGTTACTGCATCCAGCTAATCTACAGCATGTATGCTTATTACAAAACACTCATTGTTACTGCATCAAGCTGAATCTACAGCATGTATGCTTATTACAATACACTCATTGTTACTGCTTCTAGCTGATTCTACAGCATGCATGCTTATTACAATACACTCATTGTTACTGCTTCCAGCTGAATCTACAGCATGTATGCTTATTACAATACACTCATTCTTACTGCTTCCAGATGAATCTACAGCATGTATGCTTATTACAATACACTCATTCTTACTGCTTCCAGATGAATCTACGGCATGCATGCTTATTACAATACACTCATTGTCACTGCTTCCAGATGAATCTAGAGTATGAATGCTTATTACAATACACTCATTGTTACTGCTTCCAGCTGAATCTACAGCATAAATGCTTATTACAATACACTAATTGTTACTGCATCCGGCTGAATCTACATCATGTATGCTTATTACAATACACCCATTGTTACTGCTTCCAGCTGAATCTACAGCATGCATGCTTATTACAATACACCCATTGTTACTACTTCCAGCTGAATCTACAGCATGTATGCTTATTACAATACACTCATTGTTACTACTTTCAGCTGAATCTACAGCATGTATGCTTATTACAATACACTCATTGTTACTGCATCCAGCTGAATCTACAGCATGTATGCTTATTACAATACACTCATTGTTATTGCTTCCAGCAGAATCTACAGCATGTATGCGTATTACAATACACTCGTTGCTACTACATCCAGCTGAATCTACAGCATGTATGCTTATCATAATATACTCATTGTTACTGCATCCAGCTAAAATCTTAAGAATGCATGCTTATTACAATACACTCATTGTTACAGCATCCAGCTGAATCTACAGCATGTATGCTTATTACAATACACTCATTGTTACTGCATCTAGCTGTTACACTACTCATTGTTACTGCTTCCAGCTGAATCTAAAGCATGTATGCTTATATTCTGACATTTCTCTGTGAGCTATGTTACATTGGAGGTGTATTTATTAAACATACCACCAAGCACTTAACCATCCACTTTGATTAAATTGGTCCCTGAAATTATACTGGTCATTATAATGATGTTCGAACTACTGTACTTGTCCAAAAATAATCTGGATTCTTTTAAATAAAAGTTTAATCAAGGAGTAATTAGTGGTTTACTAACTCAGATTCTTTATTCAATGAAGCACAGATCCAGTCAAGCAACATTGCGGTGATGCATTGTGTCCCTGAATCATGTTTGTTAGATGAGTGATGCATTGTGTCCCTGAATCATGTTTGTGAGATGAGTGATGCATTGTGTCCCTGAATCATGTTTGTTAGAGTGATGCATTGTGTTCCTGGATCATGTTTGTGAGATGAGTGATGCATTGTGTCCCTGAATCATGTTTGTGAGATGAGTGATGCATTGTGTCCCTGAATCATGTTTGTGAGATGAGTGATGCATTGTGTCCCTGAATCATGTTTGTTAGATGAGTGATGCATTGTGTCCCTGAATCATGTTTGTTAATTGAGTGATGCATTGTGTCCCTGAATCATGTTTGTGAGATGAGTGATGCATCGTGTCCCTGAATCATGTTTGTTAATTGAGTGATGCATTGTGTCCCTGAATCATGTTTGTTAGATGAGTGATGCATTGTGTCCCTGAATCATGTTCGTGAGATGAGTGATGCATTGTGTCCCTGAATCATGTTTGTTAGATGAGTGATGCTTGTTAGATGAGTGATGCATTGTGTCCCTGAATCATGTTCGTGAGATGAGTGATGCATTGTGTCCCTGAATCATGTTTGTTAGATGAGTGATGCATGTTTGTTAGATGAGTGATGCATGTTTGTTAGATGAGTGATGCATGTTTGTTAGATGAGTGATGCATTGTGTCCCTGAATCATGTTTGTTAGATGAGTGATGCATTGTGTCCCTGAATCATGTTTGTTAGATGAGTGATGCATTGTGTCCCTGAATCATGTTTGTTAGATGAGTGATGCATTGTCCCTGAATCATGTTTGTTAGATGAGTGATGCATGTTTGTTAGATGAGTGATGCATTGTGTCCCTGAATCATGTTCGTGAGATGAGTGATGCATTGTGTCCCTGAATCATGTTTGTTAGATGAGTGATGCATGTTTGTTAGATGAGTGATGCATTGTGTCCCTGAATCATGTTTGTTAGATGAGTGATGCATTGTGTCCCTGAATCATGTTTGTTAGATGACTGATGCATTGTGTCCCTGAATCATGTTTGTTAGATGAGTGATGCATTGTGTCCCTGAATCATGTTTGTTAGATGAGTGATGCATTGTGTCCCTGAATCATGTTTGTGAGATGAGTGATGCATTGTGTCCCTGAATCATGTTTGTGAGATGAGTGATGCATTGTGTCCCTGAATCATGTTTGTGAGATGAGTGATGCATTGTGTCCCTGAATCATGTTTGTTAGATGAGTGATGCATTGTGTCCCTGAATCATGTTTGTTAATTGAGTGATGCATTGTGTCCCTGAATCATGTTTGTGAGATGAGTGATGCATCGTGTCCCTGAATCATGTTTGTTAATTGAGTGATGCATTGTGTCCCTGAATCATGTTTGTTAGATGAGTGATGCATTGTGTCCCTGAATCATGTTTGTGAGATGAGTGATGCATTGTGTCCCTGAATCATGTTTGTTAGATGAGTGATGCTTGTTAGATGAGTGATGCATTGTGTCCCTGAATCATGTTTGAGATGAGTGATGCATTGTGTCCCTGAATCATGTTTGTTAGATGAGTGATGCATGTTTGTTAGATGAGTGATGCATGTTTGTTAGATGAGTGATGCATGTTTGTTAGATGAGTGATGCATTGTGTCCCTGAATCATGTTTGTTAGATGAGTGATGCATTGTGTCCCTGAATCATGTTTGTTAGATGAGTGATGCATTGTGTCCCTGAATCATGTTTGTTAGATGAGTGATGCATTGTCCCTGAATCATGTTTGTTAGATGAGTGATGCATGTTTGTTAGATGAGTGATGCATTGTGTCCCTGAATCATGTTCGTGAGATGAGTGATGCATTGTGTCCCTGAATCATGTTTGTTAGATGAGTGATGCATGTTTGTTAGATGAGTGATGCATTGTGTCCCTGAATCATGTTTGTTAGATGAGTGATGCATTGTGTCCCTGAATCATGTTTGTTAGATGACTGATGCATTGTGTCCCTGAATCATGTTTGTTAGATGAGTGATGCATTGTGTCCCTGAATCATGTTTGTTAGATGAGTGATGCATTGTGTCCCTGAATCATGTTTGTTAGATGAGTGATGCATTGTGTCCCTGAATCATGTTTGTTAGATGACTGATGCATTGTGTCCCTGAATCATGTTTGTGAGATGAGTGATGCATTGTGTCCCTGAATCATGTTCGTGAGATGAGTGATGCATTGTGTCCCTGAATCATGTTTGTTAGATGAGTGATGCATGTTTGTGAGATGAGTGATGCATGTTTGTGAGATGAGTGATGCATTGTGTCCCTGAATCATGTTTGTTAGATGAGTGATGCATTGTGTCCCTGAATCATGTTTGTTAGATGACTGATGCATTGTGTCCCTGAATCATGTGTGTGAGATGAGTGATGCATTGTGTCCCTGAATCATGTTTGTTAGATGAGTGGCTACAGCAAATACCCAGCTTGATTACAAGCAGTTTTATGTGAGATGGACAAAGAGATTGTTTTGCATCAAAGTCAAACCTTGCCTTAATAAGCACAGCCTTTAATTTCTTCTTATAAGGGTGTTTCAGCTAATGTCATGAGGTCACATGACTTTTATTTACATCACCATATTGTCTGGAAACCCCTGTCGTCTGCTGTACACTTAATTAGACTTTACGTTTGCATGTTGTTATATGAGATTATTTTTGTAAAATGATTATGCCTGAATCTTGCTGTGCCATTGGTTGCACTAATATATGTGTGCAGGGGAATAAAAAGACATTTTTTTTATATTTCCATCTCTTCCTGATCGACATTTAAAGTGGGTTTCTACTGTATAAAGCACCGGCTTTTAACCTACAGTTCACACTAGATTTATAGCGAGCACTTTATATCAGGTATATAGGCTTTGTATGAGTATAACAAACAATCAGCTGGCGTTAAAGTAAAAGTTACTCTTCGTATTCCCAGGGAATATATAAAACTTAAAGAAAATATGAAGTAAATCGGAAGCGAACAAAAATTGCAATTAGTAAAATTGGCACTGGTAGGTTTAATAGCATGCAGTATGTTTGTTGTACATGTAATGTGACTAGAACGGGTGAAGACAAGTGAAAAGCAACGATGCTGCTGCCATGCAAAATGGCTTCCAGAAGAGTTAGAATCACATGATGAAACCCTCTATAAGAGGGTCTGCGATAAGTCCATGATAGGTGGATTTTTATGACACTAGCATAAACCACAGCACTCCATCCGGGACCCAGTCAAGTCCAAGCTGCTGACTCAGTCAAGTCCAAGTAAACTCATCAGCAACTTGACTGGTGGCCGGTGCTGTGGTCTACATGGAATGGAGCGGTATAAAAGCATGTTATAAGTAGTGTGTAAATGCCTTTATTCAAAGCTTAAGTCAATCTGACATGCAGATCCTTGTGAACTTCTATACTACACCAAAGAGCAGTCATTGCATTCTCCCGAGCCACTAAAAAACGTAAAACCTGAAGCCATTCTAAAAATCTTTTTTTTTTTTTGTGTGGATGAGAAGATCGATCTTCAATCTTTTTTGAAGACTGCAGTCAGTACTTTTGTTTACTGTAATTTATTCAGAGTAAAGGTGTATTATTATCCTTTGCGCTTTACAGTACTTTTGATTACCATAATATTCAGAGTAAAGGTGTATTATCCTTTATGCTTTACAGTACTTTTAATTACCATAATTTATTCAGAGTAAAGGTGTATGATCCTTTGTGCATTACAGTATTTTTGATTACCATAATCTATTCAGAGTAAAGGTGTATTATCCTTTGTGCTTCACAGTACTTTTGATTACCATAACTCATTCAGAGTACAGGTGTATTATCCTTTGTGCTTCACAGTACTTTTGATTACCATAATTTATTGAGAGAAAAGGTGTATTATCCTTTGTGCTTTACAGTACTTATGGTTACCACAATTTATTCAGAGTAAAGGTGTATTATCCTTTGTGCTTTACAGTACTTTTGATTACCATAACTTATTCAGAGTAAAGGTGTATTATTCTTTGTGCTTTACAGTACTTTTGATTACCATAATTTATTGAGAGAAAAGGTGTATTATCCTTTGTGCTTTACAGTACTTATGGTTACCACAATTTATTCAGAGTAAAGGTGTATCATCCTTTGTGCTTTACAGCACTTTTGATTACCATAATTAATTCAGAGTAAAGGTGTATTATCCTTTGTGCTTTACAGTACTTTTGATTACCATAACTCATTCAGAGTAAGGTGTATTATCCTTTGTGCTTCACAGTACTTTTGATTACCATAATTTATTGAGAGAAAAGGTGTATTATCCTTTGTGCTTTACAGTACTTATTTACCACAATTTATTCAGATAAAGGTGTATTATCCACAGTAATTACCATAACTTATTCAGAGTAAAGGTGTATTATCTTTGTGCTTTACAGTACTTTTGATTACCATAATTTATTCAGAGTAAAGGTGTATTATCCTTTTTTTGATTATTGTATTATCCTGTGCTTGATAATTACTCATTCAGAGTAAAGATGTATTATCCTTTGTGTTTACAGTACTTTTAATCCTAATTTATTCAGAGTAAAGATGTATTATTCTTTGTGCTTTACTGTACTTTTAATTACCATAATTCATTCAGAGAAAAGGTGTATTATCCTTTGTGCTTTACAGTTATTTACAGAGTAAAGGTGTATTATCCTTTGTGCTTTACAGTACTTTTGATTACCATAATTTATTCAGAGTAAAGGTGTATTATCCTTTGTGCTTTACAGTACTTATGATTACCACAATTTATTCAGAGTAAAGGTGTATTATCCTTTGTGCTTTACAGTACTTTTGATTACCGTAATTTATTCAGAGTAAAGGTGTATTACCCTTTGTGCTTGACAGTACTTGTGAACCGTAATTGATTCAGTGTAAAATGTATTATTCTTTGTGCTTTACAGTACTTTTAATTACCATAATTTATTCAGAGTAAAGGTGTATTATCCTGTGCTTGACAGTACTTTTGATTACCGTAATTTATTTAGAGTAAAGGTGTATTATCCTTTGTGCTTCACAGTACTTTTGATTACCATAACTCATTCAGAGAACAGGTGTATTATCCTTTGTGCTTGACAGTACTTTTTACAGTTTATTCAGAGTTTTTATCCTTTGTGCTTTACAGACTTTTATTACCATAATTTATTCAGAGTAAAGGTGTATTATCCTTTGTGCTTTAATTTATTTAATTTATTCAGAGTAAAGATGTATTACCCTTTGTGCTTTACAGTACTTTTGATTACCTTTTATTTAGTAAAGATGTATTATCCTTTGTGCTTTACAGTACTTTTGATTACCATAATTTATTCAGAGTAAAGGTGTATTATCCTGTGCTTTACAGTACTTTTAATTACCATAATTTATTCAGAGTAAAGGTGTATTATCCTTTGTGCTTCACTTCCATGCCACCTTTCTTCATGCTCCTATTTAAGTTTAAAAACAAGCCCATATTAGGGATGTGCATTTTCGTTTAATTCAGTAAATGATAAATGATCCATTTTTTTTATCGTATATCATGTACACGATCAAAGCCAAAAATTCCAGAAATATTTACAGAACTGTTTCTATCCCTACAATAAACACAACATAACCATCGCAATTTCCAGCCTTTAAAAAAAGTAAAGAATACCACAAAACTTTAGTAAGGGCTATATTTAAGTCTTTAATTACCAGTAAGGCTAAAACAAGTTATCAAAAATATTAATCCATGGTTTTAACGCACTTTAAAATGATGCAGAAGTAAAAATTAGCGAGTAAATTGCTGTGTCTTGCAAGCATTTTGATGTTTTCAACACATATCGCTAGCTGCAAGGGTACTGTATAAAAAATATTGCAGCCCAGTGTCATTTCCAACTGTACTGTATTTGATGCAACCCTCTTAGTAAAATGGCGTTGATGCTTATGAACGACATTAAAATCTCAGCAACTTCAAAACATTTTTGTTCCTTTGTTTCGCAATCTTTTTCTTTTTTGCACAATTGATTTGAATCAGTTAATGTTTACATTAATTTGTGGTGAAAATTACAATCAATGCTTCTTTGTCTGTGTATTTCTGGGTCCAATTGAGAGCTAGTAAAATGAGTCTTAACCTAATACAGATTTAAGCCTGTATTGTTAGTAATGTTAATCAGGCCTATGCCTACATCAAGTAGCTCTAAATTCGGCAAATTAAAGTGAAAGATTTGTGTTAATTTAAGTCCTGCCTTAAAAAGGATTAAATCCTTGGTTCATCGTTTATTAAGTTTAAATTGTAAGATCATTGATTGAAAGTGTTGTCTGTGCTGTGAATGAGTTGAATGCAAAGTATTGTTGGGAAACTGTAGGGGCACTTTCTGGCTGATTTTTCCTTGTAAACCATGTATTAATTTTGTAAAAAATAAACGATGTTTTCGATCATGTACACGATAATCGGTAAACGGTCACATCCCTAACCCATATACTGAAACCTAGGCAGTTTGGTGTCGTGGATAGTGTGTGAGCTGGCAAGTGGATTTCCCAGATTCAAGTACCGGCCGTGTGTGCAGATTTGTTTTTCACAAGTAATTACAGCAGTGATTATTAATTGTTTTTGCATGTTTTGCTTTGAGAAATTTTTGTAGACTGGAATCATTGGAAAGGAAATTTCACAAACAATCTAAATATGTAAAACCAGAGAATCAAACATTTTGAGGTTCCATGTGCAATATGGATTTTAAGTTACACAATGGGTTCAAAATAACAATAACAACCAATTAATTCACACTGTCACAGTTCTCACAAGAATGGAATTTTACAAGTAACTAAATTCAACCATTGTTATCCCATTAACATGTACACACTTGCTAACAACACAATTATTTCAAATATGAAACAAAACAGACATGTAGTTTTTAAAATATGAGCAATTTACGATTTTAACTTGATGTCTTGTCTACTCATTAATATGCATGACGTTGCCGCCAAAAACGATAGGCCACATCTGCAGTCCATGGACAATCTTTGTACCACATATGACCTGAATCACATGTATCGCTCTTGAGATAATGTGTTTACAAAACTCTCTTTTACCATAATCATGTTACACTATGCATATTAATGAATTTGAAATTCAACATTTTTGTACCATGAAGATGTACACACTAGCTAACAAAATAATTATACCAAATTAGAAACAAATCAGACATGTGGTTAAGATATGAGTATTTTCATATTAAGCCCTGCCTACTTATTAATATGCATGGCATCGCCACCGAAAGCCATAAGGAACAGCAGACCATGGGATATCTGTGTACCACATAAGAAACTAGAACAGTAAATACCGTCATGGTTCGCATGCCCATGCAAATTGACACCCATATTATATGATCCGTCCAATTATAAAAATGGCATCTCACACTTAAGTCCCACATGGCATCCTATGTCCCACATGGCATCCCACCCCATGTCCCACATGGCATCCCACCCCCATGTCCCATGTCCCATGGCATCCCACCCCATGTCCCACATGGCATCCCACCCCATGTCCCACCCCCCCATGTCCCATGGCATCCCACCCCATGTCCCACATGGCATCCCACCCCATGTCCCACATGGCATCCCACCCCATGTCCCACATGGCATCCCACCCCATGTCCCACATGGCATCCCCACCCCATGTCCCACATGGCATCCCATGTCCCCATGGCATCCCACATGTCCCATGGCATCCCACCCCATGTCCCACATGGCATCCCATGCTATGACCCACATGGATCCCATCCTACATGTGTGTCCCACATTATTCCAACCATATGTACCACATGACATCCCTCCCTATGTCCCACATGACATCCCTCCCTGTGTCCTGCATCAGTGGCTTCCCACCTGATGTCTCACATGGCATCCCGCCATATGTTCCACATGGTATCCCTCCCAATGTCCCAATGACATCCTATTTGATGTACCACATGGCATCACATCCCATGTTCCCAAGGCCTCCCACCCTATGTCCCACATAGCCTCCTACCCTATGTCACACATGGCATCCTACCTTATGTCACACATGGCATCCTACCTTATGTCACACATGGCATCACAACCTATGTCACACTCTGTGTTACTCGTGGCATCCCACCATGTCCCACATGGCATTTTACCCTGTTCCACATGGCATCCCACCCCATGTCCCACATGACATCCCATAGGCTCCATAAGTCTCATCCTAGCTATCACAGTCACTGATTGAGCATACTATGTATGAAAGTGTCAGTTCATATAATAACTTATATGCAAATGACTTGTTGAAATGGGGTGAGACGCCATGTCCCACATGACATCCCATGTCCCATATGACATTCCATCCCATGGCAATCCACCCCATGTCCTGCATGGCATTCCACCACATATCCTACGTGGCATTCCACCATTCCACATGGCATCCCACCCCATGTCCCATATGGTATCCCACCCCATGTCTCACATGGCATACCATATGTCATCCCACCCTATGCTCACATGACATCCCATAAGCTCCATAAGAAGTCTCATCCTAGCTATCACAGTCCCTGATTGAGCATACTATGTATTAAAGTGTCAGTTCATATAATAACTAATATGCAAATGAGTTGTTGAATAAGAAAAAAAGGTGGAGTCAAATAATTATGCCTGATATAGCCCTTGGTGTATACAACATGGTAAATATTATATCATATGTCCCTCATGGCCCCCATCCATGTCCCACATGGCATCCCTCCCTATGTTTATATGCAATCACATCTTGTCACACTCTCTGACTAAGCATGCTAAATAAAAAAGTCTGGTCAGGTCATATACTGTAGTAACTTTATGCAAATGAGCACAATAATAAAGGTGGAATTTAAAAATCATGCCTGATACAACTGTTGGTGCCCAAATATTTTGAAGAATCTTAAGAATTTCAAATCTCAAGTGCTACAAGAGAGACTTGAGGATCTCTGAAGAATATTGGAAAATTATATCATTTTACAGTTATCTTCTAATAAAATATCAAATGTATTGTAGACTTTTTAGGGAACTAGTCTTTAATCCTAGCATAAGTACTTCTGAAAAACCTTAACATTTTATAAGGAAATTCTGAGAAATTCTCAAAAAACTTTTAACATTTCTGAGGAAATCTCAGGACAAATCTGTGGACAAGCGCCATTACATAGGTTCGCATAAATGCTTCGCATGCGCATAAATGCTTTGCATGCGAACCAACAAATCACATGTATTTTTCTTGAGATACTGTGTTTACAAGCTCTTTTCAACAAAATCAACTTAAGCCCCGCCCACTATGCATATCAATAAAATTCAAAAGTTTGGTACTATGTACATGTACATGTATAAACCAGCTAACAACTGAATTCCACTAAATATGAAACAAAACAGACATGTGGTTATTAAAATATGAATATTTTAAGATTTTAACATTAACCCTGCCTACTCATTAATATGCATGACATTGCCACCAAAACAATAGGGCACATCTGCGGACCCTGAGCTATTTGTGTACGATAAATGAACTCGAACCCCATGTATAAATCTTGAGATACTGTGTTTACAAGCTCTTTTCAACAAAATCATGTTAAGCCCCGCCCACTATGCATATTAATGAAATTCAACATTTTTGGTACATGAACATACATGTAGTCACTAGCTAACAGCACATATACACTAAATATGAAACAAAATAAATATGTGGATACATAAATATGAACATTTAAAGATTTTAACATTAAGCCTCGCCTATTCATTAATATGAAAGACATTACCACCAAAATTAATAGGGCACATCTGCAGACCATGGGCTATCTGTGAATCAAATATGACATGAATCAGAAGTACAGTTCTCGAGATACTGAGTTTACAAGCTGGGCATCACCCATACATACACACACACACACAACCATGCACCCACACACACACGCCATCATGACCGCATAGGTTCCTTATGCTGATCACATCAGACCAAAAAAAATCCTCCATTTTCATTAATCACAAGAAAAATTACAAGCTCAAAAGAATTGGCTAATTTTTCCTAAAATTGGCAAATTTGCATATTTATGTTGATATTTTCTTTATTTTGACTTTTTTATCAAAAAGTTTATTGTCTTAGCATTCATATAAACCAAATTATTAGTGATACCAAAGGAAAGTTATGAAAATTTGTTTTGAAGAGAAAAAACATTCAAAAAATATGTCACGTTTTGAACCCCTGGGACTTTAAAAAATGGTAAATAAAAAGATTAAAAAAGACTAAAAAAATTGCTCTTGATCATGCCTTGATGAATCTGAATACGAATAATACGTTGAGTGATCAATCCTGATAATTACTAACATGGTGGAAAAAAGAAGAAGAAAATATTGAAGAAAGAAATGATGGAGCTAGAGGAGAAAGAAGAAAAGGATCATACTACATTTTGGGTATCAAGCCAGGGTGTATTCCATGTAAAACCTATGCCGAAGGTACGAGTCCTTTGCTTTAATACGCCAAGACAGGGAAGCGACCAAGCAGCGTATTTTAAACTACTATGAGAAGGCCTACTAATAAGTCTTGTTTAGTATTTTGCTACTACAATACTTTCCGCGGTTACAAAACTGATTTTTAATTTTAAAAGAGCATGATTGGCTAGTAACAGTACAGCTAATGAATATGCATTAGTTCTTGACAGCATTCTATTAAAATTGATATAAAGTCACTGATACAGGAATACACAAACCTATAAGAACCAACAAAAATTATTTCAGCATTGTGCCCTCGCTACATGCATTCTACCTCTTTCATAATGGTTGCCATTGCATTGTTAGTGTGTGGTGCAGTTTGGGAAAGATATAGGGCAACTGTCTTACAAGTTGATACTTTTTCATGCTAGTGCGCCAAGAAAAGCTTGTGCTACGCCACTATGTCAAAAAGAGGTCAAACCCATGCCGAATAGAAGTCAAACCTACGCAAAAGATCTTCAGACCTCAGTGTACGAAATGCACCCTGGGAAAAAAGTCTAAGCATGCCTGGCTACCGTAACGTCCCCTAGAGTTTGGCCAGCGCCCTCTTGAAAGTACTCACAGAGGGAGTCTCAGCAACTTGTCCAATTCAGTTTGGCACTGAAAAAGAAGCTAATGTCAGTGTTGGCAAGATCTTAGCAGAATTTGAGAGAATGATGGGATCTAATCAATCAATCGCCATATAAAGCCCAGCGGCTCGTTGACGCACTCCTCAGGGTCATTGAATAGGATGTGTCTGGCTGAAGTTTTTGAAGTAGAATGAGGGACCACCCTGCAGTAGTTAGATCAGACGCAGACAATCCACTCCAACTTTTCAGGCCATCCATCCACCTGGCACGAGGGCGCCCAGCATACCTTCTGGTACCAGAGGGAAGGCCTGACATCATGGGGGCAAGGCCTTTACAAACACAATGTCCATGCAACTATCTATGGTGGATCTATAGTACAGCTTAATAGTAGTCAGATAACATCTGACTGTAGTATACACTATAGCCACTACATGGCTGCTATATACAGTCAGAAAATGCTATGTAGGTTATAACGTTGAAACTACTACATTGGCTTATCATAGAAGCATAGATGAATTTCGACAACACGCTAGAATAACTAGGCCTTCCGCGACGATCTTAGGTCAACTTTTGACAATGTCTTTTATCGTCATGGATCACTTTTACATAATACAAAATAAATAGATATATGCAATAATACTATATCGAGACAATCACTTACATTTTGTGCGTGAGTTTAATCAAGAAAACTGTAAAAAGTTGCATTTTGTGCGAGAGCCTTCGCTACTGACTTAGTGTCAAACAGTGCCTTGGGATGGATGTATCTAATTATTTGAAAAATTGTCAAACAATAAATCTTTAGAGCGATGGTGAAGTCATCGTGCGTATAGCATTAAATCGAACACTGCGCGCAGACTGACAAATTTTCAAAATAGCAGTTGCCAGCGCACTCAGGTGATATGCGCACTAATTGTTTATGCATTTCCTAAAGTGATGGATTTGCGAAGTAATCAGAATGTCATTTCTCCTGTAATTTAGATGTTTTTTACGTACAAAATAATTATCATTTCATTTGTAGCTTAGTTTGAAAGATACTTTAAAGCAAGATATTATTAAACTCAAAATCATAGCTCGTAAATACTTTTGTCAAATTTGAGAAGGGATTTCATTTCAAGATTATGTTATTTGTTGTTGTCTGAGTGGTTTTCAACATTACTAGTGTATTATGCATTGTCTCACTAAGTATGCAAGTATTGCCTTGCAAGTAGTGCCCTACTGAGTGAGGTGTTTATCTCACTAGTTTAATAGAGCCTTGTTTTAGATGAAGCTCTTGATTTTGATCATGTTCTTGGTATTTTCTAGGTACATTTTTGAATATGCTAGGGCTTATGCTGGGGCTTATGCTAGGGCTACCTGATTTTTAAATCTGTTGATGGCACAGTGGTATAAAGAAAAGTAGACAAGACACTGTCTTGAAGACAGACTGAGAAGTTAACCTTCACCTTAACTTTAGGCCCAGATTACAATTTACATTTGAAGCATTCTCATAAATTCGCATTTGCAAATCTCACGGCCAGCATGATGTAATCATGGATTCTTGTATCAGCACATACATAGTAAAGAGGAATTTAATGTGCATGCAAAATTTGATCAAAACAATCAAATAAATCTACAGTATGGTCACTCTTGTCTCCTAATATGTGAACAAAATTAAGACTAACAGAATAAGTAGCCTACCAGTATTCCCTGTTAAGGCCTAGGGACTACTCACATTAAAGATTTGACTTTACAAGCTGAAAATGAGTTCAATTTTACAGTTAAATGTGATTTTAAGATTTGAGCACTTGCTCTTTTCAATCCAGCAGCACAACAAGAACTCTCCAGAAACTTTTTATGGAAAAATTGTTTGTTTGTTTGTTGAGAGTTTAACGGCACCACAACAGCAAGGGTCAAATTGTGCCTGAGAGGTAAGATCATTCCAGAGTTAGGAAGGAGAGTAAACAGGGGGAGATTGAGAGAAACACGAGAACTAAAAGCCAGAAAGCTGGGATCAAGAGAGGTGGTGTATGGGTGGAAAAATAATGTAGAGAGAGAAGGGGTGGGGAAGGAGGACTAAATATGGTTGTAGAGGGAAGCATGATAAAGGAAGGAGATCATTTTATCCGGAGGTTTTTTTTTAAAGAGCTCAGCTACTGAGTTGTGGGCAGCGAGGGAAGCTCTGGGAAGGTTGTACAGGGGGCAAGCAAGGAAAATGTGATGGACTGTGAGGGTGCAATGGCAATTGTTGCAGAGGGGTGGGTGGAAGTCAGTTAAGAGGTAAGAGTGTGTGAGGTGGGTGCGACCTATTCTAAGGCAGGTCATGTGGACGTTGTCGGCACGGGATAGGTTGTGAGTAGTGGATTTGATCGGAATGGTGGGCTGGATGACGTGGGGTTTGTTACCAATTTAAAAGTCCCATGAGGTTTGCCAGCAGCCACGAACAAGGAAAGTGTTAAGCGGTTTGATGTCAGAAAGGGTTTTGGGAAAAGGGGTACGGGTAAGGGTGAGGGCAAGCTTAGCAGCCGCGTCAGCCCTGTCATTGCCAGGGATGCCAACATGGCTGGGTATCCAGAAGAAAAGAATGTTTTCTACGGAGGGGGAGCGAGAGGAGTTTACGGAGGATAAGTTGAGATGTGGGGTTATCCCATTTAACATTGAGTAATGAAGTAAGGACAGCCTTGGAGTCAGAAAAGATGGCAAAGTTGCTGAGCGGAGAGTATTCAATAAAGTTGAGGGCGAGGAGAATGGCCTTGGCCGAGAAGATGGATGAGTAGTTGGAAAGCCTGCAACTGAGGGTGATGTCTTGGATGATGGCAGCAGCAGCTGTCTTGTCGCCTTCCTTGGAGCCATCAGTATAGATGGAGGTATAGTTTGAGAGTTGGTCTTTGATTTGGTGGTGGAGGTTGATGAAGAGGTTAGGGTGGGTTTGGGTTTTGTGATGAGTGGAGAGGTACAGGTGAATAGTAGGGAGGGGGTGGCCCAGGGAGGAAAAGTGGGCCAGGAGAAAGTGCTGAGAGTGGTGGGATTGATGCTGAGATGGAGGTCTGATTTGATGCGTAAGCTGAAGGGAGGGGATAGAGTTTTAGTCCTATCAAAGAGGGTGGAGAAATTGGGGTATCTAATGAGGTTGTAAACAGGGTTCTGGGTGTTGGTGAGGGCTCTAAAAGCATAAGAGTGGCTAAGCTTTCTACACCTTAGCAGGAAGGGGGGTTTGTTGGCTTCAACATGAAGGCTGGTGATTGGGGAGGTCCTGTAGGCACCCAGACAAAGCCTGAGGGCTTCATCTTGGATGGTGTTGATGTGATTGAGGTAAGAATTGTGAGCAACACAGTAGACTATATTGCCATTCAAGCTTGGCACAAATGGTGAGCCTGAAGATTTTGAGGACAGCTTGCTGGTTCGCACCCCAAATGGTATTGGAGAGAAGGCGGAGAAAGTTGAGGGAGCTGTTGCAATTCTGTTTCAGGTTGGTGATGTGTTGTTTGTAGGAGAGCTTGGGGTCTAGGTTTAAACCCAGGAAGTTAGTGTGGTCAACTTTAGGGATGTGATTGCTATTAAACACGAGATTCGGGTTGGGGTGGAGGTTGTTGAAATGACAGAAGTGCATGCAGACTGTCTTGTCTTTGGAGAATTTAAAACCATTGTTGTTGCACCAGGCTTGCAGCCGGTTGAGTTGAAGCTTATTTTTGACAAGAGGAAAGCTTGGGGAGGAGTAGAAGATGGTGAAGTCATCCACGTAGAGGGCATGTTTGATGTTGGGGCCAAGGCTGTCCGCTATGTTGTTAATGCTTAGGTTGCAGAGAGTGGGAGAGAGGATGCTGCCTTGAGGGAGGCCCTCTTCTTGGGGATAGGGCTTGGAGGTGGTGTGGCCAATACGAACTTGGAACTGTCTGGGTGAAAGGAAGTTTTGAATAAAGGTGGGGAGGTGGCCACTGAGGCCGATGGTGTGAAGTTTGCGGATAATGCCGTATTTCCATGTAGTATCAAAAACTTTCTTGAGGTCAAAAAAGATGGCAATTTTGAGAAGGATTTCCGGATAGCAGTGTCGAGTGTAATTAACTGGTCCAGGGTATTGCGACATTTACGGAAGCCGCTTTGGTTAGGGGAGAGGATTCTATTGGTCTCAAGAAACCAGTTTAGTCTCAAAATGTATAAAAATAAAGTAAATCTACCTACCTATGTTTCCTGGATGAAAGGCTAGTAGCCTGAGATTCCAGACCTAAAAATGTCAATTAATTCATGGCTCTCAGCCTTGAAGTGCAAGCGAAAAGCCAGATTACACCAGTGCTTATCCAGCCTGTTCTTAAACAAATTTAGATTGCATGCTTCCACAACCTCCTTAGGTAAATTATTCCATAACTTGCAAATACGAATGGAGAAAAAATTATGTCGAACGCTGGTGGATGAACGCATGTGGATGAATGTGATTGAAGAATTTTGCTGTTTTTAGAACCTCTTCTTCTAGTATTATTACAAATAGGTAATAAATTTGCAACTCATGTATCATACATAGCCTATGTGAGATCATCTTACATCTTATATACTTCAATCATATCATCTCTTGCTCTTCTGTAAGTTAATGTTGGTACTTTCAGATTATTATGGCAGATTACGCAAATGTGAGATAAGATTGGTGGCTATCCTTTAAACATTTTCGATCAACTCAATCTGAGTTTTCGCAGAGCCAAATAATTAATTTGACTACAAATGTGCATGAGTGTAGCTTTGTTTTCTCCTTTGCAGTTGGTTACCATGCGTACACTTTATTGAATGTTACGTCATATTCATAATTGATAGGCCTACCCAGATTTATGACAACTTACAATCACTATGCGCTACCCATTAATTTACATCTTGTTGTCAACAATGGTCATATATTATTATGTTATTGACATTCTGTGTTCACTTTTCAACACAAAAATTTGGCACTGACAAAACATTAATTGTCAACAAAATCTTAACTGTCCCCTAGCCTAGTGTTACGTCTGCCTAACACATTATAAATGGGTACAAAAATAAAATCGCTTTTCTGGTACACCTCACCTTTGTATCTGTTGTAGAGTTTTTCTAATGATCTCCTGTCTACAGTTGGTTTAGGTTCCCTGATATAGAGTTCTGGATTTTGGAAAAAACTATCCGAAGCAAGATCTAACCTCCAATCATTCTGCGAAAGGCAATAGATGGCTGTCTTTTCACCAGTATTCGTAAACGCAACAAACTGCCTAACCTTCTCTTTTTGCGATGACTTTAATTTACTCTAAAAAATTTTGGGAGAAAGAAGGGAAATCATTACATCTATTCTCTTGAATAGATCAATACTTAGTACACGGAAGATTAAAAAGAAATTACTGGTATATGACATTACGTACCATATCGTGTTTCGTTCAACTTTGCCCTTTCCGCTAAAACTTAAAGATAACGTACTTAGACCTAGCGAACTCATAACTTCGTCGTCGCGTTGATTTGTTGTTAATAGGCCTTGTTTAGTATTAGCGTTGCCACTGTATACCAAATTTCATCAATAATTTGTTTCAGAATCCGCGCCCTCTATTTTGGCCTAATGAAATTTTAACAATAGCTCCGAACTCGGAAAAAAAACGAACATTTAAGTTATTATTTTCAATAAAAAAGTAGCAATTGAACACAAAAATAATCCACTCACATTACAAAAATGATGTTAATGTATCAAAATTGAGTAACGATGGTGTGTTATGTGTTCGATTGAATGAAATATCGGCCGATTTTGTAACGCTACTTTCCGGTCGTCTCGCTGATCTGTTGACCAGTTTGCTATGCAATAGTGTGTGGTCACGATAAAACGGGGAAAACCCTATTATTAAAAGAGGTTTTGTTACCAATCCAAAGTGAAGAAATGCAAAAGCAATTCTCAAGTAAAAAAAATGAAATTTTAAGCTTTAAAATGATATATGCCCGAAGATAAAACTCAATTGCGATACATTTTTAAATTATAGATGAAAATTAAGGTTTTTATCATTTTTTTAAAAGAAAAAGATTTCAAATCGGGCATATAGAACTAAGAAGTACATTTTCTCAGCTTTCCAAATATGTATAACTTAGATTGGTCTCGTTGGGTTCCAGATCGCAAATTGGATGTCAAAGTTGGTGGGTATGAACAAAATGTCTTTCTATAAATAGTGGAACTAGTATACATGTTTGTTATTATGTGAATAAAACGGGGTAATGCAATATATTTTAAAATTTGATAGATTCACTTAGTAATGGAATTTCATTAACAAAGTGTTTCTAAATTATATTTTTGTAGAACGAAGCCAGGCTTAAGTCACTGTGTAGGCCATAGCATAAACAGAGTACAATAATAGCCTAGCCTAATGTTACGAAAGCAATTGGCCTACTACGTTAGGCTACCCTAGCTTTGCTTATGGCTTAATTTGTACACATTTTTACAAGTTCAAATTTAGTATCACACCTAGTGCACTTTGTTAGGTGTAATTAATAATCACTTGAATCATTTTTTAAATTACCAAGCATAAATTAGGCCCCTGGTGCTAGATCATTTTTTCAGTAAATTCATATGCCCAAATTGTAAATTAATTTGTCGTTATATTTTATGTGTAATTTTTAAACATTACAAAGGTCAACCTTAGGCCCTGGTCCCCCTGCAGTATGTCTACTACCCCAGAAAAGGGGGAAGTCTTGGCCCCTATTGTGAAAGTGCTGGGTTGGAGAAGGAAGATGTTTTAATTTGTGTTGCGGCTGGGGAAATGGGAGGTTGGTGTTTTCAAAATCAATACGGGAATGGTTCTGGATTTAAGGGTGGGGTTGAAGTTTGTCTTTAGATCTTGGCGTTAAACATGTTTTTGTATTAATACTTGTCCTTATTGTCAAAACGGTATGTATTGTTTGTTAAGAAAACTTTAGAAAATGGAAAGAAAAAATTTGCAGAACATATTAGAGCAAATGAGTAATGGTCTCATGTGATCAGCCTCCTCGTGGCAAGACTGGATAGGGCCTTTCAAAAGGTCCATATGCAGCTGAACTAATGGTCACAAGTGTAAACTGAGGATATCAGCTTGTGCTAACACTTTATTTCATAAAAATGCATGTTCATCACTGCTTATAGAGTATATGTGTATATATAATGTGTGTGTTATGTGTACATGTATATATGTGTTCATGTGTATAGTATATATATAATGTACTAAATAACAGTAATTAACAATAATTAAAAGTAATTAAACTGCTTTCTAGCATCACAGGGCAATAGAAAATAAAATAAATTAATTACATGGTACTTAGATCTCATAAAAGCATATTTTGAATAATTGCATGACTTTCTGTCTATATTCGATATTATGCTCGTTAAGAAATCATCAATTTTGTTAATTAATAATTAACTGAATGAAATTGTTTTGTGCTGTAAATGCCCATATTCATATTCTATGGGCAAGTATCTATAACCTCCACAAGTTTGAAGTCCATACCTTGCAAGACTGAAAAGTTATGGATTATTGAACATGGAGATTTCACACTTCTAATTATTGCAAATTGGAATGACCGTTTAGGTGTTTTAGACGAAATGGAACAATGTTTGAGGTCCCAAAAACATTGATTAATAACCTTTTAGGCTTAATTTTCATTTGTTTGGAAAGCATGTGGCTCATACTTCATAATAAATCAAGTTTTATTGACTTACATAATGCTTATTAAGTGTGGTACCTCTTACAAATTGTCAATATCTTGCATTTCCGTTGCCATGGAAACGCTTCAAATAAGTCGACTAAAACAAAAGCACTTCATTTAGTCATATCTTGGGATTCCCTTGACCGATTTTGATGATTCTTGGTGTTTTGTGTTTCTTTCATTGTGTTCTTTCATGGTATATTACTTAAAACTTCTTCCTTTAAACTTCATTTTTCAGTGTGGCATCCTTATTAGTATACAATAAGCGTAGGGTAGCCTAGCCTACGTTACTCAAGTCAACCGGCCTAATATAGTAATAATAAACATAACGAGGGCACCGTTACAAAATGTATTTTTAGCATTTATAAACAAATTTTGAAGACCCGGTAGGCCCTACTGGTACAAAGTAGCTAGCCAAGGCCTGTTTATTAATCTTTTTTGTTATTTTTTTAACCATTTTGATGGAACGGTTAAAGGTTTACTAAAGAGAAAACAACAACAGGAAGATATCTAAAATTAATTTTTCGAAGTTCTGCCATGGGAGGGAGAGGGGATGGAAAAATGTGTGCTTGTTGGTGTGCGTGTGTGTATCTGTGAGAGGATTGGGGAAGTAGCACCTATGTGGGCGGGGGGCTGTCCTAGCTCCAGATTCCTTTAGCTTTGATTATGTTGACGGTAGTGTCTAGTTGAATCCCGTACTTAGCTTTCCGCCCCTGGTAGCTTTCCGCCCCTGGTAGCATTCCGCCCCTGGTAGCTTTCCGCCCCTGGTAGCTTTCCGCCCCTGGTAGCTTTCCGCCCCTGGTAGCTTTCCGCCCCTGGTAGCTTTCCGCCCTGGTAGCTTTCCGCCCTGGTAGCTTTCCGCCCCTGGTAGCTTTCCGCCCCTGGTAGCTTTCCGCCCCTGGTAGCTTTCCGCCCCTGGTAGCTTTCCGCCCCTGGTAGCTTTCCGCCCCTGGTAGCTTTCCGCCCCTGGTAGCTTTCCGCCCTGGTAGCTTTCCGCCCTGGTAGCTTTCCGCCCCTGGTAGCTTTCCGCCCCTGGTAGCTTTCCGCCCTGGTAGCTTTCCGCCCCTGGTAGCTTTCCGCCCCTGGTAGCTTTCCGCCCCTGGTAGCTTTCCGCCCTGGTAGCTTTCCGCCCTGGTAGCTTTCCGCCCCTGGTAGCTTTCCGCCCCTGGTAGCTTTCCGCCCCTGGTAGCTTTCCGCCCCTGGTAGCTTTCCGCCCCTGGTAGCTTTCCGCCCCTGGTAGCTTTCCGCCCCTGGTAGCTTTCCGCCCTGGTAGCTTTCCGCCCCTGGTAGCTTTCCGCCCTGGTAGCTTTCCGCCCCTGGTAGCTTTCCGCCCTGGTAGCTTTCCGCCCTGGTAGCTTTCCGCCCTGGTAGCTTTCCGCCCTGGTAGCTTTCCGCCCCTGGTAGCTTTCCGCCCCTGGTAGCTTTCCGCCCCTGGTAGCTTTCCGCCCCTGGTAGCTTTCCGCCCCTGGTAGCTTTCCACCCCTGGTGGCTTTATATCGTACCAGTGGCATAGCCACCATCACAGTTTTGAGAGAGCACAAACTCTTCTGAGCTGCAACTTTTTTTTAGGCCACCAATATTACGGGCACAGGCATGAATTGTCTACCAAAAGTGGGGCAAATTCAAAAGTGGGAGTGGGAACCACAAAATCATGCTACGATGCAGAAGTTCACCATACAAAAGATACAAATTCTTCAAGAAGTGGGGGAGGGGCAAGCATCCCTTTCTCCTCAAATTCCGCCTATCATTACGCATACAATGGTGCCATTCTCGCCTACCTTCACAGCACGCGTGTAACGGAAGCAAGAAGTGTCATCCATTGCACGGGGAAGAGGGGAATGGACACAGTTGAGGGGGATCCTCTGACTTCAAGGATCTCAGTGCAGTGGCGTGGTCAGGGGCGGCCGAGGCCAGGGGGAAACTGCCCCAGCAAAGCTTTCTGAGAGCGCGCCGAATGCTCACAGGGGCACAAAGTTTGTCCTGAGAATATATTTTATTCATACTTTTTATGCTCAACTTCTGCAATTTATATTATTACAAGACAAACGTTGTTGCGAAAGCCCTTTAGTACGAAAGCCCATTAGGGCCATTGAAAAAAGTATATATCAAATTGCAATTACAAATCATTAATTTGTAATCAAAAATTATTAATTTGTAATTACAAATTATTAATTTGTAATTACAATTTTTTTTTTTTTTTAATGGCTTTTATGGGCTTTCGTAGATTTAAAACAACTTTCTGATGCCACATTCATGCCAAAACTCGGTAAGCTGTAAGCGCCTACCTGGACTTCGCTCCTGGATTTGACACAATATTAAGTATTAAGTAAATTCAGCTATCAGAATCACGAGAAACGTAGGGCTTCCGGTTTCTTCGCCCCTGTGTCCCTACCAGGACTTCGTCTCTCGATTTGACACAATTTCAGATATTTTGCTTCAAAAATCACAACAAAAAAACAGGGCTTCCGACGCCATGGTGACACAATTAAGTTTAGGCAATTTTCTGTTATCAAAATCACAAGAATCGCTTGTCTTCCGAGGGGTTTCGCTCCTGAAGTCCCTAACAGGCTGACACGGCTTCGTTCTTAGATTTTACACAATTTAAAGCAATTTTCTGTTACCAAAATTACCATAAATACAAAGACCCTGGATTTCACACACTATGCAATATTCTGCAATCAAAATCACGTAAAAGGCAGGATTTTCGGGGACGTAGGTGGTTGGGGTCACACCCTCTTCCTCAAATGCTTCCTTCTTCCCGTTTGCAGCCAGTTCAGAGAATAAATTAATAATAACACATAAAATGCCAACATTTGTTTAAAATTGAAGTATATAAATGCTAGAAATTGAAGACAATTTCACGAAAATGTAGGAAATTGAAGGAGATTTACCTAAAATTGACGAAGATATCCTAAAAATTTATGGAAACTGAAACAAGTTTTTAAAAAATTGAGGAAAATTCCTGAAAATTGAAGGAGATTTCCGAAAATTAACCAATGCAATTTCACCGTGAACTGGTAAACAGTGAAATGACCTTTTCTACACCCCTGTCCAAGACAAGTTGGCAATTGCCAATTGGACGAAAAGGTAAAGAAAGACCTTTGTATTGCTTTTAAACTTATTGAGGGAGGGGGGGGAGGGGCATGTCCCTGGTAGCCTATTTACTTCTCTATCTGAAGGCATTTGGTTTTTATGTTGTAGATTCAGGTCCATAAGTGAAGATTTTTGATCCACAATTGAAGATTTATGGGTCAAAATTTTAAATATTTGGTCCAAAATGGAGGATATATTTTAAATACTTATCTTTATTTGTGAGCCAAATTGTGAAACTGGTGGGCCAACCTTCACACTTGATATGAGAGCCAAATTGTAAAACTGGTTGGCCAACCTTCACACTTGATATGAGAACCTGACGAACAAAATGTATTCAAACAATTTGACGGAAACAGCACTTTCAATGGGTACTTTATGCAATGCTTGTATCATTGTTAAATGGATGATCTGTCTGTCCCAGAACTCCTTGCTCTCAACTCAGTGGCACCGCCTCTGTATTAGGAATTCATTGCCTGTCGATGCCATTTTGCAATCAATCAATTAGCACACCATTGAAAATGTCTTAAAAATGCCCTGTCTCACTACCTCTCCAAAGTGCCAAATGGGCTGAAGTTAGATCATCTGGACCCACGCCATAAATCTCGCGCTTTGCGCTTGGATAGCAATTACACACTATAAACTTAAGCAAATGTTAGACCTATTTCAGTCACCAATATCAAGTACTTTCCAACTGCACTATTTATGATCCCCAAGCCCCCAAACGTTTGGGAGGCTGGCTGCGCTACTGTATCCGACATTTTACATCTCTTTGCGACTAAGATCGGTGCAAATGATGTTTTCACTTGTCAGCATCATGCCGAGTCATGATTTGATGATTCTGATATCTAGCCGGCTGATTCAGATATGGATATATCTCTGATTTAAAAAGTACATTCGATATTTCATATCGCAACCCGAATAAGGCGGCTCCCCCCCCCCCACCCCCTCGCATGGCTACCCAAATATCTATCATCGTTTCTAAAACATTTTTAACAGTATAATTTGTCTTGTTATGAAGTAACAAAAACAAGTCATAACCATATAAAAAAAATTACCATTTCACATGCTTTGCCCAACGATTTATCAAAAATTTGGAGTTGCCCTTCGAAAATTTGTCCACACCCTCTTTAGTTACTCCACTGTCTAGGAAAAGGATTGGTCCGAAGTAGGTCGCGGAGCCTCGTTTAACGTACTAATTGGTACCAATATTGGAGACCACTCGGCGAAATTTGGAGACCAGTGATGGCAAAATCCGATGACTGTTGTCCAAAGAAATTGATGCTCAACTTGAGTTTCAAAGGTTGAGAGATAAAAATTATCATACGTTGGTTGGTAGCTAAGCTCACGCATAACTTCTTTGGGGGTCGCCAACTGGGGCCATGCACCCCACCCCCTCAAAAAAAAAAAGCCATAGTAAAGGTATACCAAGCCAGGTTTACAAAACGTCCTTATGTATATAGGCTATGGATTTATATGTATATGGTACATGTTTGAGTTCAGAAGAAGGGTATGTTCTCCAATTTTCTTGATATTTGAGTATTCATTGAATTGATTACTATTCGCATTACCTGATTACTTAGTGATTTGGTCTCTCATCCAATTACATACGTGCCACCGATGCTTTACATTGTTGTTTTATTTGGTTTTGCGTAATACGAATTAACCTAACGTATACGTACTCAGTGTCAATCGTCGCTACATTCGTACATCGTGTGCACGAGCCTCCCTCCCTGCCCCCACCACCTCCCCTCATTTGTTTTTGGCAATTTGAAAAAAAGAGGTAAAGTAACGGTATTAAAGTGATACATTGGAGGTACACATATCAGATGAATTAATGTTAATTATCTATAAATATGTTTCAAATTTCGGGAAATCATTCAAGGAGAATTCCCAAAAATTTCTCATGATTTTGTTTCCAAGTAGCGTGGGCGTAAAGATAAAGGTCTATTTTATTGTACTGCTTTGAACATTTATTATGGCTCCTATGAACACATAGCCCTGATGATAAGAAGTTCACCTTCGTATCCAAAGGTTTTTAGTTCTCTATTGTAGATTGTGGCCATAAAAGCCTGACCCAAAATGAAAGATGTTTGGTCGAAAATGGGAGGATTTTTGGTGCAAACTGTAAAAGGTTTGGTCCAAACTTAACGATAGCTCAGTCGATACGCAAAAAACGCCACACATGGTTCATTTTATATTTCACTTAATTATATTTATGGCTTCCACAGAATTTTGGGAGGTTGGGGGGAGGGGTGAAGGGATGGGGGAGCTAAGCCATAAAAGCTCCCTTAAAGACGTTACTGCTTTCTTTATTAATATCAATACAACAAAAAAATGAATGCCATGACAGCCCTTTTTTAAAGGGTGTTCCTGTACGGTAAAAAGGTAACAAGATGGCAATCTACGGAGTTGCTAACCTAATCGCCTCTGCCACATAATTTGTAAAATGATCAAATATTTTACAAAAAACATGACATAAAATGGATTATTATTAGTACATAATTACCCCCTAAAATAACATTTGACCTCTGACCTCAGGCCCTTGACCCTAATCACTTAAACAACAGCTGACATTTTTCACATTTATCGTACCCTAATTTATGACACCATTCATGCTCATATCACAATTACCATTCCATAACGATAGGGAAAAATGGTGAAAAATGGTCAATAGCTCTGTTACTTTTGACCTTTGACCGTTTGTCCCAGAGTCTACCGGACACAAATTCATGTACCAACATAGGGTTGGTAAAGACTTGAAACTTTTGTGTTTAACATGGCGCAAAATTTTGCATAAAAATACTTATTTGACCTTTGACCCATAACCTTTGACCTTTTAACCCCCAATTATTTTAATTTTTGTTAAATATACCCACTATGCAATTTATAAAGATACCATACAGCCATCATCAAAAACTTGTCTCATTTAACGTCTGACCTTTAACCTGTAAGATACATGACCCAACTTGTGCGGGACACAAGTTCACCTCACCATACACCCTCTCACCAAGTTTAGATATGATAGCTTGTACGGTTCTCTGTACACGCGACACAAAATTTGTACACTCACACACACACACACACACACACACACACCTACACACACAACTGAGTACAATACCCTATCGCCAAATATACTTTATGTTGTGATAAGTAGTAAGAGAAGCCTATACAGTCAGTGACCAAACAGGAGCCAGCATTGGTATCATTTGGTAGCTCATTTGCATATATTTAATGCTGTTTTCTGATTGATCGGTCGGTTGGTGGAAAAAATTATGGGAGGAAATGTTTTCTTTGAGTGAGACGATCCCCTCAGGGTTTGTAATAAGGGATACAAAAAAAAAAAAACGGGCACATAACACTCGACGAACAATTATAGACGTTACAAACGATAACACCGTCACACATAAACATTACAAACAAAATACATTCACAAACGATAAAAATGTCAAAAATGAATTGTCTCTTTCTTGAATGGTTGGTGGCTCTTAAAAGAGCTTTTGGGTTCTAGATTGGTTCTGCCGGTGTCTTCTATGCCATCGGGCAGAACGGGCATTCACACAGTGGTTAGATGGTCTTTGTTGCTATGGTTCTTGCAATCTCCACAATCTCGTCCCTCATTTTGCCTTTGCCTTATTGATGTCTTGCTCTGTGCCGGTATTTGCACACGCAGGTGCATTTCTTCTTCTTCTTTGTTTTCTTAATCCTATTTCTTTTTCTTTTCTTTTTCCAGCCATTTATCCACAATCAGCCACTCTTCGTCACAGGCTTCCGCCACCTCAGCCCACTCACCGTTGGCCAGTACGGTCATCATCTCTTGTTCTGTGATCTCCACGGGCTACTCGCTTCGGACTCTAAACGGAGGCTCCTCGTCCAAGTCCCAATTCCCCGTTGTAGACGATACATCATCAGGCTCCAGTCTTCCGTTGTTGACGAGGCATCGTGAAAGTCCCACACCTCTTCCTCGTTTCTTTTTTGGCGGTGAAGTTCCGCTACTGCTGCTGCTACGGAGAGGCGAAATCCATGATTGGGCGAGACAATAGGAGGTAAGATCGTGCTTCCTGGAGTTTCGAAAGGCCAATGCGGGGACGAGCCGAATGACAATGGTGTGCGCAGAGGTGTAAGATATTTTGGAGACGGAGAAAGGGCGATGGTCACCTTGGTATCAGCGATTTTACGAGGTGTCTCCTTCTTCTTATTGTCGTTAATCACCGTCTTCGACGTGGAAAGAATGTTTATAATTTGTCGCTTCATGATGAGTAATGCGATGTACTCTGGGGGGTGTACGCCGAAATAGGAGAGAATTGCGAAGCGAGTTGTCGACGCACGAGTGTGTTGAGACGCGAATCACTTAACGAGAAAAATTGCTCCCATGATCGTTTTTGTTGCTGCTACGATTACTGTTACTGCTGCTAGCTGTCGATGGGGTTCTTCTTCTGAACGGTATCTTCGGATCTTCTCGACCGCGAGTCGGACGAGATGCTTTCTTCCTTGCATTTTTCGTAGTAAGGACGGTTTGTCTTTGTCCCGTGCGGTTTATAACCCTTTTCCCACGTCCTCTTTGTCTTCCTCCTATCTGGTGCGACAGTGCCGCTTTGGTACAAGTCATGACTTTTCGTTTCATACCTTGACCGGTTTCTCTTGTTCTGCGAGCGGCTGATCGTGTGAGGTTTTCTCCAGCCACCACGTCTTCTAGAATACCGGCTCCCATGGTCAAAGCCTGTTTTTCTACTTCTTTGCTTAAACTTATGGCTCTTTTCTTGAGGCCGTCTTAAACAATCCCGAAAGCATCCCGCCGAGACCGTAACTTTGTTGGTTTCCCGGTCTAAGAAACACGGGTAGACGTTCGTTGACCATGATGTTTGATCTTCTTTGTCTTGAGCGATAATGAAAAGTACGACGTCCTCGGTAACATTATATATTTAATCTCTTCCCTACAGGAAGGCTCAAACGTTGTTAATCAGTTAATGGAAGTGTAAAATGACTATCTGTCTTGCTGATGTAAATGGCAGTTTTTTCCCCTTTCCGTGGCGGATAACGATTTCGATCGGATCGATAGAGTTTTGGTTGACTAGGTAATATTATATGATAGGTGGTGTATTCTCTACGGATTGGCCTCGAACGTGCGATGTCGAAACTCTAAACAATAGTACTTCTTGATCGCCTACGGCTTGAGGAATAATAATGTCGGTGTACACAAACAGATGCTCAATGTTCTCTGACTTCCAAGGTTGATTACCGTACCGCCAATTCTGGATGATCACACACATATCGTCACATCCGAAACTCTGACATATTTTTCCTTTGAATACTATGACTCGTCCATTTGCAGCATTCTTTTTCAAACGTCCGTTATAAACTAGCCCATCAATCTCAACAACTCTCGGTTGTTTACAGGTAAATACATTCTCTCTCCGATGGTAACGGTATTCACTTCTCTCAACGATTTTAACCAGATTTGTGTAATCTCTGTTGGTTTGCAGCTCTCCAAAATCATTCATTCGTTTCGGGAGAAATCTGGTGCCACGATTTAGGGTACCTGAAACTCGTTAAACCGACTTCACATGCGCCATTGAGATGCAGAGGTCTTGGAAGTTTGTTTCGAAATTCCGTCCCTGTATTTTCAGGACACACATTCATGGAACCATTGCTCGGCAGCGTCACGTAAAACGATTTAGCCATGGTAACGTCTCGTTTTTTAATTAAAGTATTGTCAAATTGAACAACTTTATAATTGAACAACATTGGTGACCCAACTCTTGAATTTGGAAGGGTAACCGTACCAAATTACTTGATATTCTTTCGTTCCGTCTTTACTCTTTCGTGATCGGAGAATCTTCTCGATTTTATCAATCGCGTATTATTTCCTTTTTACCGATCTTTTGTAATTCTTCTCAATAATAGGTACCGGCCACTTCTTCTCCTTTGAAATCTTTAACCGCATACATGACGGGTTGACGTGGATCACTTTGTCGACGACAAAAACTTCTTTGGCCCATCGTGACAGATAACCTTTGCGAAACGGCCGTGTGACCACACTCAAGCAAACGACGGCTCCTGTTTGCAAGGTTTTATTCGACATATTTCTTCTTACACGATTTACCGTATAAAGCTTCCCGGCCCTCCAATTCATTGCGCTCGTGGACATCTTTCGAAGCCTGTCTGACGCCGCGATGACGAGCACGTTGTAGACGGCAAGAAGTTCGGGCAGCACTTCGATGTATTTGTAAGTGTTGTTTGTGGTGAAGTAGCGCCACATTCGGGTTTTGAGCGTACGGTTGAATCTTTCTACCACGCTGGCTTTGGTTTCTTTTTTGGTATATCCTGGGAAGACGACAAAGAACTTATCGTTCCTGTCCGCTATTCAAAGAGCATCAGGAGAGACGGTCCGGGCAGATTTCTCACCAGATCCATTACCAAGGAATATAGACTGGTCTACGACAAACGTGTTACCCAGGCATATCTTACGACCCTCACGTAGGGTTATTGAAGGAGCACCATCACCAACACTCTGACGTCGTCTTTGTTTTGCTGTGATTGGTCAGAAAGAACATGAAAGAGATAGATGAGACGTGACTTAATTCATTAACTGAAAAATTTCACTCCAAACCAACCATACGTATTCTAAACGAGGAAGAGGCATTTGTATGGAATCGGTTATGGTGACATATGCTTGCAAAAAGTCTGCGTACAAAAATCACAGAGTACGAACATTTTCTTAGACTGGTGAAACAGGATATAAAGAAAAACACTTGGATCCCGTGTATTTCACCTGTGTTTCTTCTCGATTCCGAGGAAGAATCACACAGAGAGGCGATGATAAAGATTTTGCGAAACTTCACTTGCAGATTGTACATAGATGGACAAATGTAAGCCTTCATGCCGAAAACTTTTCATGGCTGGTTGAAGAGAAAAAACGTAACAGTCCGTATTGAATATACGATCATCCAAGCCGTGTACGTTCCCGCACTGAACTTTCTATGTAGATACAGAAAGACCGCCACCATTATCATTGTGATGTCATTGTTGCTTTGCTCTGATTGGGTAAAAAGAAGATAAACAGGAAACATTTCTGGTCTGGTTCATTCTTTCATCATACATCAAAGAAGCAATATGGGGACTAGTGTAACACCTAAGAACAACAATATGAGAGACTGTTCCGGATGAAAATGTAAAGCAGCGCCGGTGTCAGCTATGATACATTCACAGGCATAAAAAACCCCACATCATGAGAACAGTAACAAAGTAGCAAAGACCCCCTCGGAAATCACTGGGGGAGAGATCAGGCATAGGGTGCGCGACGAATCTTGCGACCCTGACATCTATGGAGAGTATACCGATTTAGGAGACTTCACACCGCCGTTCTACAACGCTGAAGGTTGTCTCGCTGCGTTTATGCCCCCTATAGGATGCGGCATGGATGAAGAAAGAGAAGTACTGGGACATTTGTTGAAAGAGACAGATGAGTATGGAACAAAACAGCATTGACCGTCGAATTCAAGCTGACAGAAGAAGAGTTTCTCTTGTTTAAAGAGAAAAAGAACGGGCCAAAATTCGTAAAAGCGATGACGGAGATAGCACACGATTTGCTGGAAGCCCAATTAAAACAAGCCACAAAGGTCAACGTTCTGATCGAGAAGACCTTCGAAAAAGGAAAGGCGAAATGAAAAGATCCGACGCCCTTTGATTACAGATCTGCCCCTAAAAAAACTTTTCAAAGAGCTGGAAAAAAAGATAAAGGAACGGTTAGCGAAAACGACGAAGAAGAGAAGGTTATGAAATTACTGAGAGACGTCATCTACAGAACGCTGGTCAGCTACGCTGATCGATTGACACATCTTGCTGCCAAATGCAAAGTAATGGACAGTTCGTGGGACTTGATTATTGAAAGAAAGGGAAAAAACGATGGCGAAAGGAGTACAAAACCGTGGCAAAAACAACCTCTTACACATCGATTTCACTTGACCTTTGGACATCGAATAAGACACACCATGTCTCAATAACTACCGACATCAAGAACAACCACGCTTACTTTCCCTAATGGGTTTGGAAGGAGGATGGTGACAAGGGAAACACACTCCATCATAGCTTACTATCGGTTCGGTTTGGCACGCAAGTTCGACAACAGAGTACGAAAAACATCTGCCGTCAGAACACCACCAAAGTACCAGAGTCAAAGACACTTTTGCAACTTTGCAGCTAGAGACAACAACTGGGGGAAAGCAAGCATGTCCGAACCTCGTAGGAGTTCACACACTACGAAATTTGGAGATTTCATATTTTTGCCAACCATTACAAAAAAAAAGCCCTGGAGAGGACAACAAGGATGTCTCAGTTACCTTGGAAAAGAGGAACCACCTCGTACCGAATTCACTTGGAGAGTCTAGAAATTCTGAAGAGGTACAAGAGCAAAGACGGCGGCCAACATCAGTGTACTACAGAAGGAGGACAGTAAATCGAACGACCGATACAAAACCCAAAGGCTCTTCTGAGAGCCACCAACCATTCAAGAAAGAGAAAATTCATTTTTGACATTCTTATTATTTGTGAATGTGTTTTTTTTTCTTCAAGAAAGAGAAAATTCATTTCTGACATTCTTATTGTTTGTGAATGTTATTTTGTTCAAGAAAGAGAAAATTCATTTTTGACCGTTCTTGTCGTTTGTAAATGTATTTTTGTTTTGTGACATTGTTTGTAACGTCCATATTTGTTCGTCGAGTGTACAAACCCTGGAACCTTATCCCCCGATGATGAAACATTTTCCCTACCAACCAATGGAAAATATAGGCAGACGGTCGTATATGAACCAATCCCTCCAAACAAAGGGAGAGACGGTCGTATGATAAAATTCGAGAAGCCTATAAGTCAGTGACCAATCAGAAAACTGCATATCTACCTACTGAGGTGTAGCGGTTATCATACCTGTCTACAGACCACGAGGCCCTGGGTTTAAGCCTGGGTTGGGTAGACACGCCAGTGTACCGCAACTGGTTATCAAAGGCCGTGGACATTGACTTGGTTGTCGATGTTATGTCTGTCCGTATGTCGTACCTGTGTTCTCGTCCGGGTCGTATTAAGCGTTTCGTGATAGCATTGTTACTATCATAACCGAATACGCAGGCGACGACCCCGTCATTGTAATTGTGTGTTCACTTGCCGTCGTCGTCGTCGAAAACTGCATTAAGTGAGCAAGTGAGCTATCAGGTGATAGCAATTCTGGCTCCTGTTTGGTGACTGACTGTAGAGGCTTCTTTCACTATTGTGATAAAATAACAACAAAATATATGCGCGCGCGAATAGTGAAGTGAAGTGCGTGAGTGGGTGGGTAGTTATCTCTGATTTTGTTCTGTTGATACTTTCTTTACTAACTCTTAGCAGCTTTCTTTTGATTTGGTTTGTTTTCTGTAATTTCAGAAATAAGTTATTCATTGTCATCATGTGTACTATGACTCTTGTTTAATGGAAACATTCAAGTATTTGTTAAGTTGTCAAGCAAGTTAAGCAAGTAAAAGTAACATTTTTGTTACTAACAAAAATGGTAAAGAAGCTACTTGGAGATATTAAGTTTAAAGCTTATCTGGAGTCTTATCTGTGTTACAATGACTGGCTGACTGGTGCAGTAAGTCTACTACGAAAGGTTGACGCACTCGTGCTCATTTTTTAACAATTAATTAATGTATTTAAAGAAAATTTATTTACCTTTTTACTATTTGAATTATTTTCCCCCGAACTTTTCTGAAGTGCTAAATCATTACCCATACTAGACTCTGTTTTACTACTTCCATGACATATCCAAAATCGCAGCCAAAATCATGATAGAATACAAAAAGACTTTGAGGAATATGAGGATGTAAAATTACAACTAGTCTGATTTTAGTTGCTTCTACACAAATGATACAAAACTTAAATCTTAATATGCTTTTTGAATGGTTTGTTCGCCAATTTGTTTCTTTTGGAGCTCTCTATTTATGCATTTGATCCATGAATGAATCCTGTAACAATTGTTATGCATGTTATGAATAACATATGACGAAGACACTATTGCAAGGTTAATCGTCATGCATGCTATGAATAACAAATTGACGCTATTGCAAGGTTAATCGTAAAATTACAAATTTACCGATAAAAGAATTCGGCGCCACCGACAAAAATATAGTCCGAATGCAAAAAAACTCAAAAAGAAGGTCATCGTTCCAAAATCGCAGAACGAGTGCCATAGCCTAACGTTAATATTCATTTTTTTAATCTGTTTGGTCGTTTATGATGAAAGTTATCACCTTGACCTTTTCAATTTTACCGACAGCTTTACCGAAACACACCACCCCCTCCTTTCCCCCATCCCCTTCTTCCTTTGTAAAATTACATATTTACCGATAAAAGGGTTCGGCGCTTCAAGCCTGTGGTGTAGCGGTTATCATACCTGTCTACAGACCACGAGGCCCCGCAATCCACGCCAGTGCACCACAACTGGTTATCAAAGGCCGTGGACATTGACTTGGTTGTCGATGTTATGTCTGTCCGTACGTCGTACCTGTCTCGTCCGGGTCGTCGTTTCGTGATCGTATTACGCAGGCGACGACCCCGTCATTGTTTGTGTGTTCAACTCTCTCTCGACAAAAATATAGCATTTGCCCCCAAAAACTTTGAAAAGCAAAAAAAGAAGATCATCCCTCCAAAATCGCGAATAACGTTAATATTTTTTTAATCTGTTTGCGATGATGAAAGGTTTACGACCCCGTCATTTACCGACAGCTTTTCAATTTTGACAGTTTAACTCCCCCTTCCCCATCCTCTCCTTCGACAAAATTATATATCCGATAAAAGAGTTCGGCGCTACCGACAAAATTATATTCCACATTCAGGCCTCAGGACTCCCAAACGTCGAAAACTTTGAAAAGCAAAAAATAAAAGGTCATTAGTCCAAAATCGCAGAACGAGTGATTTATTTTTTTAATCTGTTTGGTCAAAGTTTTCTTTGTTTTTGATGGAAGTTTTACCGACGCGGACCTTGATTTACCGACAGGTCTTTAATTTTACCGACAGCTTTACCGAAACACCCCCTTCCCCCTCTTCCCGTAGGCCTGAGGAAGAAATAAAACAGAAATGATGGACGAACAATGGTAACAGAAGAAGGTGATTGTTGTTTTGGAAAAGACTGGGAATTTTAACCTCAGCCACCAAGGTGAATTGGTAAGTTTGGTTAACGCGAATTTCACTTGATCAGGCTACGTTAGGCCTACCTTACGTGTTAGGTGGCCTTAACTTCCTAAATCTAAGGCTACTGCTAACGTTAGGCCCTAACGTTGGGCCTATCACTAGCAGTTAGGCTAGGCCACACTTAGTGAGAAACACCTCACTCAGTTGGCACTAGCCTAGGCCTAGCCTACTTGCTTTATGCAAGGCAACACATATAGCCTAGGCCCTACCGACTGTGACATGACTGAGTGAGACAATGCATATAGCCTACACCAAACGTTTTTTTTTTTTTGCATGTTGTCTGCATAAATTACAGTTTTTGTTTTAAAGTTTCCTTATTTGTGAAATATTTGTTGATTTCTTTTGTTAATAGGCCTAGTACTAGGCTAGGCCTAGCCTATACTGGTTTGTGTGGTGTTTTTAAAAAGGCCTATCCTAACTAGGCCCATACACACGTTTTATAGCTGTCAATGTCATTGTAAGCTAGCCTAGGTTTTTTGTATTCTTACAGAATCTAAGGCTTTGTTATTTTTTTGGCTTGTAGGCCTAGGTGGGTGTTTGTATTGAGTGTAGGCCTAGGCTGATTGAGTTTGTGTTGAGTGTAGGCTCGTTGAGTGTGTATCTATGTTAAGGTATTTATTTAGCTAGTATTGTTGGGCCTAGTATTATTTCTTTTTCGGGTCATTGCTTTTGGCTTTCTGCTTCTGTTTATGGTCATGGAGAGTTCTATTTGTTGTGATAGCTGTGTTATGAGGGTTAATTTTGAGGAGTCCGGTGTGACATGTGGTTTGAGGAAGCATCAATTGATAGTTTTGTATTTGTTTGTTCAAAGTGTATAAGGTTGAAGGCTTTGGAGTTAAGACTTTCTGGTTAAAGTTGTATCATTGAAAAGGTTAATATGCCAGTGTGCAGAGTGAGATTAGTGGTTTAGATGTGGGTAGTCAGACATGTGATGTTGATAGTTCCTTGGGTGAGGAAGTTGATAATGATAGGCTTCTGTTCAGGCAGATAGTCTTGGATCAAGTTTAGTTGACAGGCTTCATGTTGGATTGTCTGTAGTTGATGATTGTACAGGTGCCATTGATAGTGAGGCTTTTGATTCATCTGGTACTTTGCATGCATATACTGTTAGGGATAAGGTATAGGGAATTCACTTGTAAGATATGTTGACAAGAGTATTGTGGAGTAGATGATAGTAGCAGGATTAGGGTGTGTCTTCCAGGGGCTAGAAATGATGACATGAGTTCTGGTCTTGAAACTTTATGTAAGGGTGAAGATACTGTGGTAGTTTCTGTAGTGATCTGCACAAGATCACACCTTTTGCTATAAGGTCATTTAAGGTGACTCAACGCATGTTACAGTTAGAGCAAGAATATAGATTACAGTAACACGTTAAGCTCTGGTTTATTGTTTCATTTATTATATCTTTTATTCCGATCACGACATGGTGTCAGAAGCATGAACGAACTTACTCCTTTTTCTAGTATGGAAAATATGTTGTTTTGGATATGGGGTACAAATATCGTCAAATTCGCAGCCGGAAATTCGTAGTTGAAACGGACTAAAGTAACAAAACCTAGCGTTAACTATCTCACATACATCCTAACATGCAACGAACATTTTTCGATCGGAAGCTCCGCGAATTATCGAAGTAACTACGATGTATAGCGTTATTTTGGACATCAAATACACTCTAAAACAGTGACAAATTTTGATTCCATCAACAATTAAATCTCAGGAACGTGAGTACCGTCAATTTGTTTCGCCTGTTGAATTTGAACTCCGCTCAACGTCAAAGGCTAACAGTAACGTTAACACAGTAACAACACTGAAATAGATCATGGAAAATTTGAAAGCGCCCCTCGAAATGGATTTTGAGGGTCCCAATGTGGCAGACAAATGGCGGAGATGGAAAGAAACGATGGAACTGTACATTAGTTTAAGCATGCCTGACAAACAGGGAAAGGATCAATGCAAAGCATTCCTATACTTAATTGGCCAAGAGGGCAGAGACATACATAATACAATGTCATTCAGTGATAGCGAAAAGGACAAATTATCAGTCTTATTCCAAAAGTTTGAAGACTATTGTACTCCCAAACAGAATACCACTGTTGAACGATACAAGTTTAACTCCCGTGCGCAGGGCAAATCGGAAACAATTGACAAGTATGTTACAGAATTGCGCCTAATAGCAAAAAACTGCAAGTTTGGAACTCTCGAGGATGAACTTATTAGGGATCGCATCGTTTGTGGATGCCCATCTGAACATGTCAAGGAAAGACTCCTTCGGGAAGAGGAACTCACACTCAACAAAGCACTCACAATCTGCAGAGCAAGTGAAGAAAGTGAAAAGCAAATGCAGTGCATAAGTGATGAACAAGGTGTTCATGCAGTCAAATTAAAACAACTATACGATCAAAGGCGCAAACCACAACAAAGCACTCATCGGGCTAATCATGTCAGTGGGAATAGCAGTGCCAATGCTAAACCCAGTGGCAATAGTAGCCAAGGATATCAGCACAACAGAAATCGATCATTCTCTCAAAATTCTCGTAACTGTTGGAACTGGAAAAAATCATGGTAGGAACAACTGTCCAGCATATGGCAAGGAGTGCCATAACTGTGGTAAAATGAACCACCTTAGTAAGTACTGTCGATCAAGACCAAAACGCAATGTCCACTCAATGGAACAAGGTGAGGACCATGTAAGCTCTGACTTAGAACCGCTGTTCATTGGTGCCGTAAACAAGGCTCACAATAAGGAAATCAGATCTGATGAATATCTTATAACACTACCTATTGCTGGGACAAACAAAAGTGTGAAATTCAAAGTGGACACTGGAGCTCAGGCAAATATAATACCTGAGTCCACATTCAAACAACTGGAAAACGTGAAACTTGATTCTTCAAAACCAATGATCAAACTGACTAGTTACTCAGGAAATGTACTGCCAGTCAAGGGCAGATGTGTTTCGGTATGCAAAGGACGAGAATTGGAATTTTTTGTTGTGGACACAGACCAAGTAGCCATCCTTGGGTTTAAAGCGTCGCAACAGCTTGGTCTAATCAAAGTAATCATGAATGTTAGCTCCACAGCAAACTTACAAGAACAATATCCTAAAGTATTCAATGGATTTGGATGTTTATCCAAACCATACAAGATATCAGTAGATCCCTCAGTTACCCCGGTTGTCAGTTACCCACGCAAGCAACCAGTTTCACTCCGCACACGCTTGAAACAATCTCTAGATGATATGGAACACAAACAAGTAATGCGAAAAGTGGATAAACCCACAGATTGGGTAAATGCAATGGTAGTAGTTGAAAAACCCCAGTCAAACAAATTGAGAATCTGTTTAGATCCTAGGCCTCTAAACAAGGCCATACAACGTGAACATTTCCAACTACCCACCATTGAAGACATTGCCACGCGTTTAGCTGGTGCCAAAATCTTTTCAAAGCTTGATGCTAATCACGGGTACTGGCAGATCCCCCTAGACGAAGAAAGTCAGTTGCTAACCACTTTTCATACCCCGTTTGGCAGATATTGCTATTTACGCATGCCATTTGGCATAAAATCAGCACAGGAAGTAGAGCTGTGAATGTTTAGGGATTTTAGTAAACGTGTACACGCCAAAAAAAGCGAGCGTGTATCGTGTACACGAGTTTAGTACCGTAATTTTCGGAAATACACCAAAATTGCTCCAAAATTACGAGGAGGAGTAAAAAAATCGCGCAACCAGTATGGCAAAAGTACTGACTGCATTGCTCAAATGGACGCCGAGTTTTGCTTTCCAAATCGTAAAAGGTTTACTTCCACAGTATAAATTATCATTTTTATGAAAAATATGCATGGAAATTCAGTTTAGAAAGAACAGATAACTTCCTTTAAATGTCACTTAAACTCAACATTGCGTAACTTTTTTTATCCTATTCGCTACGGCTTTCAAAGTTCTGTGAAAATCTTGCATACTGAGGCCTGTGATATACCTCACTGTAAAACATTTCAAAACTAAGCCACCACCACCAGGAAGTTTTGAAATATCAGTCCTCTTGAAAAAATGGCCGCCATCTTTGCGAAGCATGCAGAATTTCAGCTCTGTTAAAACCTTTTCTGTTTATTTATTATGCAATATTTTTTCTTTCTTGCAAAATTTATTTGACTCATCAGGTAATATTTACATGTAAATGTACTGATTGTCACAATTCAAGTGTTTTTTTGGTCGATAAAACGGGCCTTGATTGCATGGGATTTAAAGCCTTATGGCCTAATGTTAGGCCTATTGTTAGTTTCACTGTTTACTGCTGCACATTCGCGGTGCATTTTACAAGTTAGATTACTCAGATTTTGGCGAAATCAAAGTGCATAATATCCTCATTCATTGGTAATTGTGATTCGCTTATTTAAAAAGGATTATGCTAATCGGGTTTACAGTTTGTAAAATGTCATTGATTGGAGTTTTGTCAGCCGAATGTGTGTGTGATTTGAATCATGAATATTGATTATCAAGGGCAAGACACTATGATGTATGAAAAACGATTACTCGCAATAAAGTATTTAGTAAACGTTTACAAGATTTGCGAGCGTGTAGCGTGTACACGCTAAACGGTCACAGCTCTAACAGGAAGTATTCCAGAAACGGATGCAGCACCACTTCAGCGACATTCAAGGAGTGGAAACAGACATCGATGACATACTTGTTTGGGGACACACACAAGAGGAGCATGATGCTAGCTTACACGCAGTCTTACGCCGTTGCGAAGACATTGGCCTTACACTAAACAAAGACAAGTGTGAATTCAACGTTGCAGAGGTTACCTACATCGGACACAAAATCACCTCAACTGGCATCAGGGCTGACCCTGAGAAAACGAAAGCGATCAGAAACATGCCACCACCAAAGGACAAAAAAGGGGTGGAAAGACTTTTAGGAACTGTTAACTATTTAGCAAAGTTCATACCAAACATGTCCACACTCACTGCGCCTATTAGGGAACTGTTGAAACAAGAAAATCAGTTCATGTGGGGACTAGAACAGGAAAAAGCATTTGAAAAAATCAAAGATGTCCTTGCAGAGGCGCCAGACCTCACATATTTTGATGTGAAAGTACCAATTACTATTGCATGTGATGCGTCTAACAGTGGACTAGGTGCAGTGTTACTGCAAAACAACAAGCCAGTTGCATACGCATCCAGATCTCTTACAGAAGCAGAGACCAGATACGCACCCATAGAAAAAGAACTTCTAGCCATAGTATTTGCTTTAGAACGATTTAACCAATACACGTATGGTAATTTAGTACAAGTTAAATCAGATCACAAGCCACTAGAGGCAATTGTAACCAAACCTCTGGTATCAGCACCTGCCCGACTACAGCGCATGTTGTTGCGCATACAGAAGTACACTTTTGCTGTGAAATATGTGCCAGGCAAAGACTAAGAAGTGGCTGACACGCTGTCACGTGCATATATACAGGGCAACTGTGACAACAGCTTTGAAGTTGACAATGCTACACATGTCCACATGGTTATCACAAACCTTCCAGCATCAAATGCTAAACTTCAAGAAATAAGATCAGAGATAAAGAGTGACCCACAAATGCGGATACTCAAACAAACAGCCTTAAATGGATGGCCAGACGTCAAACACAAAACCCCAAAAGAAATCCAAGATTACTGGAACTTTAGGGATGAAATTTCAGTGGTAGAAGACATATTAATGAAGGGTCAAAGAATAGTGATTCCTCCCAAAATGAGAACAGAAATGCTCAACAAAATTCATGTTGGTCACATGGGTGTTGAGAAGTGCAAACAAAGGGCACGAGATGCTATTTTCTGGCCAGGGATAGGGAAAGAAATCAAAAATTTAACTAAATCCTGCCCAGAATGCCAGGAGATGAGACTCTCCAATCCAAAGGAGCCAATACTCACAGCCCCCACTCCCACAAGAGCATGGGAAATGGTAGCCACAGACCTGTTCCATTCAGGGACAGACAATTACCTCCTCATAGTTGATTACTACTCCAGGTTCATAGAAATTAGGAGACTTGAAAACACACTCTCTAAAACCGTCATAAATCACATGAAATCAGTATTTGCCACACATGGGATACCTGACATTGTCCAAAGTGACAATGGACCCCAATATACTTCACATGAGTTTGCCAATTTTGCAAAAGAATGGGAATTCTCTCATGTTACCACATCCCCTTACCACTCCCAAGCAAATGGGTTGGCAGAAAAATCTGTTCAAACCATAAAAAGACTACTGCAAAAAACGAAGTCTGAGGGAAAGGATCCGTATTTGGGCCTTTTGGAATACCGGAATACCACCATAAACAAAATTGGATCACCAGCTCAGTAAGCCATGAGTCGACGACTTCGATCTGTCCACCCCACGACCGAAGCTCAACTACAACCAAAAGTTGTAGACCCCCAACTAGTGAAGAAAGCCTCACTAGAAAAACAAGCAAGGCAGAAGGTTGATTATGACAAAGGGTCAAGGAAGCTCTCACCTTTAGAAAAGGGTGAAAGAGTTAGGGTCCAAACACAAAGTGGATGGAAACCAGCCACAATTTTAGAAAGGGCTCAGACTCCGCGCTCATACATATTAGAAACATCATGCATCATGCTCTTACCTCTCTTGTACACCTTTGTGTATAATAATCTGTCCTTCTGTACATCTGATCTTTAGAATGTCCAGGAAAAGATTTTGATAATCTGTCCTTCTGTACATGTGATCTCTAGAATATCTAGGAAGAGATTTTAATAATCTGTCCTTCAGTACCTCTGATCTCTAGAATGTCCAGGAAGAGATTTTAATAATCTGTCCTTCTGTACATCTGATCTCTAGAATGTCCACGAAGAGATTTTAATAATCTGTCCTTCTGTACATGTGATCTCTAGAATGTCCAGGAAGAGATTTTAATAATCTGTTCTTCTGTACATCTGATCTCTAGAATGTCCAGGAAGAGATTTTAATAATCTGTCCTTCTGTACATCTGATCTCTAGAATGTCCAGGAAGAGATTTTAATAATCTGTCCTTCTGTACGTACATCTGATCTCTAGAATGTCCAAGAAGAGATTTTAATAATCTGTCCTTCTGTACATGTGATCTCTAGAATATCCAGGAAGAGATTTTAATCTGATCTCTAGAATGTCCAGGAAGAGATTTTAATAATCTGTCCTTCTGTACATGTGATCTCTAGAATGTTTAGGATGAGATTTTAATAATCTGTCCTTCTGTACATGTGATCTCTAGAATGTCCAGGAAGAGATTTTGATAATCTGTCCTTCTGTACATCTGATCTCTAGAATGTCCAGGAAGAGATTTTGATAATCTGTCCTTCTGTACATGTGATCTCTAGAATGTCCAGGAAGAGATTTTAATAATCTGTCCTTCTTTACATGTGATCTCTAGAATGTCCAGGAAGAGATTTTAATAATCTGTCCTTCTGTACATGTGATCTCTAGAATGTCCAGGAAGAGATTTTAATAATCTGTCCTTCTGTACATGTGATCTCTAGAATGTCCAGGAAGAGATTTTAATAATCTGTCCTTCTGTACATGTGATCTCCAGAATGTCCAGGAAGAGATTTTAATAATCTGTCCTTCTGTACATGTGATCTCTAGAATGTCCAGGAACGGATTTTAATAATCTGTCCTTCTGTACATGTGATCTCTAGAATGTCCAGGATGAGATTTTAATAATCTGTCCTTCTGTACATCTGATCTCTAGAATGTCCAGGAAGAGATTTTAATAATCTGTCCTTCTGTACATCTGATCTCTAGAATGTCCAGGAAGAGATTTTAATAATCTGTCCTTCTGTACATGTGATATCTATAATGCCCAGGAAGAGATTTTAATAATCTGTCCTTCTGTACATCTGATCTCTAGAATGTCCAGGAAGAGATTTTAATAATCTGTCCTTCTGTACATCTGATCTCTAGAATGTCCAGGAAGAGATTTTGATAATCTGTCCTTCTGTACATCTGATCTCTAGAATGTCCAGGAAGAGATTTTAATAATCTGTCCTTCTGTACATGTGATCTCTAGAATGTCCAGGAAGAGATTTTAATAATCTGTCCTTCTGTACATCTGATTATTAACTTTCTTATGAAGATTTTCTAAGCAGCTTAGGGATGATTCTGATGCCCTTATAAAGCTTTTATCTCCAGGGAGTGACAGCATTGGATGCATGCAAAATCATTATATCTTCACAGTATGTGATACAATCCATGTGTGCAGTGATGCACTGTTTATCGTAACGATCTTTTGATTTTTCTCATCTGATCTTTCTCGATCGTGTTCAGGAATATTCAAAAGTGTTCATCTTGTGTGAATGTCGTCGAGGAATTTCAATATACCTGTGATTTTGCTCAGCGAGTTTGTGTCTCTTGCATTAATTAGGGGTGAAATGATGAGTGTGCTAATGGAAGCATCTATGGGTTTTAGTGTTAGCTCTTCATTTAATTGGATTGCAGTAATGATCAAGAGCAAAGTGCAGATTATTAGTGATTCAATTTATGTTTGTACTGAAGCTGATTATTGAACTACAAGTTAGAAGATGTGTCTTGGATTAAAAGTGGAAAATATATCACTTGGAAATATTTCATGCAAGTTTAAAAATTATTGTAATTTTTTTAAAATCAGGAGGTGTTTGCAGTGCTGCCTGTACTAGCATTGATGTACAGGCTTTCTGATGGATGGTGATCAGATGAACTTAGAGAGCGTTGACCTGGACTTGGGTCATATTTGGAAGTTTGATATTGTCAGTATTTGTTTGCAGTGGGAGTGGTTTGTTGTCGTTATTCTTTACTGGGAGAAACATGATATGTGAACAATTGTCACATGTGTGAAAGGGCAGGACATGCAACTACAGTAAATGAATAGGGTTCACCAGTAATTGCTCATGTAAAAGTTGACAAAACCACATTTAATCAATCAAAATTATTAATCTTACCTAGTTGTCAAGAGAGGAAACTGATATCAGCTGAGATTGTGTTTGAGGCATTTCTGTTTAAGTTGATCAAAGCATCCATAATTTGCCTTCAAGTTTCATACTGGATCTTATGATGAAGAACACAATTAGCAAACAATACAACTAGCAAACAATACATGTAGTAAACAATTGCAGACACTGCTAGCACAGATTCAAACAAGTTTTCAATGCCAGTGGACATATGGGCTTAATTCTAGGATACAAGTTTTGCAGTTGAACATGGCAATAAATATTGAGAAAAAAAAAAATTAAACAAGCCTGATAATTGATAACTTAAATTTGAATCTTAAGTTGCATTTGAAAACCTGTTATATGACAGCTGAGTGGTTGGACTTATTGTCAGTTTAAGCTGATTATGATGGGGACAGCAGGATTAGCGTTTTCAGAGTGGCTTTGTAGCTGGTTTCAAGTCATCACATTTTGGTACAAGACTGACCCATGTAAGTTCTTTAAATGAATTAGCTTTTGTTTGTCTGTTTGTTTTAGATGCACACACCTCCATGACTAAGTATCTTCTTGGATTAACAAATGAAGGTGGTGCTGGCTGGGTGGTCAACTGGGATCAGGGATGGAGCCAGGAAAAATTGTCAGGGGGCCAAGCCAAACCAAACAAGATTTGATGTGATAATGTGTTTTATGAGCAATTTGGTCATGATTAATGGAACATACTGTTACAAGGGTGCAGTCTTATTAGCTGGGAGCATAGGGTAGCTTAGCGAAATAATTGTGACACAGCGGACAAAAGCACCAAATTTGGGACAGATACTCTTTGGGACCTCACTAATATTAGCCTAGTAGTCCTCGTGAATTTTTACGCACATGCGCATAAATCACAATAAAACAAAATGGCCGCCATCTTGAAACAAAATGGTCGCCATCTTTAAATACAAAATAATTTTTTCGGGTTCTGCGAGACATTGAAAACTAAAATTGGTATCAAAACTTATTTTCGATGTCATTGAGTCTCACTTTTGACACTGCATTATCAGCAGAGCATTTAAAAAGACTCCCGCCAATATTGTGCTAAGGGCGCCCTCAATTTCCACTAAAAATTGTGTGCATTGATCGCTGCAAGTCCATAATTATGTAGAAGTGTTACTGGATGGACAAAAGGCGTGTGGCTTAACTAAGATCTATTAATTTATGTTACCTTGGAAGTACATCAGTTTATGGTGAGGTTTAAAATCACTTTTAACAGCCTAAGTATCCTGGGAACATTTTAAAACAATGTACAGTATGTGTAAAGAAACAAAAATTTGGTAAAATATTTTAGGTAAAGTTGTACAATTTTACTTCGAAACGTAGGCTTACGTTAAGTAACTTGCAGGTATGTGGGAGACCTTGCCCAAGTTATATAAGATGATATAATCAAAAATTCTTTCCGAAGTTATATCCAAGATCACTGAGCTACATGACACTCGGCTTCTTTCTCGAATTATTGGAGGAGATCTAATTGCATTGGAATCAAAGTATCATTTGGATTGCTTGACTAAGTTGAGAAATCACTATCGTAGTCATATCAAGAAGGTGAACAAGGAATCAGCAAATGACATTGAGAAAGTAAATTGTAGAGCTGACAAGTTACACTGAAAGAGCTGTGGAAGCTGGAACTCTCTTCAAGTCTTATGAGATCCACTCTCTTATGGTTGAAGAATCAATTGCTGGAAAGCTTCCCAGAAGCACAAGAACAGCGTGATGGTAAAAACTCTGTTATTGTTTTTCAAAGAAGTTATGCAAAATATGCTGATGCTTAGAAGAAATGTGGCTTCACAGAAGATGCTATGATTCTTGCCAAAGCTGCTAACATGACTTGTCCTTCTCCTTAAAAATTTGTTCCAGCAAATCATAACCACAAATTTACTGTAGCAAATAATGAGGCCACTTATTTTAGTTAAAGTAACTACACAATAAGGACATCATCCACTGCTAATATGATACGCAACACCAACTTCCACAACAACCCAGGACAAACAAGAGAACAAGTACAATGGAGCCATTGATAAGGGAAATTTGATCCTAATCACTCTGGTTTTCAGAATAAAGAAAATAAAGAGGAAAAGTCTAACCCGACCTAGATCAGGTTGGGTCTGACTGTTTCAAACTTTAAGGGGCAGAAGAACTAATGAAGATCAGCCAAAGTGACATATCAAACTACCAGGTCTTCAAGTTCACTTGCAGCTTCCACCAGAATGTCAAGAGAAATTATTGCCACCCAGCCTCAAGTCACATGTCGCCTTCATCCTAAATGGCTGTAACCTGAAAGATCAAGGCAGACGTAAATCACAGGTTTGCCTCACTATTGGTCACGCCATTCTCTATAACCAAAGAAGAATCAGCTGCCTGGTCTGTAAAAACTAGACACACTCTGGAACGTGAGCCTCCTCTCCCCATTTACTCTACATAGGCCTTAATATCCATGGGCTGACCAGAAGCAAGAAAGTCATCCAGCAACTGTATCTGATGGGTATCAGTATCTCATATGACAGGGTCAGTATTTCATATGACAGGGTTATGGAACTTGAGGACTGCATCACCACTTCTGTCTGTTAACGACTTAAAGGAGATGGTGTTGTAGCCCCAGCTAGTCTGCGGAAAGTGTTGTTTACTGTTGATGCTTTGGCAACCTAGATCATAAGCCTTACTCAACCACTTCTCTGGTGACATTCTTTCATGGGACTGCTATCAGCGTGTTTCAATTTCCAAGAAGGAATGCCCCCGGTCTCAGAGCAGACCACTATAATGATACCACCTTCTGGAAGCAAGCAACAGTCTCAGCTACAGCTATACCTTTGTACCTGCTATATGCCAAAACAGTTTCTCTTTAAGCCTATCCACACCCAACACCTAAGTTTATCATGAAAATTCAGGTATAACAATTACCAACCTGACTTCCTTCCCGTTCAGTGTATTGTGTTTCCACTCAAAACAATGATTGATTATCTGCCATATTCATGCACACCACAACCCATTTTGATGCCCCACAATGGCTTCAAATCAAACAGAGAAATTCAAAACTGATGAAAAGACAAAACAAAAAATTAGATTATATGTTAACTCTCAACTCAGAGAAGCATTTGTGTCACCATTTCTAAACCTTCAGGCAATGAACCAAGGGGTCCAGGGGCAAAGCCCAGAAAGCTGAGTAAAGATTTCATGGTTTTTCAAATCTCCTCAGATAACAGAGATGCAGAAGAAATTTGCTCTAAAAACTAGGAAAATTTGGGTAAAGAATCATGATTGGATATCACAAAAATGTGGAAAGTAAAGAAAAATGGCACCTGCATGTTTTTTGGGTAATTTGCAGCCAATTTTCTTTCTTGCCAAAATTAAATGAAAATATGTCAAATTTTGAAAGAAAAAGATAATCTTTTTCAGTCAAACTCTCTTTTCCCTCTTAAAATTTTGATCCGGTATGCTGATAAAGGCATCCGATCTTCCATGCAACTTACAAACTATGAAGTCTGCCACAAACCCACAGTGCATGCATACATTTCTGGTATTTTGTTTTGCAATAAAATGGTGAAAGCTGAAGCAAATTCTTTTAAAACACTGACCAAAATTGGGATTTTTTTCTATCAATTTAAACATTAGATCATGAAACAACTAATTATTAGGAACTATGAATTTGAGGATGGTGTAGATAAAAAGAATGCAAAACGTTTGAAATTTATTACGATGTGAAGGCCGCATTAAAAATGTGTCCCAAACACCCGACCATTAACCTAAATTTGGTCGGGTGATCATATTTGTATCCCCGCTTCCGAGTTGCATTACTTGCTCACTCACCCATTAAATTACACAATAAATTTTCCAAGCTCACGATGCGATTCGCACAGCGTTCAACAAATTGCCTGTCTAGACGCCCGGGGCAACTAATATTTTTGTTCGGGCATGTTACAAGTTGATATGCCTGCCGGGCAACCATAAATTGATGCAAACTAATTGAGTGAATTTTTCTTTAAAAACCTAATTCATATAATACACTGATTATACTTTAATATAACTGATGGAAATGACCAGAAAATAACTTAAATCAGACTTATTTCCAATATGAAATATTTTGTTATGTTATGAAATGATCTTAAACTTCACCAAAACAACATACATCAACATATATCACACACACACACACAAAATATAATGTACAGATGTATGGTCCAGGCCATCGAAGCTGGTTGAACATGTGCGCAATGCATGCTGTTTTGCTAGCGAGGCTTGCTCCTTTCAACCAATCATATCTCGCGTTAAAAGCTCATGCATATTTCTATCCAGTCACTGTTTCTTGCTGAGGTCTGTTCTGCTGTGTTAATGCACCACACGCAATAGGTCCAATACCCATTCCATGTACACATACAGTATCGACAGGGCATACCGTACGCTATATATACTGTACTTTTACATGCCACTTGTTTACTCAAAAGTTTTTTGAATTTTTGTGTTTCTTTTTTGATTTTATGGAGCCTGTTATTGCTTTATATTTGTAGAGAATATATGGATTACAATTTCCACTGTTTTTTGATAAGTGTAAGTCTTTTATTATTTATATAGCATTCTCAGTCAATATTGCCATTAAGAAATATTTAACCATAATGTGCATCGCCTCGTCCAATATTATCGTGATAATTGTCGGACAAGTGGATTTTGCTTTTGGGCAAGCATTTCTGTGCATATATATGCATGGCGGGCAAGTAAATTTTTGGGCGATTTGTCGAACGCTGGATTCGCATCGTAAACAAACTTCTCTTCTTACATTATTCATACGCAATGAGTTTACCTTCTGGACAACGGGCCAGGCTTATTGCACAAACATCCTTTCCATTTCAAATAAATTTACCTCTCCTTTACTTATGAAAATGACCAGAGGTAGATAAACTAGTCGTTTAGAAAACAGAATCAGTAGGAAATGAACAATATTTAATGTTTTTGTTCCCAATTATTACATATCATTTTGGCCTACATTTTCTTGTGCGGTTTGCGAATCGAGTAAATTTGTGTTTACACATGCTCATATGTTACTGTTTAGTAAAGTTTCTTGATAGTTTGTTTGAAATAAACATTTTAACATACATGTGCACAACACATCCATGAGATGATGGAATAAGTTCTCTCTGAAGGAACCAACCCCGCCCCGCTGTGCCTCTTGCGGCTCCCCCCTCCCATAATACCAATACCTGCAATAACAAACCCAGCTGCATAGATTGCTCTGGAGATCACTTTGCTTCCTCAAACTCCTGCCCCAAGTGGCTCAGAGAGGAGGTATTCAGGATTCAAACCATTCAAAATGTTTCCTATCCCGAGGCCAGAAAGATCTTGAACGCCAAATTTCCAAACCAACTCAGCCAAAATACCCGCACCTATTCCCAAGTGATCATTCACTCCAACCCTACCACCACCATTAAAACAACCCTTAACTCTCACCCACTCTCACTATCTCCAGAGACATCCAGACTGACATAACCTGGATCGACCAATATTCCACTCAGGAAAAAAACCTCCTATCCCCCTCCATCCATGCGCCCACCCCCATCTACCTCTTCCTCATCCACCAACACCTTAGGCCCCTCTCACTACCATGCTGCTTCCCTTCCCCACCCCAGGGAAAACCTATTCACTAACAACCCCCTCCAAAAAAAAAAAAAAAATCTCAACTCTCACAAGACCACCTCAACTCGACGTATAATCAAAGACAACTCACAAAACATCCACAAATCCTCGCCAACCAACATGGACCACCCCAAACCTCCGCATCCTTACCCTCTTTACCCCCCACCACTCAAACAAAAACACCAACTCAACACCAACTCAACACCAAGAGGACCCCCTCGTCGATTCAAACCAAACCTTCCCAATTCAAATTCCATCTTCACAACACCTACTCCCCCAGATCACCCCGCAATGACAGGAGAGACTCATCAATCAAACTTTCCTCCTCTTTGACCCTTCCCTTCATCAATCACAACCCCTTCCAAGACATGGAGCCTCCTCCAGACTTGGGGCCCCCCTCAGGGTTCCCCCTTTATCACCTCTAATAAAAGACATCATACAGTGGAATTGTCGCGGTCTCTTTACCAACTTCAAATAACTCAAACGTCTGATCTCTACCTTCAACCCCAGCATTATCTGCCTACAAGAAACCTTTCTCTCTTCCTCCGACTCCATCCCCACTCCAGGGTACACAGGATCCCATTTTATTACCCAAAACACCAGGAAAGCATCTGGCGGCTCCTCTATTTAAGTCAGAAATGATATTCCCTCTGCCACATTCCTATTCAATCCGACCTTCAGGCTACTTGCCGTCTCGTAACCTTACACAAAACCATCACCTTTTGCAACCTTTTCATCCCCCCAACTACCTCTTACTCTCCCCCCCACCCCTCTTTTCTTGACAACCTCATCTCCCAACTTCCCAAGCCCTTTATTCTGACAGGTGATTTCAACGCACACAACCCCCTTTTGGGTTCCTCTACTTTACTTTCAGAGGGAAACAAACCAAAAATCCCCTGAACACCACAACCTTGCCTTCTTAACAACGGCTCCCCTACTTATTTACACGCAGGTACTGGCACTTTCACCAATCTCGACCTCTCCATCTGTGACCCCTCCCTATTTGTTGACTTCTTGGACTGGAAGGTTTACCCTTCACTCTGTGGGAGTGACCATTTCCCCATCCTCATCTCCACCCCAACCCCCTTGTCTCACCCTTTCCCAACCAACTGGAGATTACAGCACGCAGACTGGGGCCTCTACTCCACTCTGTGCAATGTCTCCATCACTAACGACATCTTTCTCTCCAATCACCCCATCTCTCTCTTCACCTCTAAACTCTTGGAGGTTTCCAATTACACTATCCCCACTTCTACCATCACCCCACAGAACTTCAAACCCTGCTTCACCACTGACTGCAAAAAAGCCATCTCCTTCAAAGGGAAAAGCTCTTCTAACAACATCTTTCACCTCATCCATAACAACATTTCTCACCTCATCCATAACAACACCTCTCACCTCATCCATAACAACACCTCTCACCTCATCCATAACAACACCTCTCCACTCATCCATAACATGTCAACACCTCAACACCTCTCACCTCATCCATAACAACACCTCTCACCTCATCCATAACAACATCTCTTACCTCATCCATAACAACATCTCTCACCTCATCCATAACAACATGTCTCACCTCATCCATAACAACATCTCTCACCTCATCCATAACAACACCTCTCACCTCATCCATAACAGCACCTCTCACCTCATCCATAACAACATCTCTTACTTCATCCTTAACAACATCTCTCACCTCATCCATAACAACACCTCTCACCTCATCCATAACAACACCTCTCACCTCATCCATAACAACACCTCTCACCTCATCCATAACAACACCTCTCACCTCATCCATAAGAACACCTCTCACCTCATACATAAGAACACCTCTCACCTCATCCATAACAACACTTAAATCACTGACCTCAAAGACATTAATGACTGCCTAGCCTTCACTTTCATCAATGCCTCTTCAAATGGCAATCTTTCTTACTCCTTCCGAAACCAGAAAATCGGTTAAAAAGAACCCTCTAAACTTCCAGTTCAACAATCAGGAAAAGTGCAATCTTCGATCTCTCCTCTGCCCTCAAAAAATGTGGGTCCTCCTCTCAAGGCCCTGATGGCATCCACTACAATCTGCTCATGAATCTCTCCAGGAACTCCTTAGAAATATTCCTCAAGATTTACAATTACCTGTGGTCCTCAAACTCTTTCCCCAACACCTAGAGAGAGGCCACCATCACCCCAATCCCCAAAACTAACAAATCCAATCCAAAAAACTACCGACCCATTGCTCTTACTGTACTTCCTGCCTCTGCAAGATCATGGAATGTATGGTCAACTACAGGCTCTGCTGGTACCTCGAGAGGAACTCCTTTCTCTCCCCCACTCAAAATGCTTTCAGAAAAAACGAAACTGCCTGGACCATGTCCTCAAACTTGACACCTTCATCCATGAAGCCTTCATCAGATATCATCACGCTATCTCAATCTTCTTCAACCTCGGAAAGGCCCTCGATACCACTTGGCGGTATGGTGTCCTCAGAGACCTTCACTCCTCCGGCCTTAGTGGCCCCCTCCTCTCCACCTTCATCCAGAACTTCTTTCACTTCCGCCACTTCAGAGTACTCATCGGAAACACCTACTCCCAAAGGTAAACCCAACAACTGGTATCCCCGAAGGCAGCATTCTCTACCACACTCTTTATCCTCAAAATTAACAACATCACCAAAACTCTCACCCCCAACATCAAAAGCTTCCTCTATGTCGAAGATTTCACTATCTACTTATCCTCTCCATGCTTCCATACTCTCAAAAATAACCTACAACACTGTCTGGACAGTCTGGCTCACTGGAGTGACTCGAAGCTTGGCAAAACTTGTGGAATCACGAAACCAGTAACAAACTTCACACCATCAAACCCAAAGTTGGGACCAACACCCCTCTGCACAGTCACAACTGCAGGGAAGACATTTTCCTCACCTGCATCCGCCTCGGCGACTCCTCTCTTACTCACTTCCATCTCTTATCCAGCTCCCCTGCCCCTGTCTGCCCTACTTGCAACACCGGTCTCTCTATCAAGTATATTTTTTAACCTGTTCCCTATACCAGAACTTCAGATCTCTTCTCTCCTCACTCTCCTTAATCTCGGACCTATTTGAAAACAATTCTTCCCCAACATCAATTTCCTTTAAAGCAACAACCTCTTTTACCACATATAATCTCCTCCCCTCCTCCCATTCTACACTAACCTTACACACCCCTTCATTTCACCTAAATTTGTCTTTACATTCAGCCTTTCCCCTTTATCTCCCTTACAAACCTTCTATCTCCTCACTATCCTAACTCTATACACCATAAGTTATTAACACCCTTTCGGCACACTTGACTCTGACTGTCACAGTGCCATTAAACATCAACAAACCAACCTCTGAAGGAAGTTTGGGAAGGAATTAAATGACTAATAATTTAATGATTTAAAAAAATACAAGCTCTGGACAAAATATTTGGCACGTGGGAGCCAGCAAAAATATTCAAACAAACAGGTCTTGATGTCCCGTCCCTCGATTTGCATGATACTGATATATGACAATGTTTGAAAGAATAATACAGTGTTGATAGGCTGAGCGATAGGGCCATGGCCAGGGGTGTCGGAAGGAACTTTGGCAGAAGGTGAGGGGGTGGGGGAGAAAGAGGGTGGAGAGGCTGTAATTGAGGGGCACTTTTTATTAAAAAAAATGGAAACTTTTGTCAGTTTTGGGAAAAGTGGGGGAACTCTCCCTGTCCCCCGGTTCCTACACATACAGTAGGCATATGGTTTGAGCATAAACCGCATTTAGGGAGCAAAAAGCACTTGCACCACCCCCTCTTTTTTCCAAATGTACTGTATACTGTTGTAAGGTGATTTTTTCTATCTTTTTGTGATTTTGTGACCCACCCCTTCCCCTCCAAAAACAACCCCAAACACACACACACTCACTATTGACTCTACCCCACAAATTCTGGATGGGCATATGAAAACAATTTGAACAGATTATGTCTTCTCTCTCATTAACTGACATAGTTTTAATATATCCAAAAATTTGTTGTTGTTGTTTAAAGTTTGTCAGTTTTGTGTTGAGAGCGATGTGACTTCTATACTATTTTCTCCAACTATTCATTCCATTTCATTTTGCCCTGCACTTTACCACCTAAATTTTGTTTTATATATTCATTTTCCGGGATTCTCTGTCTGTGGATGGGCATCTGTTTTCGGTGAGATCGTTCTTGTTTTTTTCCCTTCAGTTCTGACCAGACTTTCGCACCTTATCGTTACCTGTACAGCGGTTCTCCTATAGTAGTTCCCCAATTTTTTTCTTCTAGTTGCAGCGGGTCTCTCTGCCTTTGTTTTTTTTCCCTTCATCATGACAAAACACTTCTGCCTTGACCCTGACCCTCCCTCCCCTCCCCGTGACCCACCTGCTACCTCCATTGACCATTATTCAGTCCCAATCCCCAACATTCTAATAATACAGGCCACCAATAAACAAGATAGTTAAAAAAAAAGTTTCCCCTTTTCTAATTCACAGAGTGCTCCCAAGGCCTCGTCGGTACCCAAGGTCTCCACCCTCAGATTCGGCAATCTCCTGGTGCACTGCACCTACCATTACCATCTTCCTGACGTTTTCCACACCTACTCTCCCCTCCCACATCACTGCTGGCTACCTGATAATCTCTGTCACCCTTATATTCCTAACCCCCTCCATTGTTATAAGTGCCAGATGTATGGCCATGGTAAAGACTCCTGCCGCAGCCAAGCGCGCTGTGACAACTGTGGAGCCCTCGACCATGACAGCACCTTCTGCGCCAGCACCCCACACTGCACCAATTGCGACTGTACTCATCCAGCTAACCATCCCTCCTTCTCAAAAGACTGCCCCATTTGGTTCAGGAAAAGCAAATAACCAAACTAAAAACCCTTACTCCTAACATCACTTATTGGAGGCCAGGAGGCAATTTCTCACTTCTCTCCACACTAAACCATCCTACTCAAGTGCAGTCTCCTCTAACACCGATACCCCCCCCTCCCCTAACACAACTAAAACTAAGTCACATACCCAAACAGATCTCACCTGGCTCTTCTTACCCAATCCTAAGCCCATCACCATTGCCAACAACCCAACCACACCCATTACCCAAACCAGGGAGTTGCCATCTCCCTGCCCAAACCACCTCCACTTCTCTCCCCAACCTTCCTTCCTCCTCTAAGACTCCCGCCGTCCCCTACCCCAACACCTCTAATGCCATCAAACATCAAACTCAAACCAACCTGGCTAACAGTCATCCAATCAATCCAATGTGTAGTCTAATTGGGGTATAACTTTTGTAGTTGATAGCTCATTTGGGCTATAAATTGGGTTTGAAAAACCTCTTAAAAGCTAAAGAATGGCTAAATAGCTTAAATAGGGTTTTCACTCATATGATGCGATTGAATCTCTGGCTGTAAAATCACCAAAGTGTTAATAACTAACTGATTAAAAAAAAAACACCATTGAAAATCAGCACGAGTTCCCTGTCGCATGACCTGGGTTGTCGTACTCTTATCCACAATAACTTGTTTTTTGTTTGCAAGGCTACAGACTATTGCTGTAACTTGTGCATCAATCCAGTGCCTTTTAAAGTACATTCTTAGTGATAAGGGAAGAGGGGGTGGGGGTGGGGGGAGGCAGGTGGCAATACATACAAAAATGGACCTTTTTGATACATTTTGGACTTGTTATATGCCCTCTTTCCCCTTGGGTAAATTTTGCTTTCTTAGGAATTTTGCTTTATTTCTGGACAATTTTTTTGATTTTCAGAATATTTTCGTGAAAATTTCTTTCATTTTCTGGTAGTTTTCTGGTAGTTTTCTTCAATTTTGCTCATTTTCGAAAAAGTTTGCTTATTTTCTGGAACATTTGGCCAATTCTGGGGTAATTTCCTTCAGTTTCTGACAATTTTATTGGTTTTTTAGAATTGTGAATTTTTTTTTCATTTTCGGGTAGGCCTACTATGTTTTTATTTCTAGAAAATTTTTCTTTAATAATCAGAAATTTTGCTCCTTTTTGGGAAATTTTGCTCATTTTCGGAATATTTTGTTTATTTTTGGACAATTATGCTCACTTTCTGGAATTTGTTGGCCAATTTTTGGGAATTTCTTTCATTTCCGGATAAATTCCTTCGATTATAGCAAATTTTTCTTCCATTCTTGTTAAAATCACCGTTACATGTGTTAGGTATCTTAAAGGTTTCAGGGGTCAAGTAAATCCATCTACATTACAGAGGACTTCAAAGAAACTTAAAGATCGTTTTAGTTATATTTTGTTATAATGATTGCCACTTGAAGTGTATTTGTGGGATACTATTTGGCCTAGATGCTCATGATTCATTAATTGTTATAAATAATCATTTGCTTAGAATGGCTAATACATTAGCAATAGGTAAATTTATATCTTCTTGCCAGGATGTAAAATCCATCTTGATTTCATACAAAAGTATTTTGCTGTTGATATGTCTGTTTATGATTTCTATTTCACTTTAAAGCAAATAATGTCAATAAAATTTGCATCATATTGATGTTGAGGCTTAGCTATTTTAGGCTTACTTAAAAAACAGTTTTCACATGTATTCAAACGATATTAAAGCTCCCATACACAGTGGGGCAATTAGAGTTGTTGGCCTTTTGATGTCGAAACCACAGCCACAAGGGGGTAGGGGGTGGCATTGCCCTTGGCTCAAGAATAAGGGGGAAGAAGGTGCCCTTTTGAAATTGTGTGGATGGGTGCAAGAGGCGCCTTTTTGAAAGTTGTGGGTGGATCGGTCTGGGACCTGGAGGCTTCCTTTTAAAACTTATTTGAACTTATTCTAGATCATTCTTGAAGCTTGAAAACAAATAGATATCCACTCACTCACAAATACTACATAATACTTAGAGGTTTGTCACATACATTAAGTATTCATTTGACATAATTAAAGCATATCATTTTACCAGGGACACCGACACTGAGGGCCATGGTGGGAGGAGGTATTCCATTAATAATTTTCTTAGCAGCAATTTTCAAAAGAAGCCTTTTACTTGTTTGCCTGATGGGTAATTGTCAACATTGGTCCTGGCTCCCCACTCTTTGAACCCATAGGTGGAATTTGCATACCAAAAGTGTGGGAAAGTCAAATGTAACAAGCAAAAACTGTCAACTAAAAAGAGTGTCCCTTTTTTAAATAAAAAGTGTGGCTCATTTACTTTTAAAAAAATGCGCATAAACTTGATTTTCTGCTCTCTCCACTACCCCCGAGTTCCTTTGGGTCCCATAACAAAGATATTGCAGTGTCATTGTTCAGGGCTAGACCCAAATTGATTTTGCCCAGGGCTTGTAAGGTTTACCCACCCTTCTGGGCATTCTCAACCTTTTGTTGCTCCACTGCTAATCAAACCTTTTTTCCTTTCTAACAACTAAAGCCTACCCATTGCAATGTAACTTCCCTCCAACAAAAACAGTCTTATACCCACCCCAAAACATATATTGAGCTACTACATCATTTATGTTCTAGCATCACAATGATATTAAAGCTTCCTCTTGCATTTCCCCCAAAAATAAACATCAAACATGTATTAACAACCACCAACAAAAACAGGCTTGTAACCAACTCCCAAAATATGTTGAGCTAAAACATCATTGATGTTCTAGTTTTCAGTTCATTGTTTTACTTGGTAATAAGTGTTCTGAGAGTTTTGTGATTACAAAGAGCATTCTTGGGGAAGAGGATTCATATGGAAATTGGTCACGGTTGCAAGTAATATTATAGTTTTCAAACATTACTCAATTGGATATTTTTCTCCTTATGATGGAAATGTTGAATAAAAATCATAATTGGTATGTGAACAAGGTTAAGCTATAATTTTCTATTGTTAATCCAGCTGACTAACCATAGAACAGGGTAAATGCTAACGCTGGATGCACTTGGGCTACACCCTCATGCATCGCTTGCATTTTTCTATGGTTAATTCTCAGGATTAACCATAGAAAATTATAGTGTAAACGTTAATTCCTAATTTGGTATGAATTTACAGTTATTTTAGAGAGAATGTGTGAAGAAGACTAATTGGACTTTCTATAGAATATAAAGTTTATGTGGAAGAGCCCCCTCAATTCTACCTGCTTGAATTAATCTATTACAGCATCTAATTGATGGATTTTACCAAAAGGGCAGAATGGAATGAGGAGGGGTAGGATAAAAATAAGGAGAAGAGAGAATTAGGGGAAGGAGACAAATAAGGGGAGCAGAGAAAATGGTAAGAGAGAATTAGGGGTAGGGGAGAATTAAGGTGAGCAGAGAATAGGTAAGAGAGAATTAGGGGTAGGAGAGGAATAAGGGGAGCAGAGAAAATGGTAAGAGAATTAGGGGTAGAAGAGAATTAAGGGGAGCAGAGAATAGGTAAGAGAGAATTAGGGGTAGGAGAGAATTAGGGGTGGGAGAGAATTAAGGTGAGCAGAGAATGGGTAAGAGAATTAGGGAGAGCAGAGAATTAGGGGGAGGAGAGAATTAGTGAGAGCTGGGAGTTATGGGTAGTTGAGAGTTAGGTGGAGCAGGCAATTAGTGGAGAAGAGAATTAGGGGGAGGAGAGAAAATTTTGTATGGCTGACCTCCATGAGCTGACAAAGCTGCCTCTCTCTCATATCTCCTCCTGGCATCAAAATGCTGGGGCTGCCTCGAGGAAGGAGAGAATTTAGGGAGAAGAGAATTATAGGGAAGACTTCTTATTTGCTGTCTGTCTTTACCATGACCTGTTTCTGTCCTGTACTTGACCCTTAGTCATCTCATTAGTGACTGGGGAATGTATACTTTTTGGTAGCCTACACTTAATATTACTTTCTTATAATATTGACATCTGATGAGGCCTGAATGATTTAAACTGCTTTCTGTATATGGTCCATTTTGTGTGATGGGTGTTACGATTCAGAAATAATTTTAGAACTTCAGAATACTCAAATAGTAATTCTTATTATCCCAATGCAGTTACCATCCCCAGATATATCATATATGCTAACTTCACTCGGAATGAAAAAGTCAGAAAAAAGCTACGAGAGATGAGACCGAGGCTATCAAACATGCCCGACGGGTGTTACATGAATACACATTGGTGCACAAACATACTTACCTATGCCTTATCACTCCCTATCAAAGCATAGTCAGACAAATGCTACAACAGATGAGACCAAGGCTATCAAACATGCGTGACGGGTGTTACATAAAAACAGACAGGTTTTTTAAATTTGATAAATACATGTAAAACTCTGTGAAGTAAAAAGAGTAATTAGCATCTTGTAATCATCAAATGTAATTTAGAACTTCAAGCTAATATAAAGCATTATAAAAGCTGAGGAATTCAACAATCTGTAAGACTTTCGGCACTAAAATAATTGTTGTGACGGGTGTTACATTACATGTGACGGGTGTTTCATTACATGTGACGGGTGTTACATTACATGTGACGGGTGTTACATTACATGTGACGGGTGTTACATTACAAGTGGCGGGTGTTACATTACATGTGACGGGTGTTACATTACATGTGACGGGTGTAATATGGTGTCTGAAGTTTCTTTTGATCAATTTTGATTTTTTCCGTTTAAACACTTAAGATAATCTATTTTGAATGAAGTTTTTATCTCTATTGCACAAAATAAGCATTAATTACAAGTAAAACTATGAAAATGCAAAGGGTTACTATGTATATATCCTTTGGGGAATGATATCACTGACAGTGACGGACACCATGTTCTGGAAGGTGTTGTCACACCACACTATACAGTATGATGTTCACACACTGCACTGGACTACACTTTCAATGATTTTAGTATCTAAAACAAGATTTAAATGGCATAAATGCCTATTTTGATAACAAATTTATTTCAATTGACATCATTCCTAAAATTAGGGATGTCTTTGACTTTTTTTACTTTGTATATAACACCCATTACATAATTGTGTGATGGGTGTTACACATTTTGTTTTGTACCAGCCCTTACAGAATACTAGCTTGCAGCAAGCGTGCTGCAAGCTTGCAGCAAGTGTGCTGCAAACGTGCTGCAAGCTTGCACAAGCTTGCAGCATGTTTGCACAAGCTAAAAATATTAGCTTGTCGCATGTTTGTGAAGCTAAAAATTGATAGCTTGTCGCAAGCATGCTGCAAGCTAAAATTTCTGTATGGGAGAGGTTTGTAAATGATATAGCTAATTTCATTGACAGGATAGATATCAAAATAAACAAGTTGCATTTGAAGTATAGTTTGTATACACCATCCCTGTAGAGAGTTATACCAATTTGTCTTTTTACCCCAAACCATATGATCAGCACATCTAGAAACAATTGAAGTACTTAACACAAGGTTTAAAGGCTACAACTATAAATTGTACTATGAAATGTAAATAACTTTCTAAATCTCCTTAAGTTTTGAATGTCATTTACTTTCCATGTATTACATAAAGCATTTGGTACAATGTCTGTGACACCTGTCACACAATTTGTGACAGGTGTTACATGTTTTATTTTACTATATGTTTGGAAATAAATGAAATTTAATTTATTTTGTACAACTGATATATAGATTAGTCTGAATGAATATATTTGTTATACTTCATCCTAATATAGAGTTATAAAAACTTTTCTGAAAAAGTTTGATGGGTGTTACATTGACAATTTCTCAAACATGCTGAAAAGTTTCTCTTTAAGCCTACCCGTACAATTACCAATCCGACTTCCTGTTCAGTGTATTGTGTTTCCACTCCAAACAATGATTATTTATTTGCCATTCCCATGCACGCCACATCCAAGTAGCCCAAGGCTATTTGTATGTACAAGATTACACAAAGCCAGAGCTGTATAAGCAAGGCACTTTTGTGATTAAAATCACTCATCCGTGTTAGGTGTTTTAGAGGGAGAAGTTTGTTTTCAAACTGTCGATAAAAACAACTGTGTATCATAATGCCTGAGGTAATAATGTGCATCAACTGTGAATGATTGATGGACCATTTCTTCTTAAAGGAAAGATATTGCTTAATGAATACTGCTTCTAAAACCCAGTCATTAAGTCTACTACTGCATAAGTATGTATATTATATGCATGCATCAGGAAAATAAAGCTCATACCTTAACCACTAAAGCACATTCAATCTAAACAAATTAGTACACCATGAAAACAAATTGGTGAAACTTGATGGCAAAAATTAGCTCAAAAATTGCCATTTGTATCGCATGGTACCGCATAGAGGTTTGGATTCATTTTGCATAAATACTTGAAATATTTTGAAAATTTATGAAAATTCACATAAAAGCAACTAATCTGCTCCATAACATTATTTTCAAATTTCATGTTTTATGTCCATATTTCTTTGGAATTGAATCACTGCTAGGAGTAGAGTTACATGGTTGATACCATTGCTAGGAGTAGTGCTACAGTACATGGTTGATACCATTGCTAGGAGTAGTGCTACAGTACATGGTTTATATCATTGCTAGTAGTGCTACAGTACATGGTTGATACCATTGCTAGTAGTGCTACAGTACATGGTTGATATCATTGCTAGTAGTGCTACAGTACATGGTTGATACCATTGCTAGTAGTGCTACAGTACATGGTTTATATCATTGCTAGGAGTAGTGCTATAGTACATGGTTTATATCATTGCTAGTAGTGTTACAGTACATGGTTGATACCATTGCTAGGAGTAGTGCTACAGTACATGGTTGATACCATTGCTAGTAGTGCTACAGTACATGGTTGATACCATTGCTAGGAGTAGTGCTACAGTACATGGTTGATATCATTGCTAGGAGTAGTGCTATAGTACATGGTTTATATCATTGCTAGTAGTGCTATAGTACATGGTTGATACCATTGCTAGGAGTAGTGCTACAGTACATGGTTGATATCATTGCTAGGAGTAGTGCTATAGTACATGGTTTATATCATTGTTAGTAGTGCTACAGTACATGGTTGATACCATTGCTAGTAGTGCTACAGTACATGGTTGATACCATTGCTAGGAGTAGTGCTACAGTACATGGTTTATATCATTGCTAGTAGTGTTACAGTACATGGTTGATACCATTGCTAGGAGTAGTGCTACAGTACATGGTTTATATCATTGCTAGTAGTGTTACAGTACATGGTTGATATCATTGCTAGGAGTAGTGCTACAGTACATGGTTTATATCATTGCTAGTAGTGCTACAGTACATGGTTGATACCATTGCTAGGAGTAGTGTTACAGTACATGGTTTATATCATTGCTAGTAGTGTTACAGTACATGGTTGATATCACTGCTAGGAGTAGTGTTACATTGTTGATATCATTGCTAGGAGTAGTGTTACATGATTGATATCAATGCTAGGAGTAGAGTTACATGGTTGATACCATTGCTAGGAGTAGTGCTGCAGTACATGGTTTATATCATTGCTAGTAGTGCTACAGTACTTGCTTGATACCATTGCTAGGAGTAGTGCTACAGTACATGCTTGATACCATTGCTAGGGGTAGTGCTACAGTACATGGTTGATATCATTGCTAGGAGTAGTGCTACAGTACATGGTTTATATCATTGCTAGTAGTGCTACAGTACATGGTTGATACCATTGCTAGGAGTAGTGCTACAGCACATGCTTGATACCATTGCTAGGGTAGTGCTACAGTACATGGTTGATACCATTGCTAGGAGTAGTGCTACAGCACATGGTTTATATCATTGCTAGTAGTGCTACAGTACATGGTTGATACCATTGCTAGGAGTAGTGCTACAGCACATGCTTGATACCATTGCTAGGGTAGTGCTACAGTACATGGTTGATACCATTGCTAGGAGTAGTGCTACAGTACATGGTTTATATCATTGCTAGTAGTGCTACAGTACATGGTTGATACCATTGCTAGGAGTAGTGCTACAGTACATGCTTGATACCATTGCTAGGAGTAGTGCTACAGTACATGGTTGATACCATTGCTAGGAGTAGTGCTACAGTACATGGTTTATATCATTGCTAGTAGTGCTACAGTACATGCTTGATACCATTGCTAGGAGTAGTGCTACAGTACATGCTTGATACCATTGCTAGGGGTAGTGCTACAGTACATGGTTTATATCATTGCTAGTAGTGCTACAGTACATGGTTGATACCATTGCTAGGAGTAGTGTTACAGTACATGGTTTATATCATTGCTAGTAGTGCTACAGTACATGGTTGATATCATTGCTAGTAGTGCTACAGTACATGGTTGATAGCATTGTTGGGGGTAGTGTTACATGGTTGATATCATTGCTAGTAGTGCTACAGTACATGGTTGATAGCATTGTTGGGGGTAGTGTTACATGGTTGATATCATTGCTAGGAGTATAGTGTCACATGGTTGATACCATTGCTGGGAGTAGTGTTACATGATTGATATCACTGCTAGGAGTATAGTGTTACACGGGTGATATCATTGCTAGGAGTAGTGTTACATGATTGATATCACTGCTAGGAGTAGAGTTACATGGTTGATACCATTGCTAGGAGTAGTGATACAGTACATGGTTGATACCATTGTTGGGGGTAGTGTTACATGGTTGATATCATTGCTGGGAGTAGTGTTACATGGTTGATATTATTGCTGGGAGTAGTGTTACATGGTTGATATTATTGCTGGGAGTAGTGTTACATGGTTGATATTATTGCTGGGAGTAGTATTACATGGTTGATATCATTGCTAGGAGTAATGTCACATGGTTGATACCATTGCTGGGAGTAGTGTTACATGGTTGATACCATTGCTAGGAGTAGTGTTACATGGTTGATATCATTGCTAGGAGTAGTGCTACAGTACATGGTTTAAATCATTGCTAGTAGTGCTACAGTACATGGTTGATATCATTGCTAGTAGTGCTACAGTACATCATGGTTGATATCATTGCTAGTAGTGCTACAGTACATGCTTGATATCATTGCTAGTAGTGCTATAGTACATGGTTGATATCATTGCTAGTAGTGTTACAGTACATGGTTGATATTGCTAGGAGTAGTGTTACAGTACATTGTTGATATCATTGCTAGGAGTAGTGATACATGAATGATATCATTGCTAGGAGTAGTGTTACATGGTTGATATCATTGCTGGGAGTAGTGTTACATGGTTGATATCATTGCTAGGAGTAATGTTACATGGTTGATATCATTGCTGGGAGTAGTGTTACATGGTTGATATCATTGCTAGGAGTATAGTGTCACATGGTTGATACCATTGCTGGGAGTAGTGTTACATGGTTGATATAATTGCTAGGAGTAGTGTCACATGGTTGATATCATTGCTAGGAGTAATGTCACATGGTTGATACCATTGCTGGGAGTAGTGTTACATGGTTGATACAATTGCTAGGAGTAGTGTTACAGTACATGGTTTAAATCATTGCTAGTAGTGCTACAGTACATGGTTGATATCATTGCTAGTAGTGCTACAGTACATGGTTGATATCATTGCTAGTAGTGTTACAGTACATGGTTGATATCATTGCTGGGAGTAGTGTTACATGGTTGATATTATTGCTGGGAGTAGTGTTACATGGTTGATATTATTGCTGGGAGTAGTGTTACATGGTTGATATTATTGCTGGGAGTAGTGTTACATGGTTGATATCATTGCTAGGAGTAATGTCACATGGTTGATACCATTGCTGGGAGTAGTGTTACATGGTTGATACCATTGCTAGGAGTAGTGTTACATGGTTGATATCATTGCTAGGAGTAGTGCTACAGTACATGGTTTAAATCATTGCTAGTAGTGCTACAGTACATGGTTGATATCATTGCTAGTAGTGCTACAGTACATCATGGTTGATATCATTGCTAGTAGTGCTACAGTACATGCTTGATATCATTGCTAGTAGTGCTACAGTACATGGTTGATATCATTGCTAGTAGTGTTACAGTACATGGTTGATATTGCTAGGAGTAGTGTTACAGTACATTGTTGATATCATTGCTAGGAGTAGTGATACATGAATGATATCATTGCTAGGAGTAGTGTTACATGGTTGATATCATTGCTGGGAGTAGTGTTACATGGTTGATATCATTGCTAGGAGTAATGTTACATGGTTGATATCATTGCTGGGAGTAGTGTTACATGGTTGATATCATTGCTAGGAGTATAGTGTCACATGGTTGATACCATTGCTGGGAGTAGTGTTACATGGTTGATATAATTGCTAGGAGTAGTGTCACATGGTTGATACCATTGCTGGGAGTAGTGTTACATGGTTGATATAATTGCTAGGAGTAGTGTCACATGGTTGATATCATTGCTAGGAGTATAGTGTCACATGGTTGATACCATTGCTGTGAGTAGTGTTACATGGTTGATATCATTGCTAGGAGTAATGTCACATGGTTGATACCATTGCTGGGAGTAGTGTTACATGGTTGATACAATTGCTAGGAGTAGTGTTACAGTACATGGTTTAAATCATTGCTAGTAGTGCTACAGTACATGGTTGATATCATTGCTAGTAGTGCTACAGTACATGGTTGATATCATTGCTAGTAGTGTTACAGTACATGGTTGATATCATTGCTAGTAGTGTTACAGTACATGGTTGATATCATTGCTAGTAGTGTTACAGTACATGGTTGATATCATTGCTAGGAGTAGTGTTACAGTACATGGTTGATATCATTGCTGGGAGTAGTGTTACATGAATGATATCATTGCTAGGAGTAGTGTTACATGATTGATATCACTGCTAGGAGTAGAGTTACATGGTTGATATCATTGCTAGTAGTGCTACAGTACATGGTTGATATCATTGCTAGTAGTGCTACAGTACATGGTTGATACCATTGTTGGGGGTAGTGTTACATGGTTAATATCATTGCTAGGAGTATAGTATCACATGGTTGATACCATTGCTGGGAGTACCCTTACAAAAAAACCTGTGTCAGCTGTTGCAATTTCATGCATTAACACGCATGAAAACACAGGATAATCCCTGGTATTTGCCACTGTTTGACACTCTTTCTCACTCATTTCACAGAAAACACTGATTGACTCTCTTTTACACGTAAAACATGGAAACTACACTTCACAGGTTTTCCTGTGTCGAATAGGACAATGCGTGTCATACATGAAACAAGAGAAAACCTGTGTCATGAACACGTGACAAAACATGATTTCACAGGAATTTTTTTTTATTTAGCCACTGGACTATTCTTGAAGAAATACTGCCACCAATTTAATATCATTAAAAGAGATAACTTTTTATGAGTCTTTGCTAAAATACTGACAGTGGCAAGTTAGGCAGGTGAGCCAACTTTGATTCATCATGGTGGTCATTATGACCATAATGCTTGCATGTAGATGTTCATTGTAACTTAAGTTTTATTACTTGAAGTATATTATAATAATCGTATAATAATCGTATTGCTTATATAGCGCTTTAGACTGTCATAGACTGTATCAAAGCGCTTTACAATTATTACCCTGGTCACTGGGCCTTAACTCTCCTGAAAACTTTCTCACTCCCTGGGGAGTCACAAGCCCGTTTTATCAGCAGCCATATACAGGCGCCGGGCTCCAAACACATAGAACTGTCACTGCCCTCACAGGTACCCATTACAGCTGGGTGGACTGAAGCAATGAAGATAAAGTGTCTTGCTCAAGGACACAACACACTGGCCTGGCCGGGAATCGAACCCAGTGTCTTCCACACCAGAGCCCGACGCCTTAACCACTAGGCCACTGTGATCCACATTATATATTATACACTAGCTTTAAATGCCTGGGTGGGTGGGGTGGGAGGAGGGACAACCAGGGTCATATCTAGCTTTTAATTACCTTTGGGAAGGGGGTAAACCCATTATTTATTTTTTATCTACTATCAATTTCTCCTCCCTAAATTGGTTCAAAATTAATAGTCTCTAAAAGTTGGATTGCAGTCTAAACTTAAAGACTATTGGCCCTAAATTGTACTATTTGTTTCAAACAAACTTGAAAATTTTTGGTCCAAAATTGAAAATTTTTGGTCCAAAATTGAAAATTTATTTCCCTAAATTTAAACTTTCCCCCTAAATCATTTGTAAAGTTTGTGACTTGACATTTAGTTCAGAATGGATTATCTTTGTGCAAAATATTTTTGGCTCTTAATTTAAGTTTTTTGGCCTTAAATTGAAACATTTTATTACAAAAATTGAGAATTTTTTGAGTTAGTTTAAAAGTGAAGATGATGGTCTCAGACAGAATTGAAGCTTTTTTGCTCAAAATCAATGGTTTTTGGTCCAAAATTGAAGATTTTTTATGCAAGCTGGAAGAGTTTTGTTTAGATAATTTAGTTGATATAAATAATTAATATCAATATCTCTGTCAGTCTGTTCTCCATGAGTCACTTGATATGTAGATTTTTTTAATTTGTGACTGACAAAATATGGGGTGGGGTAGGGGAGGATTTCTCACTTCTGGAGAATAATAAAGCACCCAATATCCCACCTAAGACATGTCACTGGGGCAAACGATAATTATTGGAAAGTGGAAATTTGCTAGGGTCAAAGTTATTACAAAATTGGGCCTATTTTAAAATATCATCAGCAAATTTGGGTAATTGATGATTTTATGATATCTTCATTTAAATTTTAGTTTATTGCCCGAATATGTACAGTATAGCATATTGTACTGATATATCCCACCTAAATTTTTTCACAGTGAAGAAAATTCATATTTGTTTCTCTTTCTCATTTCATGTTACAGGTAAATATTCTCTTTCTTATTTTATAATTATTGTCAGTGGTTTAATTCAAGTTTTCCATAACAATGATTTCATTACAGTTTGCAATCATGCATCAAAATACTACTACTACAACTACTACAACTACTACTACTACTACTACTACTACTACTACTACTACTACTACTACTACTACTACTACTACTACTACTACTACTACTACTACTACTACTACTACTACTACTATTAATACTACTACTACTACTACTACTACTAATGATAATAATTGTATCCAAATAATGGTTATAGACTTTGTTTTGGGATTAGCAATGCATCAAAAGGCATGTAGGCACATGAGGTACATTCACATACCTGAAAGGCTAGTTAAAACGCAATGTAGAGTTAAGAAAATTATTTTTTCGTTAACATATACAGTGAAAATAAATGCATTAAATTCGAACAAATATTGATATCTTGATATGAATTATGTTCCTTTACTAAATTTTCTGAATGTTAATACTTATATGAAATAAAAATATTGAACAAGTATTAAATTAAACCCAGGGGCATAGGAAAGGTCACTTCTCAGGGGATAAATACTCCCCCCATACTTTCTGGTGACAAGTGGAAAAATTGCAGTAGTTAATAAAGTTTCCATCAAAAGTTGCTGCTAGATTTTTGGGGTGAGTTTCCAGGAACTTTTGGACAATGCCTCTGAAAATTTAACCCAAATATGCAATAATGATTTCAAAATTTCTCTCATAGGGGGAAAGTTTCCCTCTGCCTCCCTGATTCTTACACCTCTGATTATGGGTGGGATTCATGCCGGCATTCAATGCTGGCATTCAGCCAGGGCTGGTTTCTGATTTAATTCATTTGTTTTGTATATTAACTTTTGCAATGAAATACTGAAAAGGAGAGCAGTTAAGCACTAACAAAATCAACGTAAATGCTACATAATTATATTCAAGTTCCTTTGGAGATATCTACCATGCATATGCCCAACGCACCATTGGGGCAATTATACACATGCCCCCTCCCCTTCCCCCCCTCTTCTTTCCCTTCTCAAAAATGATCTTTTATTTTGTATTTAAGAATACAAAACATCCTTAATTATCTATATAATTAAGAGGATGTTCATCCTTGACCCTCCCCTCCCACCTTTTTCCCCCACACACAAATCATTGCCTTCCAATTAAATTTTCTAGCTACCTATGCTAGGGCCTATGCTACCATGGATTCCTTTTAACACAAAACAAGGTTTTAGATTTAACACATGTAGCATAATCTAATAACAGCCACTAATCTTGTAAGTCAAATCAACAAACTCACTCAAGCATGAAAGCAAACAGTCTAGGATTTGTTTGTAAACAAAGAGCTTTGCTCAGATTTCTTAGAAATGGCTGCCATTGTGACTGTCCAATTCCCAAAGTTTATTGTGGAGGCAACAACTAGTCTGTAGCTCTGCTAAGTTGAATAGGAGGAAATTGTATCATGGAGCTCCATGACTGCATGTATGTGCATGACATGATCTGCATATTTTTGTAATGCAAAAAGTAGGCTGGTTTCATTGATATTTCTAATGTGGGGTTGGATGAAAATAGCACAATAGAAAACAATTTTATAAATCACTTCAACTATACTACAAACAGTCTTATAATAAACTCAGAAGCATGTATGTGCATGATATGATCTGCATATTTTGTAATGCAAAAGTAGGCTGGTTTAATTGATATTTCTAGAGGGGTTGGATGAAAATAGCACAATATAAAACAAGTTTATAAATTACTTCGACTAATACTACAAACAGTCTTAAAATAAACTCAGAGGCATAGGCAGAGGAGACGGGGCATAGCCAGAGAGGGCGGAGGCATGAGCCCCAAGTTTCACAATATATTGTAATTATTAATTGCATCATTAACCTCTCCCCGCAAAACCCTGCCAAACTCCCCTCCTCCCTCCCAAATGCCAGTGCCTAGCCACGCTACTGACAAACTTAAATTAATGTTCACAATATATGAAAAAGCATGCAGATTTTAGTAGTGTAGCTGCATAATAAAGGTAAACCAATAAAACTTGTGAATCTTGCACATCCAATTATCAGAGATTTTTAATGTTATTTTAATTTATTGCCTCTTTATGCCTTGTACATTTAGTTGACACTACATTCTTCATAAGTTCCTACTGTGTAATTATTGAATGGAACCAAACATTCACTCTACGTATCTTGTGAGAGAAATCAATCATGAAAGTTTGAATAACCACATGACCAGGGGTGCATAGGAAGCTTAGGTGAGGGTGGCACAGCCTCTTAGGGGCTACTTCTTAAGTCATAGACATATGTCCTGCAGTCTGTAGATATAGTGAATCCAAATCAACAGAGTTAATGCAGAACTTTATTTTAAAAGGGGCACTTAATTTCATTTTTTTCAAAGCTGCGCATGCCACCAGTAATTGCACCTTCGACTGTTATTGTGCACTTTTCACTTTTGAAAGGGGGACTCTTCGTTTGTCATTTTTCAGAAAAGTGGGGGGAGGGGTAACTTGCCCTAGCTCCTGCCAAATTCCCCTCCCCCGGTTCCATTACCTGTGCACATGACTTTCAGCTCCAATGTAATAGATTTTTAGTGAAACTAAAACTTAAAATGTATTCAAAATTTTGACTCCAACATACGGTGTATATTAACAAAATAATTTTAAGAAAAGTCAAGCTTCAAAATTTGGTATAACACAATTCTTTCTAGGAAATAGATATGAACTTAAAACAGATATTTGTGCCAACCACACAGTGAATTTATCTAACTTTGATGGTCAATTAAGGTGGACACTGCTCTGTGCAAGCTACATGTACCTATAGTAGAGGTTTACTTAATTTTACTAAACTGATCTCCACAGAAGCCTTTGTTGTGACTTCCTGCTTGGCTTTCTTTGCCTTATTATGCACTACCTGCTGAATTCTTGTGGTCTCTGACAGTGGAGAGGTGTGAAGTGTGGTTTTTGTTTAAAGAAAGCAGGATTACACTAAACTCGTTGAAACACAATAGAGTTACCCAGTGAATCAGGCAGTGACTTAGCTATACTTTTTTGAAGGAAGGGGGAGTGGGGATCATGAATAAAAGCCCAGTTTACCCTCCCTCCCCTACACATAGAAGAAATGAAATTCTAAGAGAAAAACTTTGAGAATTTTGAAATATGAGGAAAAGTGACTGGGTATTTTGAGGGGAAAATAAGAACATTTTAAAGAAAATTAAGATATTTTGAGGAAAACCTGAGAAGTTTTGGGGAAAATGTTGCATAATTTTAGAAAAGATACTTCAGAAATTTTTAGGACAAGTTATGATATTTTAAGGAAAGCTTTGGAGTTTTTGAGTAAGATAATTTGAGGACAAACATCTAAAATGTTAGGAAATAACTTAATAACTCTAACCGGCTAAGTAGGCCTAACTTAAAGATTCAATTTTCGGAAACATTCTATTAATTTTTCTCAAGATGGCTTTCATCAGGATTACCAAAACAATTTAACATACTGATTTTTCTGTTGTGCAAATTTTCTGGATTTTTGGAAATTCCTTACAAGGCCCGTTTCCTTCTTTTAAGATATGCCACTGGTTTTAGATAAAGATGTAAAATATAATTATCTCTTTAAGAGACCATGTAAACCAGTAACTTTCTCTACTTGTTCAGTATTAAAAGTAATAATTCTGAGGAAAGTCAAGCTTCAAAATTACACAATTCTTTCTAGGAAATAGATATGAACTTAAAACAGATATTTGTGCCAACCACTTGATCCTGTGAATTTATTTAACTTTGATAGGATTAAGACACGCATTGACACACTTTTTCACATAACTCTTTCATTGTTCTGACACAGGTTGTCAGGGTTTTACACGTATTTCCATGTGTTGGCACATGATTTTGGCTTAAAAGTTTATGAAGTATTATAGGTATTTTCATTCAAAAACATAATATATGCATTTTGTAAAAGATATAATATGAGGAAAGTCAAGCTTCAAAATTTGGTATTACACAATTCTTCCTAGGAAATAGATATGGCCTTAAAAACAGATATTTGTGCCAACCACACAGTGCATTTATTTAGGTTTGATAGGATTAAGACACGCATTGACACACTTTTTCACATAACTCTTTCATTGTTCTGACACAGGTTTTCAGGGGTTTACACGTATTTCCATGTGATGGCACATGTTTTGGGCTTAAAAGTTGATAAAGTATTATAGGTATTTTTATTCAAAAACATTAATATGTATTTTATAAAAGATATAATATGAGGAAAGTCAAGCTTTCAAAATCTGGTATTACACTATTCTTCCTAGGAAATAGATATGCACTTAAAACAGATATTTGTGCCAACCACTTCATCCTGTGAATTTATTTAACTTTGATAGGATTGAGACACGCATTGACACACTTTTTTACAGGACTCTTTCATTGTTCTGACACAGGTTTTCAGGGTTTTACATGTATTTCCATGTGTTGGCACATGTTTTGGGCTTAAAAGTTTGTGAAGTATTATAGGTATTTTCATTCAAAAACATAATATATGTATTTTGTAAAAGATATAATATAAGGAAAGTCAAGCTTCAACAATTGGTATTACTTAAATCTTCCTAAGAAAGAGATATGAACCTAAAACAGATATTTGTGCCAATCACTTGATCCTGTAAATTTATTTAACTTTGATAGGATTAAGACATGCATTGACACACTTTTTCACAGAACTCTTTCATTGTTCTGACACATGTTTTGAGGGTTTTACACGTATTTCCATGTATTGGCACAGGCTTTTGGCTTAAAAGTTTATGAAGTATTATAGGTATTTTCATTTAAAAATATAATATATGTATTTTGTAAAAGACATAATATGAGGAAAGTCGAGCTTTCAAAATTTGGTATTACACAATGCTTTCTAGGAAATAGATATGGACTTAAAACAGATATTTGTGCCAACCACACAGTGAATTTATTTAACTTTAAAATGATTAAGACACGCATTGACACACTTTTTCACAGAACTCTTTCATTGTTCTGACACAGGTTTTCAGGGTTTTACACGTATTTCCATGTGTTGGCACATGATTTTGGCTTAAAAGTTTATGAAGTATTATAGGTATTTTCATTCAAAAACATAATATATGCATTTTGTAAAAGATATAATATGAGGAAAGTCAAGCTTCAAAATTTGGTATTACACAATTCTTCCTAGGAAATAGATATGGCCTTAAAAACAGATATTTGTGCCAACCACACAGTGCATTTATTTAGGTTTGATTGGATTAAGACACGCATTGACACACTTTTTCACATAACTCTTTCATTGTTCTGACACAGGTTTTCAGGGGTTTACACGTATTTCCATGTGATGGCACATGTTTTGGGCTTAAAAGTTGATAAAGTATTATAGGTATTTTTATTCAAAAACATTGATATGTATTTTATAAAAGATATGATATAAGGAAAGTCAAGCTTTCAAAATCTGGTATTACACTATTCTTCCTAGGAAATAGATATGCACTTAAAACAGATATTTGTGCCAACCCCTTCATCCTGTGAATTTATTTAACTTTGATAGGATTGAGACACGCATTGACACACTTTTTTACAGGACTCTTTCATTGTTCTGACACAGGTTTTCAGGGTTTTACACGTATTTCCATGTGTTGGCACATGTTTTGGGCTTAAAAGTTTATGAAGTATTATAGGTATTTTCATTCAAAAACATAATATATGTATTTTGTAAAAGATATAATATAAGGAAAGTCAAGCTTCAACAATTGGTATTACTTAAATCTTCCTAAGAAAGAGATATGAACCTAAAACAGATATTTGTGCCAATCACTTGATCCTGTAAATTTATTTAACTTTGATAGGATTAAGACATGCATTGACACACTTTTTCACAGAACTCTTTCATTGTTCTGACACATGTTTTGAGGGTTTTACATGTATTTCCATGTATTGGCACAGGCTTTTGGCTTAACATTAGTTGTTGTGCTCCTTAAAATTTCAAACAGTCAGACCCGATCTGATATATAAGCAGGTCGGGTCAGACTTTTCCTCCTTATGTTCTTTATTCTGAAAACCACAAGCAATTAGGATCAAATTTCCCTTATCAATGGCTCCATTGTACTAGTTCTCCATTTCCTCCTGGGTTGTTGTGGAAGTTGGTGTTAAGTATCAAATTAGCAATAGATGAAGTGTTTATCGTGTGGTTGAGTGGTTATTTTAATTAATATAAGTAGTCTCATTATTTGCTACATTAAGTTTGTGGCTATGATTTGCTGGAACAAATTTTTAAGGAGAAGGACAAGTCATGAAAGTTTATGAAGTATTATAGGTATTTTCATTTAAAAATATAATATATGTATTTTGTAAAAGACATAATATGAGGAAAGTCGAGCTTTCAAAATTTGGTATTACACAATGCTTTCTAGGAAATAGATATGGACTTTAAACAGATATTTGTGCCAACCACACAGTGAATTTATTTAACTTTAAAAGGATTAAGACACGCATTGACACACTTTTCCACAGAACTCTTTCATTGTTCTGACACAGGTTTTCAGGGTTTTACACGTATTTCCATGTGTTGGCACATGATTTTGGCTTAAAAGTTTATGAAGTATTATAGGTATTTTCATTCAAAAACATAATATATGCATTTTGTAAAAGATATAATATGAGGAAAGTCAAGCTTCAAAATTTGGTATTACACAATTTTTCCTAGGAAATAGATATGGCCTTAAAAACAGATATTTGTGCCAACCACACAGTGCACTTATTTAGGTTTGACTGGATTAAGACACGCATTGACACACTTTTTCACATAACTCTTTCATTGTTCTGACACAGGTTTTCAGGGGTTTACACGTATTTCCATGTGTTGGCACATGTTTTGGGCTTAAAAGTTTATAAAGTATTATAGGTATTTTTATTCAAAAACATTAATATGTATTTTATAAAAGATATAATATGAGGAAAGTCAAGCTTTCAAAATCTGGTATTACACTATTCTTCCTAGGAAATAGATATGCACTTAAAACAGATATTTGTGCCAACCACTTCATCCTGTGAATTTATTTAACTTTGATAGGATTGAGACACGCATTGACACACTTTTTTACAGGACTCTTTCATTGTTCTGACACAGGTTTTCAGGGTTTTACAAGTATTTCCATGTGTTGGCACATGTTTTGGGCTTAAAAGTTTATGAAGTATTATAGGTATTTTCATTCAAAAACATAATATATGTATTTTGTAAAAGATATAATATAAGGAAAGTCAAGCTTCAAAAATTGGTATTACTTAAATCTTCCTAAGAAAGAGATATGAACCTAAAACAGATATTTGTGCCAATCACTTGATCCTGTGAATTTATTTAACTTTGATAGGATTAAGACATGCATTGACACACTTTTTCACAGAACTCTTTTATTGTTCTGACACATGTTTTGAGGGTTTTACACGTATTTCCATGTATTGGCACATGATTTTGGCTTAAAAGTTTATGAAGTATTATAGGTATTTTCATTCAAAAACATAATATATGTATTTTGTAAAAGATATAATATAAGGAAAGTCAAGCTTCAAAAATTGGTATTACTCAAATCTTCCTAAGAAAGAGATATGAACCTAAAACAGATATTTGTGCCAATCACTTGATCCTGTAAATTTATTTAACTTTGATAGGATTAAGACATGCATTGACACACTTTTTCACATAACTCTTTCATTGTTCTGACACAGGTTTTCAGGGGTTTACACGTATTTCCATGTGTTGGCACATGTTTTGGGCTCAAAAGTTTATAAAGTATTATAGGTGTTTTTATTCAAAATCATAATATATGCATTTTGTAAAAGATATAATATAAGGAAAGTCAAGCTTTCAAAATTTAGTAGTACACTATTCTTCCTAGGAAATAGATATGGACCTAAAACAGATATTTGTACCAATCACACAGTGCATTTATTTGACTTTGATAAGTTTAAGACACGCATTGACACACTTTTTCACAGAACTCTTTCATTGTTCTGACACAGGTTTTGAGGGGTTTACACGTATTTCCATGTGTTGGCACATGATTTTGGCTTAAAAGTTTATGAAGTATTATAGGTATTTTCATTCAAAAACATAATATATGCATTTTGTAAAAGATATAATATGAGGAAAGTCAAGCTTCAAAATTTGGTATTACACAATTCTTCCAAGGAAATAGATATGCACTTAAAACAGATATTTGTGCCAACCCCTTCATTCTGTGAATTCATTAAACTTTGATAGGATTAAGACATGCAATGACACACTTTTTCACAGAACTCTTATATTGTTCTGACACAGGTTTTCAGGGGTTTACACGTATTTCCATGTGTTGGCACATGTTTTAAGCTCAAAAGTTTATAAAGTATTATAGGTATTTTCATTCAAAAACATAATATATGTATTTTGTAAAAGATATAATATGAGGAAAGTCAAGCCTCAAAATTTGGTATCACTTAAATCTTCATAAGAAAGAGATATGAACCTAAAACAGATATTTGTGCCAACCACTTGATTCTGTAAATTTATTTAACTTTGATAGGATTAAGACATGCATTGACACACTTTTTCACATAACTCTTTCATTGTTCTGACACAGGTTTTCAGGGGTTTACACGTATTTCCATATGTTGGCACAGGCTTTTGGCTTAAAAGTTTATGAAGTATTATAGGTATTTTCATTTAAAAATATAATATATGTATTTTATAAAAGACATAATATGAGGAAAGTCGAGCTTTCAAAATTTAGTATTACACAATTCTTCCTAGGAAATAGATATGAACTTAAAACAGATGTTTGTGCCAACCACACTGTGAATTTATTTAACTTTAAAAGGATTAAGACACGCATTGACACACTTTTTCACATAACTCTTTCATTGTTCTGACACAGGTTTTCAGGGGTTTACACGTATTTCCATGTGTTGGCACATGTTTTGGGCTTAAAAGTTTATAAAGTATTATAGGTATTTTTATTCAAAAACATTAATATGTATTTTGTAAAAGATATAATATGAGTAAAGTCAAGCTTCAAAATTTGGTATTACACAATTCTTCCTAGGAAATAGATATGGACTTAAAAACAGATATTTGTGCCAACCACACAGTGCATTTATTTAGGTTTGATTGGATTAAGACACGCATTGACACACTTTTTCACATAACTCTTTCATTGTTCTGACACAGGTTTTCAGGGGTTTACACGTATTTCCATGTGTTGGCACATGTTTTGGGCTTAAAAGTTTATAAAGTATTACAGGTATTTTTATTCAAAAACATTAATATGTGTTTTGTAAAAGATATAATATGAGGAAAGTCAAGCTTCAAAATTTGGTATTACACAATTCTTCCTAGGAAATAGATATGGACTTAAAAACAGATATTTGTGCCAACCACACAGTGCATTTATTTAGGTTTGATTGGATTAAGACACGCATTGACACACTTTTTCACATTACTCTTTCATTGTTCTGACACAGGTTTTCAGGGGTTTACACGTATTTCCATGTGTTGGCACATGTTTTGGGCTTAAAAGTTTATAAAGTATTATAGGTATTTTCATTCAAAAACATAATATATGTATTTTGTAAAAGATATAATATGAGGAAAGTCAAGCCTCAAAATTTGGTATCACTTAAATCTTCCTAAGAAAGAGATATAAACCTAAAACAGATATTTGTGCCAACCACTTGATTCTGTGAATTTATTTAACTTTGATAGGATTAAGACATGCACTGACACACTTTTTCACAGAACTCTTTCATTGTTCTGACACATGTTTTCAGGGTTTTACCTGTATTTCCATGTATTAGCACAGGCTTTGGGCTTAAAAGTTTATGAAGTATTATAGGTATTTTCATTTAAAAATATAATATATGTATTTTATAAAAGACATAATATGAGGAAAGTCGAGCTTTCAAAATTTAGTATTACACAATTCTTCCTAGGAAATAGATATGAACTTAAAACAGATGTTTGTGCCAACCACACTGTGAATTTATTTAACTTTAAAAGGATTAAGACATGCATTGACACACTTTTTCACATAACTCTTTCATTGTTCTGACACAGGTTTTCAGGGTTTTACACATATTTCCATGTGTTGGCACAGGTTTTTGCTTTAAAGTTTATGAAGTATTATAAGTATTTTCATTCAAAACATATATGTATTTTTTTAAAGACATAATATGCATAATTTGAGAAAAGTCAAGCTTTCACAATTTGGTATTACACAAGTCCTCTTCGGAAATAGATATGAACTTAAAACAGATATTTGTTCCAAGCACACAGTAAATTTATTTTAACTTTGATAGTCAATTAAGATAAACACTGTACTTTGTGCAAGCTACATGCACCTATAGTATAGGTTCACTTGGTTTCACTAAAGTGATCTCCACAGAAGCCTTTGTTGTGACTGCCTGCTTGGCTTTCTTTGCCTTATTATGCACTACCTGCTGGATTGTTGTGGTCTCTGACAGTAAAGAGGTGTGAAGTGTGTTTTTGTTTAAAGAAAGCAGGATTACACTAATCTCGTTAAAACACAATAGAGTTACCCAGTGAATCAGGCCGTGACTTAGCTAGACTTTTTTAAAGGAAGGGGGAGTGGGGATCATGAATAAAAGCCCAGGTTTACCCTCCCTCCCCTTCACACAGAAGAAATGAAATTCTAAGAGAAAAACTTTGAGAATTTTGAAATTTGAGAAAAAGTGACTTTGGGTATTTTGAGGGGAAAATAAAAACATTTTAAAGAAAATTAAGATATTTTGAGGAAAACCTGAGAAGTTTTTGGGAAAATGTTGCATATTTTTAGAAAAGATACTTCAGAAATTTTTAGGACAAGTTATGATATTTTAAGGAAAGCTTTGGAGTTTTTGAGTAAGATAATTTGAGGACAAACATCTAAAATGTTAGGAAATAACTTAATAACTCTAACCGGCTAAGTAGGCCTAACTTAAAGATTCAATTTTCGGAAATATTCTATTAATTTTTCTCAAGATGGCTTTCATCAGGATTACCAAAACAATTCAACATACTGATTTTTCTGTTGTGCAAATTTTCTGGATTTTTGGAAATTCCTGACAAGGCCCTTTTCCTTCCTTTTAGATATGCCACTGGTTTTAGATAAAGATGTAAAATATAATTATCTCTTTAAGAGACCATGTAAACCAGTAACTTTCTCTACTTGTTCAGTATTAAAAGTAATAATTCTGAGGAAAGTTAAGCTTCAAAATTACACAATTCTTCCTAGGAAATAGATATGAACTTAAAACAGATATTTGTGCCAACCACTTCATCCTGTGAATTTATTTAACTTTGTTAGGATTAAGACACGCATTGACACACTTTTTCACATAACTCTTTCATTGTTCTGACACAAGTGTTCAGGGTTTTACACGTATTTCCATGTGTTGGCACATGATTTTGGCTTAAAAGTTTATGAAGTATTATAGGTATTTTCATTCAAAAACATAATATATGTATTTTGTAAAAGATATAATATAAGGAAAGTCAAGCTTCAAAAATTGGTATTACTTAAATCTTCCTAAGAAAGAGATATGAACCTAAAACAGATATTTGTGCCAATCACTTGATCCTGTGAATTTATTTAACTTTGATAGGATTAAGACATGCATTGACACACTTTTTCACAGAACTCTTTCATTGTTCTGACACATGTTTTCAGGGTTTTACCTGTATTTCCATGTATTAGCACAGGCTTTGGGCTTAAAAGTTTATGAAGTATTATAGGTATTTTCATTTAAAAATATAATATATGTATTTTATAAAAGACATAATATGAGGAAAGTCGAGCTTTCAAAATTTAGTATTACACAATTCTTCCTAGGAAATAGATATGAACTTAAAACAGATGTTTGTGCCAACCACACTGTGAATTTATTTAACTTTAAAAGGATTAAGACACGCATTGACACACTTTTTCACATAACTCTTTCATTGTTCTGACACAGGTTTTCAGGGTTTTACACGTATTTCCATGTGTTGGCACAGGTTTTTGCTTTAAAGTTTATGAAGTATTATAAGTATTTTCATTCAAAACATTATATATGTATTTTTTTAAAGACATAATATGCATAATTTGAGAAAAGTCAAGCTTTCACAATTTGGTATTACACAAGTCCTCTTCGGAAATAGATATGAACTTAAAACAGATATTTGTGCCAAGCACACAGTAAATTTATTTTAACTTTGATAGTCAATTAAGATAAACACTGTACATTGTGCAAGCTACATGCACCTATAGTATAGGTTCACTTGGTTTCACTAAAGTGATCTCCACAGAAGCCTTTGTTGTGACTGCCTGCTTGGCTTTCTTTGCCTTATTATGCACTACCTGCTGGATTGTTGTGGTCTCTGACAGTAAAGAGGTGTGAAGTGTGTTTTTGTTTAAAGAAAGCAGGATTACACTAATCTCGTTAAAACACAATAGAGTTACCCAGTGAATCAGGCCGTGACTTAGCCAAATTATTTGACGAAAGTCAAGCTTTCAAATTTGGTGTACGATTTTGTCTTACAGGAGCAGATATTTGCATCTACTGAAGAGTAATTTGAGAAAAGAAATTTGATAAATAATTTGGTATCAAACTGCTTTTGCATTTACACCATTCATTTTTTATGCGTTCTAGTCTAGTTCTAGTCAAAAATGTATGCTTAAAGATAGCCTAAAGATAAAACAGTTAGAATCATCCTGTGATGAATATAAATTTAAATTAAAAAAACTGATTAATGATTTATTGTAATAATTTTGTCATACATAAAATGATCCTTCTCTTCCCCACCGCATAATCATATTGCTGGTAATCATTTAGAGGATATCATATCTTTCCTGCAGTATTCAAGTTGTTACCACCTTAACAAAGTAACACACTTTCTTTGATTCTGCCAACTAAACTATTATACCCATCCTCAAAAATGTTGTATTGATCCATCGTAACAATGTAAGGTAAATTGTCATGTCGAAAAGCAAGTGTGAAGGCTTGGGGGAAGCTAAATTTAATTGTCTCAAGAAGTGTTTTGAAAGTTATGCAAAAATTTTGTTTTTGATACTTAAATTTCAAGAATATTTTTAAAATCATCTATGTACAACCAAAGGAAGTTTCATGACATAGAGTCATGAAAGTAGTCTTAAGCGAAAATCACAAGTATGCTGTAATAAAGTAGTTTTATCATGACCAATAAAACCAATTAACATAATAAAATTTATTTGTCCCTCTTGAAATTTTCCCAGGCAGTCCTCTTACAAAAAAACATGTATTGCCAGGTTTCAACAAGACATTCTAATTTTCCTGCATTATATTTGTTTTTAAGAAGTAGATTTAGGGGTTACATGTATAAAACATCATGTCCTTGCATTTTATCATGTTCTTCCACAGGCAAAACTTTTTCGTAACAGTTTCGCAAGTTTAATATTATTGGATGAACACAACAAAATTGAGTGTTATACAACTCGAGTCATAAAACATTTGAACAAGGAAAGTGACACTTAAATTGTAACCTTCCTATTTAAACACATTTTGCTTTTACAACTTGAAAGAAAACCAATTTTTTTGACAAAACCTTGCATAATACTTATGATGTGGCAATGACTGTGTCTGTATGTCTACATATCCATAGAACATATATTAACTTTCACACACTTCCAAAGGAGGGCCTCCTTGCATAATGCAATGGCTTAGCTGTAAAGCTGGTTAATAAAGACATGAAAATTTGCCACGCTTTGCCACACTTCTTGTCACAGGTTGGAACTTGTTTTACCACACTTGTTCATGTCTTGTTAAAACACTTATTTTCACACATTTACATGCATGTCAGCCACACGTGAACACATGTGTGATTACCTGTTAGACACGCAGGGGATTAGTTCCAATTTCATGCATTGTCATGTGTGTCACTTTTGTTTGCCACACGTGAAGTCTTTTGTCTGCCACATGTGTTCCTGCAGGAACACAGACAAGGTTTGACACTCTTTTTTGTAAGGGTAGTGTTACATGATTGATATCATTGCTAGTAGTGTTACAGTGCATGGTTGATATCATTGCTAGGAGTAGTGTTACATGGTTGATATCATTGCTAGTAGTGTTACAGTGCATGGTTGATATCATTGCTAGGAGTAGTGTTACATGGTCGATATCATTGCTAGGAGTAGTGTTTCATGGTTTATATCATTGCTAGGAGTAGTGTTACAGTACATTGTTGATATCATTGCTAGGAGTAGTGTTACATGGTTAATATCATTGCTAGGAGTAGTGTCACATGGTTGATACCATTGCTGGGAGTAGTGTTACATGGTTGATATCATTGCTAGGAGTAGTGTTACATTGTTGATATCATTGCTAGGAGTAGTGTTACATGGTTGATACCATTGCTAGGAGTAGTGTCACATGGTTGATACCATTGCTGGGAGTAGTGTTACAGTACATGGTTGATATCATTGCTAGGAGTAGTGTTACATTGTTGATATCATTGCTAGGAGTAGTGTCACATTGTTGATATCATTGCTAGGAGTAGTGTCACATGGTTAATATTATTGCTAGGAGTATAGTGTCACATGGTTGATATCATTGCTGGGAGTAGTGTTACATGGTTGATATCATTGCTAGGAGTAGTGTTACATGGTTGATATCATTGCTAGGAGTAGTGTTACATGGTTGATATCATTGCTAGGAGTAGTGTTACAGTAAATTGTTGATATCATTGCTAGGAGTAGTGTTACAGTACATTGTTGATATCATTGCTAGGAGTAGTGTTACATGGTTGATATCATTGCTAGGAGTAGTGTTACATGGTTGATATCATTGCTAGGAGTAGTGTTACATGGTTGATATCATTGCTAGTGGTGTTAAAGTGCATGCTTGATATCATTGCTAGGACTAGTGTTACAGTACATTGTTGATATCATTGCTAGGAGTAGTGTTACATGGTTCATATCAATGCTAGGAGTAGTGTTACATGGTTGATACCATTGCTAGGAGTAGTGTTACATGATTGATATTATTGCTAGGAGTAGTGTTACAGTACATTGTTGATATCATTGCTAGGAGTAGTGTTACATGGTTGATATTATTGCTAGGAGTAGTGTTACATTGTTGATATTATTGCTAGGAGTAGTGTTACATGGTTGATATCATTGCTAGGAGTAGTGTTACATTGTTGATATTGCTAGGAGTAGTGTTACATGGTTGATATCATTGCTAGGAGTAGTGTTACATAGTTGATATCATTGCTAGGAGTAGTGTTACATTGTTGATATCATTGCTAGGAGTAGTGTTACATGGTTGATATCATTGCTAGGAGTAGTGCTACATGATTGATACTATTGCTAGGAGTAGTGTTACATGGTTGATATCATTGCTAGGAGTAGTGTTACATTGTTGATATCATTGCTAGGAGTAGTGTACATGGTTGATATCATTGCTGGGATTAGTGTTACATGGTTGATATCATTGCTAGGAGTAGTGTACATGGTTGATGCATTTATGGTTAGAGCAGTCATGGAATTCAAGTTGAAATCAAGTTGTCCGACTACTGTGCTGAATTGACCTAGAAGTCAAGTTGTTCGACTACTGTGCTGAATTAATATTGAAGTCAAGTTGTCCTACTACTGTGCTGAATTTATTTTGAAGTAAAGGTGTCCGACTACTGTGCTGAATTTATCTTGAAGTCAAGTTGTCCAAATACTGTGTTGAATTCATCTTGAAGTCAAGTTGTTTGACTACTGTGCTGAATTCATTTTGAAGTCAAATTGTCCGACTACTGTGCTGAATTCATATTGAAGTCAAGTTGTCCAACTACTGTGCTGACATAATCTTGAAGTCAAGTTGTCCGACTATTGTGCTAAATTAATCTAGAAGTCAAGTTGTCTGACTACTGTGCTGAATTCATATTGAAGTCAAGTTGTCCGACTACTGTGCTGAATTCATCTTGAAGTCAAGTTGTCCGACTACTGTGCTAAATTAATCTTGAAGTCAAGTTGTCCGACTATTGTGCTGAATTAATCTAGAAGTCAAGTTGTCCGACTACTGTGCTGAATTCATATTGAAGTCAAGTTGTCCGACTACTGTGCTGACTTCGGAGCAATCTCATAATGATAACTCGATCTGTACTAGAGCCATTTACAGGAAGAAAAGTTTTGGTTGAAAGAGTATATAGCCAGATGCTGCCCCATGACTAAGCTAAGTGGATCTCGGCCAAGGTTCCCGGCCACAAACTTTTTGTTTTTAACATAAAGTACTTTTCATTATAGGTGGCGGAACGTTCCCCCACTTTTCTCTATAGTTTAAAAAGTGCCCTTTTCAGGGAGGAAAAATGCCCTTTTTAAGGAGGAAAAATGCCCTTTTTAGGGAGGAAAACTTAGTGCCCTTTTTAGAGTAAGAACCTGTCATTTCAAACATTGAAAAACTGCTTCTTCAATGTATGATCTTTTATTGAAGAAAGTAACACAAATATTGCACTGAAAGGACTGCGCATACACTATTCTAAATTCCCCTAAAGACGAAACTGGAGGTCCAACAAGCTCTTCATCAGGCCATTGGACTTCTTCATACTAAAAAGACCTTTTCCTCTGCCTACTTTGTTTAAACTTCCCAGGCTGAGCATATAATTTGTAAACACTTTTAAAACTATGCTTTTCTGTAGAGTGTGCGGGCCACCCCAAATTTCATTAATGTGGAAACTTTGAAACGGGCCATGCAGGACAAAACATACTATTTGGACCCGGCCATTGGTATGACACACTGACGTGCACTCTTCCATCATCTTTGTAAAGATTAAAAGGTGCCCCTTTACAGAGATATGAAAGTGTTATTCAAAAATATAAAAAATATATTTAAGTCCCCTTATTATATTTGATCTTTTTGTTGAAAAATTGAAGAATGTAACCATAGGTGGTGGAACCGGGGCACATTGGGCACGTGCCTTTTTTTAGATAAAAAAGGGCCCTTTCATAGATGACAAGGGCCCTTTCATAGATGACAAGGACCCGTTTTAGAGATGGAACCTGCCTTTTCAAACATTGAAAAACTTTTTCTTCAAAGACTATATGTTCTTTTCACCAAAGAAAGTAACACAAATATCGCCATGAAAGGCTACAATTGTAAAATCTAACACGCTTTGTGCACATACACTATTCTCAAGTTTTCTAAAGACAAAGTACTTTATAAGGCTTTATATAAGATTTTTATAAGGCTTTTTTTATAAGCTTTCCCCCAGCTTTTTTCTAAAAAAGAAACCTTTTTAAGCTAAGGTCTTTCTAGAGTGTGCGAGCCACCCCAAATTTCATTGGTGGGGCATCTTTGACATGCATCTGTGCAGGGCAAAACACCTGGGCCATTGCCATGACATAACTGGCGTGCCCTCTCACACCTTTGTAAAGATTAAAAGGTTCCCTATTACAGAGAAAAAAAGAAGTTATTTAAGATATCATAATATATTTAAGTTCCCTTTATTCAGTTGATCTTTTTATTGACAGATTAAAGAAAGTAATACAAAAATCATGACCCCCTTATTTGCTATTCACATTTATTTTAGATATTAAATTTATTCCGATTTATGATCAAAACAATCATAATCTATAAGTCTGAATACTACCAATTTCCAGACTTACATAAGATCTATACAATTTCCAATTTTGTGTAGATTTTGGAATAAATTTGTTCTTTTTTACTGAATTTTGGACCAAAACATCTCTAATATTTGAAGCTGTTATTCATGAAAAAGGGAAAATGGGTCACTAGTAATATTCGGACCGATAAATGTTTAGAACTTTTCCGTGGGGGTGGGTGGAGGGAGAGATGGTTGACCGTATAAAGAGAACAAGAGTTGAAAAGTGCCCCTCAGATTCTTCCCCCCCCTTCAGATTTAAACTTCTTCCTTCCACCTCCTCTGCTTTTAATTGAAAGAAGATATATTTAGTTTGTAATTGATACAAATGAAAAGCAATGTAAAAAAACAAAAATTTTACCAAAGTTAGTGAAAAACTTCAATAACAGCCAGAATTTTGCCAGTTTGTAAAATTTAAAAATTTGAAAACTTAGGTGCAAATATTTAAGTTTTTTGAGGAATATAACCATTTAAAGCATTGTTGGTGTTGGTTGAAGTGTTCTTGGTGTGTGTGTGTGGAGAAGGAAGGGAGGGGGAGTTGGGGGGCACAATGATCTGTGTATTGTTCCATAATTCTGCAATGACCTGTACATACAATGCATGAATGGTAACTTTTACTGACAACTACAGGTGACTAAAACACTGCAAATCATATGCATGGCGATGAGAATGAGACTATGTTTCTCAATTGATATTTCTTGATTTTCTTGATTTCTTAATTTCCCCTTGTGTTTGATTACAATCAGTGGCATACAGTATACTGTAGGTCTGGGTAACCATTTCTATAACATACATCTGAGTATTTAACGGAAGATGGATGTGCTGCCGAGTTGTGACTGAAGGGGTGAGTAAGGAGGGGACGTGAGTAAGGAGGGGACGTGGAGTAAGGAGGGGACGTGAGTAAGGAGGGGACGGAGTAAGGAGGGACGTGAGTAAGGGGGACGGAGTAAGGAGGGGACGTGAGTAAGGAGGGGACGTGAGTAAGGAGGGGACGTGAGTAAGGAGGGGACGGAGTGAGTAAGGAGGGGACGGAGTAAGGAGGGGACGGAGTAAGGAGGGGACGGGGTAGGGAGGGACGTGAGTAAGGAGGGGACGTGAGTAAGGAGGGGACGTGAGTAAGGAGGGGACGGAGTAAGGAGGGGACGTGAGTAAGGAGGGGACGTGAGTAAGGAGGGGACGTGAGTAAGGAGGGGACGGAGTAAGGAGGGGACGTGAGTAAGGAGGGGACGTGGAGTAAGGAGGGGACGTGAGTAAGGAGGGGACGTGAGTAAGGAGGGGACGTGAGTAAGGAGGGACGTGAGTAAGGAGGGGACGTGAGTAAGGAGGGGACGTGAGTAAGGAGGGGACGGAGTAAGGAGGGACGGAGTAAGGGGACGTGAGTAAGGAGGGGACGGAGTAAGGAGGGGACGGGAGTAAGGAGGGGACGTGAGTAAGGAGGGGACGTGAGTAAGGAGGGGACGTGAGTAAGGAGGGGACGTGAGGGAGGGGACGTGAGTAAGGAGGGGACGTGGAGTAAGGAGGGGACGTGAGTAAGGAGGGGACGTGAGTAAGGAGGGGACGTGAGTAAGGAGGGGACGTGAGTAAGGAGGGGACGTGAGTAAGGAGGGGACGTGGAGTAAGGAGGGGACGTGAGTAGGAGGGGACGTGGAGTAAGGAGGGGACGTGAGTAAGGAGGGACGGAGTAAGGAGGGGACGGAGTAAGGAGGGGACGGAGTGGAGGGGACGTGGGTAAGGAGGGGGGACGGAGTAAGGAGGGGACGGAGTAAGGAGGGGACGTGAGTAAGGAGGGGACGTGGAGGAGGGGACGTGAGTAAGGAGGGGACGGAGTAAGGAGGGGACGGAGTAAGGAGGGGACGGAGTAAGGAGGGGACGTGAGTAAGGAGGGGACGTGAGTAAGGGGGACGTGAGTAAGGGGGACGTGAGTAAGGGGGACGGAGTAAGGGGGACGGAGTAAGGGGGACGGAGTAAGGGGGACGTGAGTAAGGGGGACGGAGTAAGGGGGACGTGGAGTAAGGGGGACGGAGTAAGGGGGACGGAGTAAGGGGGACGTGAGTAAGGGGGACGGGAGTAAGGGGGACGTGAGTAAGGGGGACGTGAGTAAGGGGGACGGGTAAGGGGGACGGAGTAAGGGGGACGTGAGTAAGGGGGACGGAGTAAGGGGGACGTGAGTAAGGGGGACGGAGTAAGGGGGACGGAGTAAGGGGGACGGAGTAAGGGGGACGTGAGTAAGGGGGACGTGAGTAAGGGGGACGTGAGTAAGGGGGACGGAGTAAGGGGGACGTGAGTAAGGGGGACGGAGTAAGGGGGACATGAGTAAGGGGGACTTGAGTAAGGAGGGGACGTGGGGAGGATAACATCCAAAGTTGACAGAATAGCTGAGAATAATACTTACAGCAAAGTGACCTTGCATGCAAGGCTTGGAAGAAAATCATATTTTGTTTCTTGCACTGATAATCTGAAATTGATAAATGTCTGTTACTTTACTAATTTTTCAATTGTCCAACAAATTTGACTTTCATGGTTCATTTCTTAATGCAGAAGCTTAGATTGCTAAGATGCAAATAATTTTTAAAAACTTTAAGTAATCTAAACTAGTCCGGAGGAAATACTGCTGACTCCAAACAAGATGCTTATGAAAATTCTTCTTCATCACTGAAGCCTTAATTGATGAGTAACATTCTCGCTTCAAGACGTTCTGCATCTTATAGATGAGTCAGCTGTGTGTTTCTGATACTTTCACGAATTGTTATTAATGGCAGTGAATTTCAAATTTTGACACATGTATTGCAAGCCATGCATAGCAGTAATATGGAAAGTGCGTTTAGTCCTAAATGCATCATGGTTTGCTGCTGCAGAGGAGAATTGTCATTTTAGAGTGGAAAAGCCATAAGATTGTTTCTGTTCAAGTCCATACAAAGAATAATATTGGATGCATGTTGTCTGAATGATGTCTTGCTGGTTCTCATATCAAGCTGTGCAGATGACAGGTAAGGAGCAATGTACGTTAAATGTCTAGGTTAAATAGGTTGCCTGGCTCTGTATAGCATATGCTATGAAGATCAGATGTGTAGGAGTGCACTTTACCGGGGGTGGGGGAAAACCCTCCAAAATCTCAGTTGTAAGCGGAAAAATTGTACTGGTGGAATGTTGCTGCTAATCAAGAAATCACGTTCAATTTTTAAGAAATTTTCTTTATTTTTCGGAAATTTTCTTAGATTTTAGGAATATTTGCTTTTAGTTTTGGAAAATTTTCTTCATTGTCAGGAAATATTTATCACATTTTGGGAAACTTGGTTCAATTTTTGGGACATGCTGCCAAATTTTACCAAAATTTCCAATTATTTGACCAATATATATGAATAATTTCCCAGTTTTACTTTCCAGATGGGAAGAGCGTTTGCAATCCCTGCCCCCCACTTCCTACTGTTAGTCTAGATCCATATATATTTTCATGGACTTTATTGACAGCTATTGTTCTTAAATCACGAAAAGAAAATAATCAAACGTATTCAAGAAAAATTGTAAAAGTTTCAGCACATTATAACTTTCCGTTTTGTTCCATTGTTTAAAGGAATGAATAAAAAAGGACATGCACACTTGCATTGCAAATAAAGAGGGAGGTAATGTAAATATCATACATGTATTTTAAAGGCACTGAGAAGTGAGGGCACAACTTTCTAGAGAATATACGATTTTCTGGAATGCTTTTAAGCTTCTCTAACATCAATATAAGATTCATAAACAATAAAATTTTATTACTTTATGCGCAATGGAAAACATTTCAATGAACATTTGACGTAAAGATGCCCTCACTTGGAGTAGTTCCCTTTTAAGCTCTAATGATGTTAAATACCTTTAACTGGTATAATCTTCTATCAGCTCTTGTCATATTTTGACAAATTGTGTTTTACCTAAGAGACCCTCTCAGAACCACGCCTTGCAGAAATTGTTCTTCTTAGTCGAGCCTTATTTTTGAGTTCTATGGCAGCACCGCATAAATGAAATTTGCTTTATGAAGATGCTATTTTTGGTGACAGTAATCAAACTTTAAGGGCAAAAAAGAAATGTCATTTCCTTAAATGTGCTCATCTTCGTAACTCAGTTGCTGTAGCTAGACCTGCCTTGTTTACATAGGCGCCTCACCATAGGGACAAGAGGTGCGCGTCTCACCATAGGGACAAGAGGTGCACGGCTCACCATAGGGACAAGAGGTGCACGGCCACCATAGGGACAAGAAATGCGCGGCTCACCATAGGAACAAGAGGTGCAAGGTGCGCGGCTCACCATAGGGACAAAAGGTGCGCGGCTCGCCATAGGGACAAGAGGCGCGCTGCTCGCCATAGGGACAAGAAGTGCGTGGCTCGCCATAGGGACAAGAGGTGCGTGGCTCGCCATAGGGACGAGGTGCGCGCACGCCATAGGGACAAGAGGTGCGTGGCTCGCCATAGGACAAGAGGTGCGCGTCTCACCATAAAGACAAGAGGTGCACGGCTCACCATAGGGACAAGAAGTGCACGGCTCACCATAGGGACAAGAAATGCGCGGCTCACCATAGGGACAAGAGGTGCGAGGTGCACGGCTCATCATAGGGACAAGAGGTGTGCGGCCCTCGCCATAGGGACAAGAGATGCATGGCTCGGCATAGGGACAAGAGGTGCGCGGCTCGCCATAGGGACAAGAGGCGCGCGGCTCGCCATAGGGACAAGAGGCGCGCGGCTCGCCATAGGGACAAGAGGCGCGCGGCTCACCTAGGGACAAGAGGCGCGTGGTTCGCCATAGGGACAAGAAGTGCGTAGCTCACCATAGGGACAAGAAGTGCGTGGCTCGCCATAGAGACAAGAGGAGCGTGGTTTGCCATAGGAACAAGAGGTGTGGGGCTCGCCATAGGGACAAGAGGTGTGGGGCTCGCCATAGGGACAAGAGGTGCGCAGCTCACCATAGGGACAAGAGGTGCGCGTCTCGCCATAGGGACAAGAGGTGCGTGGCTCACCATAGGGACAAGAGGTGCGTGGCTCACCATAGGGACAAGAGGTGCGCGGCTCACCATAGGGACAAAAGGGGCACTGCTCAACCATAGGGACAAGAGGTGCACTTGCCACCCATGCTCTTATTTTGCCCCCACCCTTGACGAAATTTTAGCTTGCAGCACTTGGCGCAAGCTAACAATTTTAGCTTGCATAAGCGTGCTGCAAGGTTTAGCAAGCGTGCTGCAAGCTTGTGCAAGCGTGCTGCAAGTGCAAGCTTGTGCAAGCTTGCTCAAGCATGCTGCAAGCTAGTATTTGGAACAAATACTAGTTTGCTAGCTTGCACAAGCTAACATTAGCTTGCGCAAGTGAGCATAACATTATTGATAGCTTGCACAAGCTTGCAAACAGTTTTGCTAGCTTGCGCAAACTTGCAGATAGACAAGTGCCTCTCCTCTTCATCCGATGCCTCATTCGATGCCTCATCTGATGCCTCATCCAATGCCTCCTCCGATGCTTCCTCAGATGCCTCCTCCGATGCCTCCTCCGATGCCTCCTCCGATGCCTCCTCCGATGCCTCCTTTGATGCCTTCTCCGATGCCTCCTCTGATGCCTCCTCCGATGCCTCCACCGATGCCTACTCCGATGCCTCCTCCGATGCCTCCTCAGATGCCTACTCCGATGCCTCCTGTGATTGTTTGCATGTAATAAAGATGGTCGTATGGTTGGTGACTCTCACAGTTTCTGCAGTAGCGTTGACGGCATTTGTGTTGGCCTTTTGACGGTTACTCACAAGTATTACAACGACAGATGCGTTCGCAGATCGTGGGTCTTGTTTTTTGGTTTTGGGTTTGATTGTGACTTTGCTTCTTTGTGGGATTTTCGTGTGATTTGCAAAACAGTCTTATGATCCATGAGCCAATGAGGTGAAGCCTTGGGTTGGAAGCACCGATTTGGTCTTTGTCACTTCCTTCATTTTGCCTCCGCATATTCAAATCGCAACTCCTCCTTTACCCTTTGATACTTTCGGAAGAACAGAGACTCTTGAAGGATTGCTCGCAATCTCACATTGTATCCATTCAGTCAACTGGCATTCCTCTTTTGTTGCATTGAAACAACATTCACAAACCTTGTGGCAACATACCCTTTATCACAAATGTCACAGAAGTAGTGGGTATCCAGTAGTCCCGGAAGTGAAATGACCAATTAGAAATGATTGTCATGGTAGAAAATATTAATTTATCGCACGGAATGTCCTCTGAATAGAAACAAGTCGTGTGGGTTTGATGTAACGACATTCGCTTGGTTACCAGCTAACACGGCTTGAAAACACTCTACTTCTTCCAATCCACAGGGAGCCATGGCAATGACGGCACGTTCGTGTAACTCTCTGCTGAGTCTTGTTTGCTCACATAAACCTTGACGAATCTTTCCCAGTTGACAGAGTTGTTGTTCTTTTTGTCGATGCAGGCTTGGCACTCACGAGAACTTGGGCTAGACAGAGGTGGTCTTTGATTGTGATACCGATGATAGTTTTTTTTTCAGGGTCCAGTCTTTTCTGTTGGCACGTCCACTTTCTTGAGGCATCTCAATGTGAATCGCTCTGATTTCAATGGCTCCTTTGAGCATGAAGGCAGTCTTTGATTGTAAAACTTGAATAATGGTGGTAAGAAGATGCTGCACGCTCACTTGATCTCTCCACATGAGTTGAACCAATATTGATACTCCAGACTGGGTGCATGAATCTTGAAACCCACACGATCTTGAGCAGCAAAACCTTGCACCAGTTTGTTCGATGAGACTTTCAAAACAGCATGCAATATGTTGACGTAGTCCTGCTCTGGATTGACCAGTTGACCAATTCTCTTCCCGCGAACCTCACAATGTGCTCATTTGCCTCCGAGTTGTACCTGGGAGTCTGGCATCTTCTGCTTTCCTCGATGCGGTAGCAACTCTTGACGGTAAGTTTTATCTTTAGCTCTGTCGGCTTCTTTGATGAGCCATCTGGTCCTGTTCACCTCCATCGTCCTGTCGCTGGTCGGCATCCAACTTTTCTGCTTCTTCATTTGGTTGTCGATCAATATCCATAGCCTCCGACTGCCCCCAATTTGATTGAGTCTTTCTATTTCTTCAACAAGTGGCAAAACTCCCGAACGATAGTTAATTGTAATAATTGTTTGTCGGGATATGGCATGTTTTCAACAATTAATTGATTCACAAACGCATTGAGTTCTTTGGGTAGACTACTCCCTTCTCTCGCAATCATCTCCTCCAGTTCACATTCCTGGAAGTCGATATTCCATTCCTCTGTGTCGATTTGTGCATCCCAATCCTCTTTGTCAATATTCCATTCCTTAGTATTGATGTGTGCATCCCGATCCTCTTTGTCGATGTTCCAATCTGTTGAGTCTTCCCTGTTTTGTGATTTAAGCTCCACAAACCCATCCTGCAATTCCCAACTTTTTTCGCCAATTCAGTGATTGAAAAAGTAACTTCGTGCATGAGTCCAATGTCCAGTCTTGATTAAACGAATCCACCATGCTTTGGCCATGATTTGTTCAAATAGGTTCACAGGAAAAGACATCTACAGATGATGTTCATTTGTTGAGATCGAAAGATCAAGTGACATAATTACAAGAAATTAGCGCCAATTTATAACATTTGGTGACTTGGCACGATGCCAAGATGTCCGCGCATACAATACATACGTCTAAACTTCTGTCTGAAGGTGACTTTTACAATCTATTCGAATCATAAAGAAGAGGTTGAAGGTGATTTTCAATATCTATTTGGCTTAAACAAAGGACTGATGGATAGTAGCAGTTTAGATTGTTCAAACTACTAGAATTATATATAGATAAGAACTTATATTTTGTATCATTGTTTTCTGATAAGATAATATAAGGATCGATACAAGCTTAATCGTAACATTCAAGAGATGGAGATACTGGATGGAACATTACATCATCCTTTCACTTGTATCGTTGCAGGACCGACAGGGTGTGGAAAGACCCAGTGGGTGAGAACACTGTTGGAACGTCACGAGCAATTAATCGATCCATGTCCTGAATGCGTGTATTGGTTTTACGCGGAATACCAACCCGATTATTAGGCATTGAAGTAAGCTTTACCTTATGTCAGGTTCATTGAAGGATAACCTGGTAAAAAAGAAGTGAAACGATTGGATGCAGATCATGGGAAGCTGCTTGTCATCGACGATTTGATGAGCGAGTTGATTCCCATCTTGACTGCGTTGTTCACGGCGACCAAGAAAGGTATTGCCCTCACACTTGAGCAATGGGTTGTGATAAGTCGCCGAGCTCATTTGGTAATGGATACGCTCAAGATATTAAAGGAAAGTACCGATCGCATCCATTTGGGAGAAAAGCTAAAGCTGGTGCTTGGGCAGCATACCTATGTCACAATATCTTCATTCAAAGACAATCTCTACACATATATCAGGAAGTACAGCAATGTTCCTCCTGTCGGCGAAGTACCTAGCAAGAAGGGCGTTGCTCTCACACCCGAGCAATGGATGACTTTGACACATCCTGAGAGTGTTCGTCAAATGTGTATTTTGAAAGACGAAGAGGACGCAATCAAGCAAAGAAACTTCAACATTCAAACATGAAAGACCAGCATGCCTGTTGACTTCCTTCTTCCAGAGTGATGTGTAACAAACTCAACCTTGTGTTCGCACCTATGGGCATGTCTGTTGAGAAAGAGTCGATGTGTAACAACCTTGTCTTACAGTCAGAAAAACATTTTTCTGATTGGAATGAAGCTGGATGTCATCGGCTGATAATTGACTAGCGCCCACTACTGAAAAAGTTATGAAAGTGCCTGAATCTAAGAAACACCCATCATTCTTTTGTAGCTCTTTGAGAAAGACACATTGCTCAAACCGGTTGGAATAAAGTAAACAAGAGGAATGGTAACGTGTACTACCATAACAAGCATATGGAAGAAATGTGATTCTAACCACCTCCTTCAAGTCCTGACAACATACCTTTGAAGAGAGCTTCGAAAATGCAGAGTTGCGACAAAGTAAGAGACAGTCGCGGATGGGTAACCCGAGCTTATCCCGTAGAAGATGATGTGTACTGTACGTGTCTACATTGCAATTTAAAAGCATCAAATATGTGCATCTCTGCAAGTATGCCAAAACCAACCCTGGCACAATACCTCCAGTCACAGCTGAAGGTATTGCCATGGAAGAAGGCATTTGGGATGAGCTCTGTAAGAACAAAAATATGATATTTGAACTGTCTTGTTCTATCGTATGTCTAGTGTCAATGAGACCTGTCCCATCAGCGGTCCGTCACACCCTGAAAAGTAACGTTTGCTTCCAGGAAAACAGATTTACATCAGTCTGACCGCTGAAGACAAAAACATTGTTGTGGACATATGCCTTTTTGACTACGCAATGCAAACGATCAGGGACCCAAACGGACGCATCAGTCTTTAATGGACCGTCATACCCGAAGAAAAAGGGATTTCTCTCAACCTGGTCCAATGTTGCAAACTGATGAGCATGGAAGGTCTATTTGCAATAGAACATTTGAAAGCACTGGTCAAAGTACCATCGTTTCACCCGCAAAGAAAAGACCCCATTCACCATCATCGTCGCCACCTCCCACACTGTCAAAACAACGCAAGGTAAATCTAAAACTGGACATACCACCCATCATCATCGAGAAACCCAAGAAGAACTCTCAAAAGAAGAAGAGCCCTATACACTTGTTTAAACATTAAAAAGCAAATGTTTATTGTTGTATTTTATTATGCCATATACTGTAAGCTGTGTCTTTTTTTCTGGCATTGTTTTGAAAGAGAAAAAAATTAAGTTTGAAGAAAAAACTGAGAGCGGAAGTATTACAAAACCATGGCATGACTTCTATGGCACCCTGCGATGGTTGGGGCAGGTGCTTTTACCCTCGTGGGACTCTTTTGAAGATTATCTTGTAAACATTAGAGAAAGAGAAAATTGCATTAGGACATTCAATACAGAGAGTTGCAGTTTGGGGCTACTGTAGAGTTCAAGGCTACCATCCAGAACAACATCCCGAAAGAAGGTCAATGACACGATGTCTGGATAGTTGGTCAATGACACATGTGAAGCCACACCAACCAGGCTTGTTCCTCATATGAGCCAATCAGGGGCACATACACAGCCACGAACTAGAGAAGTGTCTGTCTGGGTTGTTATATGAGCCAATCAGGGGCACATACACAGCCACGAACTAGAGAAGTGTCTGTCTGGGTTGTTGTATGAGCCAATCAGGGGCACATACACAGCCACGAACTAGAGAAGTGTCTTTCTGGGTTGTTATATGAGCCAATCAGGGCACATACACAGCCACGAACTAGAGAAGTGTCTGTCTGGGTTGTTGTATGAGCCAATCAGGGCACATACACAGCCACGAACTAGAGAAGTGTCTTTCTGGGTTGTTATACGAGCCAATCAGGGGCACATACACAGCCACGAACTAGAGAAGTGTCTGTCTGGGTTGTTATATGAGCCAATCAGGGGCACATACACAGCCACGAACTAGAGAAGTGTCTGTCTGGGTTGTTGTATGAGCCAATCAGGGGCACATACACAGCCACGAACTAGAGAAGTGTCTTTCTGGGTTGTTATACGAGCCAATCAGGGGCACATACACAGCCACGAACTAGAGAAGTGTCTATCTGGGTTGTTGGAAACCAATTAGGATGTGTTTTTACAAACATGTACTCATGAACAACATCAAGAACCAATCACAGCAAGGTGAGTATTACGTGTATGAAAAATTAACTGGGGTGTTGACAGAATAAAGCTACCAGCTTTGGCAATTTTCAATCATTCGATAGGATATTTTATCAAACAACCATGGCTACTCTATACAGCTACTTTAACATATTAGAGAGGTTTGAGAATGGCAAGGAGACCTGGAGCTTCGATGATGAGCTCCCGTTTAGAGTGAGGATAGCAGCCAATTCAAGAGAGCAGGAGAAGGAGGAGGAGGAGCTTATCCTTGGCAATGGGGAGTGGGTAAAAGTGCTTGCCTCAGCCAATGAGAGTGGCTGATTGCAGACAAATGGCCGGAAGAGACAAGAGGAAGAAGAAAAAACAAAGACAAAGAAAGAGGAAGACATTGAAAAAGCAAAGACAAAGATGGAGGTGGTGGAGGTTGCAAGATCCAGTAGCCACGCAGACCTTCAACAACTGCGAATGCTCGCCTATTCTGCCCGATGGACGCGTGAGGTGCAAATGCCCATTCTGCCCGATAGTCGCAGGAATGAAAACCAAAGGTTCTTTTAAGAGCCACCACAGGTATAAGGAAGAAAACTCATTTTGACATTCTTATCATTTGTATTTTGTTGTGTGACATTGTAACGCCCATATTTGTTATGTGTCCGTTTGTTCCCCCAACAAAACCTGGGACATATCGAACCACCAACCATTCAAGAAAGAAAACATTCATGTTTGATATTCTTATTGTTTTTATTTTGTTGTGTGACATTGTAACGTCCATATTTGTTATGTGTCCGTTTGTTCCCCCAACAAAACCTGGGACATATCGAACCACCAACCATTCAAGAAAGAAAACATTCATGTTTGACATTCTTATTGTTTGTATTTTGTTGTGTGACATTGTAACGTCCATATTTGTTATGTGTCCGTTTGTTCCCCCAACAAAACCTGGGACATATCGAACCACCAACCATTCAAGAAAGAAAACATTCATGTTTGACATTCTTATTGTTTGTATTTTGTTGTGCCTGTTTTTTTTTTTTAACCCCCAACAAACCCTGGGACCTTATCCCTCGATAAAACATTTTTCCCACCAATGCTTATTCCTCATGAAACATTTTTCCCACCAACCTACTGACCAATGAAGAAATAGGGAGACGGTTGTATATAAACCAACATCCCTCCAAAAATAGGGGGTCTTTGGAGGTTATTTGATGCTAAGCTATTTAAGGTTGAGGTCTTTTAAGGTTGGGGGTCTTTGAAGTAAGGACTTTGAAGCTAGGGGCTCTAAGTTAAGTTGGGGTTTCTTTAAGCTACACTGTAGGGCCTTTTAAGCTGGGTGGTCTTTTAAGCTAGGGTCTTTTAAGCTACAGTAGGTGGTCTTTTAAGCTAGGTGGTCTTTTCAGCTAGGTGGTCTTTTAGGGGTCATTTAAGCTAGTGGAGCCTTAAGCTAAGGGGGGTCTTTTAAGCTAGAGGTTCTAAAAGCATACTTGTGAATTGATGATTGAATGAGGAGCAGTTTGAATCAATCTTAAGCATACTTGTGAATTCATGATTGAATGAGGAGCAGTTTAAATAAATCTTAAGCACAATTGTAAATTAATGATCGAATGATGAGCAGTTTGAATAAATCTTTAGCATACTTGTGAATTAATGATCGAATGATGAGCAGTTAAAATAAATCTTAAGCATACTTGTGAATTCATGATTGAATGATCAGCAATTTGAATAAATCTTAAGCATACTTGTGAATTCATGATCGAATGAGGAGCAGTTTAAATAAATCTTAAGCACAATTGTAAATTAGTGATCGAATGATGAGCAGTTTGAATAAATCTTAAGCATACTTGTGAATTAATGATTGAATGAGGAGCAGTTTGAACAAATCTTAAGCATACTTGTGAATTAATGATTGAATGAGGAGCAGTTTGAATAAATCTTAAGCATACTTGTGAATTAATGATTGAATGATGAGCAGTTTGAATAAATCTTAAGCATACTTGTGAATTAATAATCGAATGATGAGCAGTTTGAATAAATTTTAAGCATACGTGTGAATTAATGATTGAATGATGAGCAGTTTGAATAAATCTTTAGCATACTTGTGAATTAATGATCGAATGAGGAACAGTTTGAATAAATCTTAAGCATACTTGTGAATTCATGATTGAATGATCAGCAGTTTGAATAAATCTTAAGCATACTTGTGAATTAATGATTGAATGATCAGCAGTTTGAATAAATCTTAAGCATACTTGTGAATTAATGATCGAATGAGGAGCAGTTTGAATAAATCTTTAGCATACTTGTGAATTAATGATCGAATGATGAGCAGTTTGAATAAATCTTTAGCATACTTGTGAATTTATGATCGAATGAGGAGCAGTTTAAATAAATCTTAAGCATACTTGAATTAATGATCGAATGATGAGCAGTTTGAATAAATCTTAAGCATACTTGTGAATTAATGATCGAATGATGAGCAGTTTGAATAAATTTTAAGCATACTTGTGAATTAATGATTGAATGATGAGCAGTTTGAATAAATCTTAAGCATACTTGTGAATTAATGATTGAATGATCAGCAGTTTGAATAAATCTTAAGCATACTTGTGAATTAATGATCGAATGAGGAGCAGTTTGAATAAATCTTAAGCATACTTGTGAATTAATGATCGAATGAGGAACAGTTTGAATAAATCTTAAGCATACTTGTGAATTAATGATCGAATGATGAGCAGTTTGAATAAATCTTTAGCATACTTGTGAATTAATGATCGAATGAGGAACAGTTTGAATAAATCTTAAAGCATACTTGTGAATTAATGATCGAATGAGGAACAGTTTGAATAAATCTTAAGCATACTTGTGAGTTAATGATTAAATGAGGAGCAGTTTGAATATATCTTAAGCATACATGTGAATTAATGATCACATGAGGAGCAGTTTAAATAAATCTTAAGCACACTTGTGAATTAATGATCGAATGAGGAGCAGTTTGAATAAATCTTTAGCATACTTGTGAATTAATGATCGAATGAGGAACAGTTTGAATAAATCTTAAGCATACTTGTGAATTAATGATCGAATGATGAGCAGTTTGAATAAATCTTTAGCATACTTGTGAATTTATGATCGAATGAGGAGCAGTTTAAATAAATCTTAAGCATACTTGTGAATTAATGATCGAATGATGAGCAGTTTGAATAAATCTTAAGCATACTTGTGAATTAATGATCGAATGATGAGCAGTTTGAATAAATTTTAAGCATACTTGTGAATTAATGATTGAATGATGAGCAGTTTGAATAAATCTTAAGCATACTTGTGAATTAATGATTTAATGATCAGCAGTTTGAATAAATCTTAAGCATACTTGTGAATTAATGATCGAATGAGGAGCAGTTTGAATAAATCTTTAGCATACTTGTGAATTAATGATCGAATGAGGAACAGTTTGAATAAATCTTAAGCATACTTGTGAATTAATGATCGAATGATGAGCAGTTTGAATAAATCTTTAGCATACTTGTGAATTAATGATCGAATGAGGAACAGTTTGAATAAATCTTAAGCATACTTGTGAATTAATGATCGAATGAGGAACAGTTTGAATAAATCTTAAGCATACTTGTGAGTTAATGATTAAATGAGGAGCAGTTTGAATATATCTTAAGCATACATGTGAATTAATGATCACATGAGGAGCAGTTTAAATAAATCTTAAGCACACTTGTGAATTAATGATTAAATGAGGAGCAGTTTGAATATATCTTAAGCATACATGTAAATTAATAATCGAATGAGGAACAGTTTGAATAAATCTTAAGCACACTTGTGAATTAATGATCGTATGAGGAGCAGTTTAAATAAATCTTCAGCATAGTTGTGAATTATTAATCGAATGATGAGCAGTTTGAATAAATCTTAAGCATACTTGTGAGTTAATGATTAAATGAGGAGCAGTTTGAATATATCTTAAGCATACTTGTGAATTAATGATCACATGAGGAGCAGTTTGAATAAATCTTAAGCACACTTGTGAATTAATGATTAAATGAGGAGCAGTTTGAATATATCTTAAGCATACGTGTAAATTAATAATCGAATGAGGAACAGTTTGAATAAATCTTAAGCACACTTGTGAATTAATGATCGTATGAGGAGCAGTTTAAATAAATCTTCAGCATAGTTGTGAATTATTAATCGAATGATGAGCAGTTTCAATAAATTTGAAGCATACTTGTGAAATAATGATTGAATGATGAGCAGTTTGAATAAATCTTAAGCATACTTGTGAATTAATGATCAAATGAGGAGCAGTTTGAATAAATATTAAGCACACTTGTGAATTAATAATCGAATGAGGAGCAGTTTGAATAAATCTTAAGCATACTTGTGAATTAATGATTGAATGAGGAGCAGTTTGAACAAATCTTAAGCATACTTGTGAATTAATGATTGAATGAGGAGCAGTTTGAATAAATCTTAAGCATACTTGTGAATTAATGATCGAATGAGGAGCAGTTTGAACAAATCTTGAGCATACTTGTGAATTAATGATTGAATGAGGAGCAGTTTGAATTAATCTTAAGCATACTTGTAAATTAATGATCGAATAAGGAGCAGTTTAAATAAGTCTTAAGCATACTTGTGAATTAATAATCGAATGATGAGCAGTTTGAATAAATCTTAAGCATATTGTGAATTAATCATCGAATGAGGAGCAGTTTGAATACATCTTAAGCATACTTGTGAATTAATGATTGAATGATGAGCAGTTTGAATAAATCTTAAGCATACTTGTGAATTTATGATTGAATGATCAGCAGTTTAAATAAATTTTAAGCATACTTGTGAATTAATGATCGAATGAGGAGCAGTTTGAATAAATCTTAAGCATACTTGTGAATTTATGATCGAATGAGGAGCAGTTTAAATAAATCTTTAGCATACTTGTGAATTAATGATTGAATGATCAGCAGTTTGAATAAATCTTAAATACTTGTGAATTTATGATCGAATAAGGAGCAGTTTAAATAAATCTTAAGCATACTTGTGAATTAATGAATGAATGATGAGCAGTTTGAATAAATCTTAAGCATACTTGTGAATTAATGATCGAATGAGGAACAGTTTGAATGAATCTTAAGCATACTTGTGAATTAATGATCACATGATGAGCAGTTTGAATAAATCTTAAGCATACTTGTGAATTAATGATCGAATGAGGAGCAGTTTGAATATATCTTAAGCATACGTGAATTAATGATCACATGATGAGCAGTTTGAATAAATCTTAAGCATACATGTGAATTAATGATCGAATGAGGAGCAGTTTGAATAAATCTTAAGCATACTTGTGAATTAATGATCGAATGAGGAGCAGTTTGAATATATCTTAAGCATACGTGTGAATTAATGATCACATGATGAGCAGTTTGAATAAATCTTAAGCATACATGTGAATTAATGATTGAATGAGGAGCAGTTTGAATAAATCTTAAGCATACTTGTGAATTAATGATCGAATGAGGAGCAGTTTGAATAAATCTTAAGCATACTTGTGAATTTATGATCGAATGAGGAGCAGTTTAAATAAATCTTTAGCATACTTGTGAATTAATGATTGAATGATCAGCAGTTTGAATAAATCTTAAGCATACTTGTGAATTTATGATCGAATAAGGAGCAGTTTAAATAAATCTTAAGCATACTTGTGAATTAATGAATGAATGATGAGCAGTTTGAATAAATCTTAAGCATACTTGTGAATTAATGATCGAATGAGGAACAGTTTGAATGAATCTTAAGCATACTTGTGAATTAATGATCACATGATGAGCAGTTTGAATAAATCTTAAGCATACTTGTGAATTAATGAATGAATGATGAGCAGTTTGAATAAATCTTAAGCATACTTGTGAATTAATGATCGAATGAGGAGCAGTTTAAATAAATCTTTAGCATACTTGTGAATTAATGATCACATGATGAGCAGTTTGAATAAATCTTAAGCATACTTGTGAATTAATGATCGAATGAGGAGCAGTTTGAATAAATCTTAAGCATATTGTGAATTAATCATCGAATGAGGAGCAGTTTGAATACATCTTAAGCATACTTGTGAATTAATGATTGAATGATGAGCAGTTTGAATAAATCTTAAGCATACTTGTGAATTTATGATTGAATGATCAGCAGTTTAAATAAATTTTAAGCATACTTGTGAATTAATGATCGAATGAGGAGCAGTTTGAATAAATCTTAAGCATACTTGTGAATTTATGATCGAATGAGGAGCAGTTTAAATAAATCTTTAGCATACTTGTGAATTAATGATTGAATGATCAGCAGTTTGAATAAATCTTAAGCATACTTGTGAATTTATGATCGAATAAGGAGCAGTTTAAATAAATCTTAAGCATACTTGTGAATTAATGAATGAATGATGAGCAGTTTGAATAAATCTTAAGCATACTTGTGAATTAATGATCGAATGAGGAACAGTTTGAATGAATCTTAAGCATACTTGTGAATTAATGATCACATGATGAGCAGTTTGAATAAATCTTAAGCATACTTGTGAATTAATGATCGAATGAGGAGCAGTTTGAATATATCTTAAGCATACGTGTGAATTAATGATCACATGATGAGCAGTTTGAATAAATCTTAAGCATACATGTGAATTAATGATCGAATGAGGAGCAGTTTGAATAAATCTTAAGCATACTTGTGAATTAATGATCGAATGAGGAGCAGTTTGAATATATCTTAAGCATACGTGTGAATTAATGATCACATGATGAGCAGTTTGAATAAATCTTAAGCATACATGTGAATTAATGATTGAATGAGGAGCAGTTTGAATAAATCTTAAGCATACTTGTGAATTAATGATCGAATGAGGAGCAGTTTGAATAAATCTTAAGCATACTTGTGAATTTATGATCGAATGAGGAGCAGTTTGAATAAATCTTAAGCATACTTGTGAATTAATGATCGAATGAGGAACAGTTTAAATAAATCTTTAGCATACTTGTGAATTAATGAATGAATGATGAGCAGTTTGAATAAATCTTAAGCATACTTGTGAATTAATGATCGAATGAGGAGCAGTTTAAATAAATCTTTAGCATACTTGTGCATTAATGATCACATGATGAGCAGTTTGAATAAATCTTAAGCATACTTGTGAATTAGTGATCGAATGAGGAGCAGTTTGAATAAATCTTAAGCATACTTGTGAATTCTCATGATGGATGATTAATTAAGGGTATGGAGTAACACAATAGGTATTTTAGTATAGCAAGGGGGCATAGAAAAAGAAAAAAAAATCCATATAATTTTTGTTCATGTATATGTTGAAGGCATGTACATACTTTTTATGTTGAAGGCAAGTACATACTATTTATGTTGAAGGCACGTACATACTATTTATGTTGAAGGCATGTACATACTATTTATGTTGAAGGCATGTACATACTGTTTGCTGTTAATTCATATTGCCCCATGAGGTAGGGGGAAATCACCCTTATCGACACAATACCTATAGCTGGTGTCAAATTTCAGGACATATTTCATTAACCAGATAGAGTCATTACCACCATATCATTACCCTAACCTGCTCCTTTGGCCGGTCCATCCTTACTTTGGATAAGCTTCTGACAATGGCGACACCCAGGATTTTGGTCATTTCATGGGGAAGGGGGAGGAGAGGGCAAATTATGTCTCATGGGGGAGTCTAATCGGACAAAATATGCTACTTTACACAATTTTCTTGGGGGAGAACAATTGAGGGAAAGTGATCTTCCCCATGCCCCCCATAGCGCCGCCACTGGATACCGAGGGGGTGGGTGTGTATCCCTCAGCAATGACATGTAACCAGTGCTACATCATTAAAATGATGTTAGTTTCAGGCAAAGATGTGATGCCTTGTTTTTCAATTATTTTTTAAGAATGCATGTTGTTTTCAAGCAGGTCTTGTAATAAAGTGTTGCAAAGTATGTTTGATCCACAACTGAGTCTGTTACAATTCTGTACGCCAATTACACAAATGATGATATGTACATGTACACAGTATGCTCTGCCTGCATTAATGATAATCCTGTGCAATTCACTTTTCATCATAATCAATTTGTTGTACACATTACATAGGATGATGGTACACAGTACTTTGTGAATAATGGAACTATAATGATTCTTTGTTTAATCATCACTTTTCAACTTCAAGTTGGTACAAGTTGTTTCTGCTATGAAAAAAATACGTTATTTGTTAATTGAACAGTCTCATCTGATTAAAATATGTAAAAGATTTTTTCTACACATCTAATCATTTTTATCTTTGAATCTAAAAATAGATAAAGAATTTTTACATTTTTGGTTCCGATGCTAATAGCATAAGGAACCTATGCAGTCATGTTGGCATGTGTATGTGTGTATGTATGTGTTTTTGTGCATCTGTGACAGCAAGCTCGTAATCGCGATATCTCAAGATGGATACCCGGATTCATGTCATATGTGGTACACAGATAACTCATGGTCTGTCGATGTGCTCTATTGTTTTTGGTGGTGATGTCATGCATATTAATGAGTAGGCGGGGTTTATTGTAAATATCTTGAAATGCTCATATTTTTACAACCGTATGTCTGCTTTGTTTCATGTTGAGTGTAATTATGCTGTTAGCTAGTGTGTACATGTTTATGGTACAAAAAGGTTGAATTTCATTAATATGCATAGTGGGCGGGACTTAACATTATTTTTTGAAGAGAGCTTGTAAGCATGGTATCTCAAGAACGGTAAACTGGATTTATGTCATATTTGGTACACTGATAGCCCATGGTCTGTAGATGTGCCCTATTGCTTTTGGTAGTGATATCATGCATATTAATGAGTAGGTGGGCTTTTAACTTTGTTTTATCTTTATCTTTATCTATTTCCAGTATAAATTATGTACAATTTATAAATAGGAAAATACAATAATACAATAATATACAATACAAAAAAAATAAATAATAATAATAATAAATAAAAAGTAAACGAAAGGAATAATGTAGAAAGTGAGACTATAAAACGATGAAAGATATGAAAATGAATGCAAAATGATTAGTTAAAAAGAGTTATAATAAGAGGTCTAAAATACCAAAATGTAAAAAAATTGCAGCTTTATATTCAAATGAATTTTTTAAAACTGTTGTTCTAAAACTTGGGATGGTGGCTGGGTTTCTCAGATTATAATTTGTTTTATTGCACATGGATGTTATTTCTAGATTTAATGGGTGGTCTTTCGTTGAAACTGTGTTTTGGGCAAGTCTCAAATTCTTTCTTTGCTGCATTGTTTACTTTATTTATAAGTAAATCACGGCCTAAACAAAATATATTGGTACAATATCTCAAGAAACTTTTAATTCTATATTTATTTTTTACTTTTAAAACATGGTGCCAAACTGGGACTGCATAAATGATATGAGGCAAGATGGAGGCTGTAAATATCTTCATCCTAGTTTCAGGAGGGAAATAAGAAATGATATAGGTTAATGTAGAGACAGTATAATACACTTTGGACAACATCTTTGAAATATGGTTAAAAAACGATAACTTATCATCGATGCAGACTCCCAGATAGGTTGTACAGGACGTACGTTCGACACAATCACCACAAATAACCGTTCTCTCATTCTTTGTTTCAATCAACCCTTTATGTTTTATGTTTATATTTTCAAAAATCATTTCCTTTGATTTTCTTGGGTTAAGAAGCAGATTTTTCTCTCCACACGTATCCACAACTCTGTTGACAAAATTTTGATAGTCACCTTGATTTTTGCGATGGGTCTGCTTAGAGATATTGCACGAAATGGTGGTGTCATCAGCATATTTGACAATGGCACACAATTTGAGTCTGAATGAATTTCATCAGTATATATAGTAAATAAAAATGCAGAAAGTGGACCTCCCTGTGGAACACCAATTTTGATTTCTGATTTATCAAAGTACCCTTTTTGGAGTTTTACTTACGTCTATCTCGACCATCAATCAATCAATCAGTCACATTTATATAGCGCCAAACACCAGAACAGTTTTGTACTAAGGCACTTACAAGTAATTAAGCACAACTTTACAAGAAAAAAACAAAAACAGTTAGCATCCTTGTAGGCAGTCCGCCAGCCAGTAAATAAGCCACTTTTCCAAGGACATTCCATAGTCATTCAGAAAGGCCAAATAATAATAACTCCTATGTCTTGTTAGAAATGCGGCTATGATGAAGAATGTTGAAGAACTGTGTTATAGCACTAACCTGAGTGAAGTAATTCATTTCATTTCAAAAAAATCAGGACAGATAAAAGTAGGTATTTTATGCCATAAAGCCCTGGGGATATCCTTTGGTGGAAATGGTTTCACATGGACTGTCTGTGGGTGGGTTATTTAGGAAGGTTACATGATTCTGTAATTAAAGGAATATTCCTATAGTTTTTTATGTAATGCATGAAAATGACAATTCAAACTGAAACTTTTCTTTTGTGGAGTTGATGTTCCCTTTATATTCATTTCAAATATTAACCAGGATTAAAAGGTTTTGTGGTTCGATGCTTTTTTTTACAAACTGATTTGAAAAATTTGTATTAACTGTTACATTATTGCATCATGAAATATTTGTTCCATGATATTTATTTATAAGCCACACCCACCATGTAGATCAATACAAATGGTGATAACATTAGCATTTGCACAATAATCAACAACATTGCCATAGCATGTATGATGCAAAAAAGGTTGTTGATTTATTCTATTTCAAGAATTTGTCAGTAAGCCCCACCTTAGCCACCTACTCATTAATATTCATGACATCACTACCACAACATTGGAACATACTATATGTACAGACCATGACCCATCTGTGTACCTGATATAGCATAAATCTGGTTTATCGTTCATGAGATACAGTATGGTCTTTATATCATTTAGCACTTTCACATTGGGCCACGCCCACCATGCATATTAATGACATCTGCTGATAACATAAGCATGTACACAATAACTAATATAATTATCATGCCCAATCTGACGTAAAACGGATATACAGTTGCTCATTTATCACTTTTTCAATATTTTAATTGAGCCCCGCCCACTTATTAGTACGCATGATATCACCACAAAAGAAAAACAATTGGGGCACATCTACAGACCATGGGCTATCTGTGCACCAAATATGAGTTTACTGTTCTTGAGATACTGTGTTTATAAGCTCTTTACAACAAAACCATATTAATCCCCACTCACTATGCATATTAATGAAATTCAATGTTTTTACATCATGAACATGTACATAGTACTAAAACACTCATTATTAAGCAATGAATATCATCAAACCATGCAGATAGAGTAACTGAAGTGAAGGTGATTGATATGAAGTTATCAGGCACTAACAAACAAAACCATTATGTTAACCAAGAAATGGCCCCTTGACCCATATAGAAACCAGTTCCATGAAGGATCAGAAAAAAAAATATTCATATAAAATTGTAAAGATGATAAATGGATTCTCAGATAATAAGAATATGTAAACTGACAAAGAAAGGCAAGATGTTTATAACAGAAACTTCAAATTTAAATAATTTGTAGTAGGTTTTCCCAGGAGGGGTGATTTTGGAGTTAAAGAGGACAGAGTTCAGTGCTCTCAAATGACTAAGTTTATCAGTGAAGCCAATGACCATTAATATGCATAGTGGGCGGGGGCTTAACATGATATTGTTGAAAAGAGCTTGTAAGCATGGTATCTCAAAAATGGTAAACTGGATTCATGTCACATTTTGTATACAGATAGCCCATGGTCTGTAGATGTGCCCTATTGTTTTTGGTGGGGATATCATGCATATTAATGGGTAATCTAAAAAAAAAGTTAAATGCTCTATGGACTATGTGGTACACAGATAGTACATGATCTGTAGAAGTGCTCTATTGTTTTTGGTGATATTATACATGTTAATTAGTAGGCTAATAGGTAAGGTGAAAATCTTGAAATGCTCATATTTTAACAATCACGTCTGTTTTCTTTCATATTATGATTTTAGCTAGTTTGTACGTGTTTATTTGATGAAAACATTGAATTTCATTAATATGCATAAGGGTGGGGCTTACTATGATTTTGCTGAAAGAGCTTGTAAGCACGATAGCTCAAATATTTCATGATATGCAATGGCATAACACTTAATACAAAATCAATCAGCACGAAAAAAAGCATCGGAACCACAAAACCTTTTGGTTCTGGTTATAGTCGAATTAAATAAACAAATTTTTAAAATTTATGTTAAAGCAAATATATCCTCTTATATCAAACCTGAACCACCTGGCCAACCCCCAAATCTCTCATACTGTGGGTATGGTTTTCGGTTGATGGGCTGCACACCCCTACCACTTTTAGTATAAAATCTGGCTTAAACCTGCTAGAAACTAGCAGAGCTTCCTTCATTCCCTCTTCCACCCCTGTCACCCTTTCATTACCCCTTCCTGAACACTGAACTGCAAAGTCATATGTACATCCCCTACATTGAAAGAAAACAAATTTCATTGATTTCTTTAATACAAAAAAAAAGACACATATTTAAATTTTAGGATATATTAATTTAAATTTTCATGATTTGGCTTACCTATTTCCTATATCTTGCATTTTCCTGTGCACCTACCTAGCTGGTATTTGGTCCCCACATCCCTGGAATGAATCAATACTCATGCTGCATGTAAATAACAACAAAGGTATGTATTGATTTATTCCAGTCAGGAAGGAACCTTGGACTAAAGCTGCTCAGTGATGTGATGACTAATACATGCAGTGAGTTTGACTGTCTGCAGAAGCACACTGCTGCAACACTAGGAGTAATTACAGCACTCCTTATTATTACAGGGTTATGTGAGTAAGAAGAAATTGCAGAAATTCAACCTGCGTAGATAGACTAGGTAAAAGCAGTCTGCGTGGATAGACTAGGTAAAAGCAGTCTGCGTGGATAGACTAGGTAAAAGCAGCCTGCATACTTAGGGTAAAAACATGGAGTTTTATCTGTCAGGATGAAGACGCTGTAAGGTATTGATGTGCAAAAAGTTCATCGTATTTGCATTGCATCAATCCACTGTGTGTGGTACTATATGCTATGCATCCAACAGTGCATGCCGCAGAATTCTATTACCAGCTTGAAATTCATATTTTTTTCCGAAATATCAAAACCACTGGATTTGTTTCGTGGAGAGGAAGCTACCACAACCAAATCTGCTAGAAATTGTGCATGGCATCCTGTTCAGTGGGGTCAATTTGTTTAGTGTGTTGAGAGGGTATGGCAGCACTCTCATTTTATGCTCTTAATACCATACAAGAAGCTTTGGAATTCTGGGAGTTTATTTCCATTCTATATCAGGATTTCATAGAGTTGTCCTGCAACAATATGGCTGTGACAAGTAAGTCAATAAATCATTGAATTGTATAAATGAATGAATAGTAACATTCTTTGATGTAAACATTCTTTGATGTAAACATTCTTTTATAATTATTTCATATGTTGTTACATTGCATGCAATGACTCATGAGTGGCATTTACATTTTAAAGAATTTTGTTCATAAGGTTTCTGGTGATATTTTGATATGTTACATGCATGAACCATGGTGTGGGAGCAAGTGGCCTACAGTACTGTTATGTTGAGCGACCTTATCTAGAAATAAATGCTACCGACTGTTATTTTAAGCAGGAAACTTGTTTTAGAAAATTGGAATTGACTTTTTCCAGCATAATTTTTTTTTCTACCTACCAACCCAGCAAGGGTGGTGGAAGATGTTTGAATCTTAGGGGGCACAGGATTTGAGGGGCTTATTCTGACTGACATATTTTTAAGGTGTGAGATGGCACTCCAGTCTTGCTTTAAGAGCTACCCCCTCCCCCTCCCATCTTCCCCCTCCCCCCTCCCACACTGAAGAATTTCTAAACTGGTTTGTGGCGAATTCACAGGGTTTAGGAGAATCACAGGTTTATTGGAAATTCACATACATAGGGAATTTACAGGTTAATGCACTTGTCAGTTGTACGATTTACCCTACTACCCTACTACTGGCAATGTCAGTCAAAGGTGAGTCATTGACATATGAAATAGTGACTCACATGTGCATCATTGTACCAAATTTTCAGTCACCAGAGTGACTCTGGGGTGGGTCAAAATACTTCACAGACCCATTGACTTTGTACAGAGGTGATTGATTTGGGGTAAGTCATTTCACAAAAAATGTAAAGGGTGCGTCAATGTACTGTACATGTTTTGTCCACCCACTTTCATGCAATGTCTCTTCTTATCCAGGGGTGTAGGGGTGAGTCACACAATTGACAAGTGCATAAGGGGCAGTCACAAGTTTAGTTTAAGGGCATGATGATTCACAGGTTTAGGGGGATTTCAGTGGTTTAGGGGGCATTCACAGATTTAGGGGGAATTCAGTGGTTTAAGTTGTATTCACAGGTTTGGGGATTTCACTGGTTTAGGGGCAGTCACATGTTTAGAGGAATTCACAGGTTTAGGAGATATTCATAGGTTTGCGAGCAATGACATGTTTTATATGGGCAATGACATGTTTTATATGTGGCAATGACATGTTTTATATGTGGCAATGACATGTTTTATATGGGCAATGACATGTTTTATATGGGCACTGACATGTTTTATATGTGGCAATGACATGTTTTATATGTAACAATGACATGTTTTATATGGGCAAAGACATGTTTTATATGTGGCAATGACATGTTTTATATGTGGCAATGACATGTTTTATATGTGGCAATGACATGTTTTATATGGGTAATGACATGTTTTATATGGGCAATGACATGTTTTATATGGGCAATGACATGTTTTATATGGGGCAAAGACATGTATTATATGGGCATTTACAGGTTTATGGGCATTCACAGGTTTATGGGCATTCACAGGTTTTTTGGCATTCACAGGTTTATGGGCATTCACAAGTTTATGGGCATTCACAGGTTTATGGGCACTCACAGGTTTATGGGCATTTACAGGTTTATGGTGATTAACAGGTTTATGGGCATTTGCAGGTTTATGGGCATTCACAGGTTTATGGGCATTCACAGGTGTATGGGCATTCACAGGTTTATGGGCATTCACAGGTTTATGGGCATTCACAGGTTTATGGGCATTCACAGGTTTATGGGCATTCACAGGTTTATGGGCATTCACAGGTTTATAGGCATTCACAGGTTTATAGGCATTCACAGGTTTATGGGCATTCACAGGTTTATGGGCATTCACAGGTTTATGGGCGTTCACACAGGTTTATGGGCATTCACAGGTTTATGGGCATTCACAGGTTTATGGGCATTCACAGGTTTATGGGCATTCACAGGTTTATGGGCATTCACAGGTTTATGGGCATTCACAGGTTTATGGGCATTCACAGGTTTATGGGCATTCACAGGTTTATGGGCATTCACAGGTTTATGGGCATTCACAGGTTTATGGGCATTCACAGGTTTATGGGCATTCACAGGTTTATGGGCATTCACAGGTTTATGGGCATTCACACAGGTAGAGGGAATTCACAGGTTTGCTGTAGGGGCAGTCACAGGTTGAGGGGCAGTCACAGGTTTAAGGACAGTCACAGGTTTAAGGACAGTCACATGTGTATGGGGCAGTCACATGTGTATGGGGCAGTCACAGTTTTGGGTGCATTGAGTGGTTTAGGGGGAATTTACAGGTTTAGAGGCAATTCAAAGGTGTAGGGGGAATTTACATGCTTAGGGGGAATTCTGGTTTAGGCAAATTCACAGGTTTAGGTGGCATTCACATATTATTAGGCATTCACAGGTTTAGGGCAGTCACATGTTTATGGGGTGTTCACAGGTGTAGGGGCAGCTGCAGGTTAAGGGGCATATTCACAGGTTTAAGGACATTCACAGGTTTAGGGGCATTCACAGCTTTAGGGTCTGTCACAGCTTTTAATAGGGGGCTTTTAACCTTCCAAAAAGATGCTAAGTTCCTTATATTTGGCCAATCATTACTATCGAGGTGATGTACCTTCTTTTCCACATTTTAGCTCAGTCACTCAGATCACTTAAATAGCATTAAAATTAGTAAAGTAGATACCACAAAATTCTTAGGGGTCTGATTAAAATCTTTCTTGGTCCGATCATATTCATTTAATTTCCAATAAAATTTCGAGAGATGTTGGTATCTTGTCAAAATTGAAACATTTCATTCCACAAACGATTTTAAGGTCCTTGTGTCAAACACTTATTTTACCTCATTTATCTTATTGTTGCAGTGTTTGGTCGAGTGCTGCTAAATCATTCTTAAATAAATTAGTTATCTTACAAAAACAGGCCATCCGACATATTACCAATACTTATTATTGTGACAGTACTAGTAATTTATTTTTGTCTTTTACCTCCTTAAACTATCAGATCTCATTAACATCAATCTTGGCACCATTGCTTACTAGGCTAGTAACATTAATCTTCCACCACCTTTTATAAAGATGTTTAGGACAAACAAAGACACACACAACTACAATACCCATCAATCAAACAACATCCATTGTGTTCCTTGTTGCACCAACATTATCAAGAGTTAATTTGTGCAACCGTGCAATTGATACCTGGAATTCCCTCTCAATTGACATACAAAGCTGCAAATTTCTGGTCTGTTGTAGAAAAACTCTTAAATGTTAATGCATTATGAACTATTGATTTGTTTTGAATCATTCCCTTTTACTGTTAAGTACTTACATCATTACTTACATCATTACTTTACCTGGGGTGGGGTGGGGTTGATGAGGACCCTGTTGCTTCGATTGTATCTATTGGTGTGTGGGGTGGGGCGTTTTGTACTACCGAATTTGTTATCATTTTTGTTTTAAAATTTGGGAGTATTGTACTTAGTTAAGCTCAATAGAGTTTTTAAACAACACTTCCTTTCACAACCATATATATTCTTCTGTATATACATATTTCATAAATTTCATAATATAATTGTAAATAAAACTCTGTAATTATATGTTGTAAAAAAAGGAAATGAAATATATGGCCACTGCTGCTAAGTGCTGCTTGAGAACACCTTACCCTGTGAACCCTATATGGCCGCTGTTGCTAAGTGCTGCTCAGGAACACCTTACCTCGTGAACCCTATATGGCCACTGCTGCTAAGTGCTGCTCGGGAACACCTTACCCTGTGAATCCTATATGGCCGCTGCTGTTAAGTGCTGCTTGAGAACACCTTACCCTGTGAACCCTATATGGCCACTGCTGCTAAGTGCTGCTCGAACACCTTACCCTGTGAACCCTATATGGCCACTGCTGTTAAGTGCTGCTCAGGAACACCTTACCCTGTGAACCCTATATGGCTACTGCTGCTAAGTGCTGCTTGAGAACACCTTACCCCATGAACCCTATATGGCCGCTGTTGCTAAGTGCTGCTCAGGAACACCTTACCCCGTGAACCTTATATGGCCACTGCTGCTAAGTGCTGCTCGGAGCACCTTACCCTGTGAATCCTATATGGCCGCTGTAACTAAGTGCTGCTCAGGAACACCTTACCCCGTGAACCCTATATGGCCGCTGTTGCTAAGTGCTGCTCAGGAACACCTTACCCCGTGAACCCTATATATGGCCGCTGTTGCTAAGTGCTGCTCAGGAACACCTTACCCTGTGAACCCTATATGGCCACTGCTGCTAAGTGCTGCTCAGGAACACCTTACCCCGTGAACCCTATATGGCCGCTGTTGCTAAGTGCTGCTCAGGAACACCTTACCCTGTGAATCCTATATGGCCGCTGTTGCTAAGTGCTGCTCAGGAACACCTTACCCTGTGAACCCTATATGGCCACTGCTGCTAAGTGCTGCTCGGGAACACCTTACCCCGTGAACCCTATATGGCAAGTACTGCTCGCGAACACCTTACCCCGGGTACCCATTACCAACAAGTATGGAAATTATGACTATTACTACTTTGGTTCTTATTTACCATTAACTCAATTGACTGTCAATGTTGACACAGTTATTGAGGAATGCTTTGCCAGTGCTTCAAGGCTGGCAAATGCATTATTGAGCAATTAAATCAATTCATCAAACCAGGGATCTGTTGTTTGGGATCAAATCCTGTATCCATTTGCATTTTTATAGCCCAATACGTGCTGGCAGGTAGGTTCACTGTGCAGTGTGAGTTATTTGCATGTCAACAATACACACTGGGAAGTAATTCATACTTGACTGATTCAGTCTACTAGCTGTGCCTATTCAGGGAGTTCAAATCCTGGTCTGTTCATGTGACATTCCTATTGTAGCTGTGTCTATTTAGGGAGTTCGATCCCTGGTCTGTTCATGTGACTGTTCCTATCTTTTTATTGTGTGGGTGATGCTGCTGACTGACTCCTTGATTCATGGTGTGGATTGAACTAACAAGTGACCAGAAGACAAACTGGTAGGTATATTCCCCAAGAAGGTAGTTCACTTTATCGCTTCGTGCCAGGGATTGCAGTATATAATAGAAGGTCAGTGCTGATGACAGTTGCCCTGCCCCCCCTCCTTTCTCTGACCAAGTGGTTTATCGGACAGGGGGTGCCTGGAGACGAGGGTGACAAGGACCATAGCAGTGACTTTTGATGTGACTGACCATCTGGTGGTGCTGATGCATGCATGTCGATTGGAGCCTGGGTGAAACATGTATAGTCGACCACTTTTTGCACTGTGGAATCAAAGATGGTTTTGTTATGTCGTGATTGCAAAAGGGAGACAGGCCATGGGAAACTGATACCAGTCCGCCCCCCCTCTCTCCCCTTATATCTTACCCCCTTATATCGTACCCCATAGCTTTGCTATTATTTCTGTCATTTGTAGGTACAAAGAATCACAATAATTGCCTTACTAGAAAATATTAAGGTTATGCAACCAGACTCCCGAAACATTTCTGGGTTTTTAATACGTGAAGGACCACAATCTTTCCTGTCTTTTGTTGATGACCACAATCCTTCTCGTCTTTTGTTGATGACCACAATCCTTCCCGTCTTTTGTTGATGACCACAATCCTTTCTCTTTTTTTTGTTGATGACCACAATCCTTCTCGTCTTTTGTTGATGACCACAATCCTTCCCGTCTTTTGTTGATGACCACAATCCTTTCTCTTTTTTTTGTTGATGACCACAATCCTTTTCGTCTTTTGAAGATGACCACAATCCTTTTCGTCTTTTTAAGATGACCACAATCCTTTCCCTTTTTTTGTTGATGGCCACAATACTTCCCCTCTTTTGTTGATGACCACAATCCTTCCCGTCTTTTGTTGATGACCACAATCCTTCCCCTCTTATGTTGATGACCACAATCCTTCCCGTCTTTTGTTGATGACCACAATACTTCCCCTCTTTCGTTGATGACCACAATACTTCCCCTCTTTTGTTGATGACCACAATACTTCCCCTCTTTTGTTGATGACCACAATCCTTCCCGTCTTTTGTTGATGACCACAATCCTTCCCGTCTTTCGTTGATGACCACAATCCTTCCCCTCTTTTGTTGATGACCACAATCCTTCCCGTTTTTCGTTGATGACCACAATCCTTCCCCTCTTTTGTTCATGACCACAATCTTTCCCCTTTTGTTGATGACCACAATCCTTCCCCTATTTTGTTCATGACCGCAGCTTCTTCAGAAAATAAAAAAATTTTAAAGGAAAGGTAGTGTTCCCTAAACAAGTTCAGAAGTGGTGGTACCGTCACTTCCGGCTTTCTATTTTTCTTATTGATTGTGAAAAATCTGCGATGTGATCAATAACACATGTAGGCCCCAGTGTTCGGTCCGGCAGATGACTGATCGATAACATCGCAGATTTCTTGCGATCAATAGGGAAAATTGAAAAACAGAAGTTTCGTTACTGATTTGATAATTGGGAATGTGCATTTCTTTTGTGATGGAAGTGCCACTAAATGGCTTTACCCTGGTAGTTGTTGTATAATTAATTGTTATCCAGAATATGATGTTATGCTGCGATCAATAATTTTTCAGGGAAAATCAATACTACTTCTTCTTTCTGTTGTAGTACTTACCTTCCTAAGTACTTTTTTAAGAGTTCCCACATTTTGCAGTTGAATTTTGCCAAATCACTTTCAGTACATTTGTGTTTTGTTTCATCATGCAAGTTCATCAGTAAAGGTTTGTTTATTACAAAATAAACAGCTGTACTTTGTTGAATCACCAGGCTTACAGGATACCAACAAACAAATATGTTATATTCCAGAAAAATACTTAGATATAGCAAAGTTGAGGGTCCTCTCCAATATAAAGGGGGTGTGGGTAGCTCTTTAAATCATCAGTATAATCAGGGTTGTTGTGCATGGCCGTACAGGAGGGACCATCTTACTCGGGAAGAGAAGGGGGGGTGCTGTGACTTTTTGCCCAACTTGAAAACTTGTTACGAAGGAAATTTAAAGCTGTGATTAAACAATTAATTTTGAGTAATGATTTCACCACATTTTGGTTTTGGGAGGTGAGGGGAGAGGTGGAGACGGGGGGAGTAGGTAGCCTTTAACAAATTGCCTTCATTTCTAGGGTTTTTTTAATTTTCAGGAAGTTTTAGCGATATTTCGGGGAGATTTTCCTCAATTTTTGGGAGTTCTTTTTGATTTCCGGGCAATTTTTTCAATTTTCAGAAAATTTCTTTCATTTTCAGGCAGTTTTCTTCAAATTCCGTTATTTTTCGGGCTAGTTGTTTGATTTTTGAAAAATGTAACTTATTTTTGGCTATTTTCCGATTTTTTGCCTTTAATTTTCAGGAACATTAATTCATTCCAGGCAGAGTGGGGCATGATTCTACCCAACTAAAAAGGGTATTTGGCAGACAGGAGGGGCTGCCAGGGTAGGGAAGGGGGAGCTGCCTATTCCCAGCCACCGCCTACTCCCATCAGCGGTACTCCTTATTAAAGTGACCAGTTGCTCAAGTTACCATCAACATTACTCTTTATTAAAGTGACTAGTTGTTCAAGTTACCATCAGCGTTACTCCTTATTAGAGTGACCAGTTGCTCAAGTTACCATCAGCATTACTCCTTATTAGAGTGACCAGTTGCTGAAGTTACCATCAGCATTACTCCTTATTAAAGTGACCAGTTGCTCAAGTTACCATCAGCATTACTCCTTATTAAAATGACCAGTTGCTCAAGTTACCATCAGCTTTACTCCTTATTAAAGCGACCAGTTGCTCAAGTTAACATCAGCATTACTCCTTATTAAAGTGACCAATTGATCAAGTTACCATCAGCATTACTCCTTTATTAAAGTAACCAGTTGCTCAAGTAACCATCAGCATTACTCCTTATTAAAGTGACCAGTTGCTCAAGTTACCATCAGCATTACTCCTTATTCAAGTGACCAGTAGTTGCTCAAGTTACCATCAGCGTTACTCCTTATTAAAGTGACCAGTTGCTCAAGTTACCATCAGCGTTACTCCTTATTAAAGTGACTAGTTGCTCAAGTTACCATCAGCATTACTCCTCATTAAAGTGGCCAGTTGCTCAAGTTACCATCAGCATGACTCCTTATTAAAGTGACCAGTTGCTCAAGTTACCATCAGCATGACTCCTTATTAAAGTGACCAGTTGCTCAAGTAACCATCAGCATTACTCCTTATTAAAGTGACCAGTTGCTCAAGTTACCATCAGCATTACTCCTTATTAAAGTGACCAGTTGCTCAAGTTACCATCAGCGTTACTCCTTATTAAAGTGACCAGTTGCTCAAGTTACCATTGGCGTTACCCCTTATTAAGTGACCAGTTGCTCAAGTTACCATCAGCGTTACCCCTTATTAAAGTGACCAGCAACTCAAGTTACCATCAGTGTTACTTCTTATTAAAGTGACCAGCAACCTCCTTACCAGTTGCAGTTACCATCAGCATTACTCCTTATTAAAGTGACCAGTTGCTCAAGTTACCATCAGCATTACTCCTTATTAAAGTGACCAGTTGCTCAATTTACCATCAGCATTACTCCTTATTAAAGTGACCAGTTGCTCAAGTTACCATCAGCATTACTCCTTATTAAAGTGACCAGTTGCTCAAGTTACCATCAGCATTAAAGTGACATACTTCTCCTCAACACCAATAGCTGCATTCTTTGCTGGTGGTTTGTAATTCCCCAGTGGGCAAGAAGAGGGGGTAAAGGTGTCTAATCTGGGAGTGGAGTTGGTTAACCAGGGGGAAGAGTTTGTTAACCTGGAGGAAGACCCAGATAGCATAGCACACACCGTAAGCCCAATGTTGGTGAAAGGTTGGCATATTTTGGCATATGTTTGTACCATGTTGGGTTGATATGCCAATGTTGGACCAGCATTGTGCCAGTATTATTTGTCTATCTTGGTTTACCATTGGCTAAATAAATGTTGGGCCAATGTTTAAAAAATAGTAATTGGGGCTACTAACACCCGACCTTCTGCCAATGTTTTCCCTCTCTATGGCCTGCTTGATATGCAACTATTAATGCCAACATTGGCCCAACATAATTGTGTTATCTTGGCAGTTGGTTAAAGGTGGGGGGAAAAGTTGGTTAATTCATAGTGTGCTATGTTTTTGGCACAGGATAATGAATAACAGACCTTCGTGGTGTAGTGGTTAGTGCTTTGTCCTCACACCTACACGTCCCGGGTTTGAATCTCGGTGGGTCTGCAACCAGTGAGTTCACAACTGCTCATCAAAAGCCGTGGCCATCTTGATATCATGTCCAACACTGGATGCTTCGGAATGTTAAATTTTGCTATGCAATGCTATGCATAAAAAAGCTGGGCAGAGATTTAGCGATAAATGAGGGCGAAGCCTGAGTGCATCCAGCATCATCACTGCAACTAGCTTATATGCATTATCCTGTGCTAGAAATATAGTGCATTATGAATTAACCCTGTTCATATAATTAACTAATGTTTAAAACGCAAAAATTCGGGAAAAACATTTAAAAAAACACACAAATAACAATTTGGGAATAATGTTTTTAAGATCATGACAATATGAACACGCGCATAGTATCATTATGCATTGTTGAAAAATATGCACATTGTACATTGCGCGACAACAACGGAAATTTTAGACGCACTAACAATATATTAGTGTGCGTGCATGGTTTGATGCGCTCATGCATTTACATGTAGTACAGTATAATGCATGATTGCCCACAATACATTCTGTATACTGAGTGTATATGAAGCTGTGTTGACTCACAAGCTATACACTGATATCGGCTCAAGAGGCCAAATTCCTCATTGAACCCCAAGCTATACGCTGTGATATCAGTTCAGAGGGCCAAATTCCCCATTAAACCCCAAGCTATACACTGTGATATCAGTTCAGAGGGCCAAATTCCCCATTGAACCCTAAGCTATACGCTGTGATATCAGTTCAGAGGGCCAAATTCCCCATTAAACCCCAAGCTATACACTGTGATATCGGTTCAGAGGCCAAATTCCCTATTGAACCCCAAGCTATACCCTGTGATATTGGTTCAGAGACCAAATTCCCCATTAAACCCCAAGCTATACACTGTTATATCGGTTCAGAGGGCCAAATTCCCCATTGAACCCCAAGCTATACACTGTGATATCGGCTCAGAGGCCAAATTCCCCATTGAATCCCAAGCTATACACTGTGATATCGGCTCAGAGGCCAAATTCCCCATTGAACCCTAAGCTATATACACTGATATCAGCTCAAGAGGCCAAATTCTCCATTGAACCCCAAGCTATACACTGTGATATCGGCTCAGAGGCCAAATTCCCCATTGAACCCCAAGCTATATACACTGATATCGGCTCAAGAGGCCAAATTCTCCATTGAACCCCAAGCTATATTTACTGTGATATTGGTTCAGAGGGCCAAATTCCCCATTGAACCCCAAGCTATACACTGTGATATCAGCTCAGAGGCCAAATTTCCCATGGAACCCCAAGCTATATACACTGATATCGGCTCAAGAGGCCGAACTCTCAATTGAACCCTAATCTATATTCACTGTGATATCGGCTCAAAGAGGCCAATTTCCCCATTGAACCCCAAGCTATACACTGTGATATTAGCTCAGAGGCCAACTTCCCCATTGAACCCCAAGCTATATACACTGATATCGGCTCTAGAGGCCAACTTCCCATTGAACCCCAAGCTATATACACTGATCCATTGAACAAACCCCAAAGACCATAGTTGTGCTGCATCAGGAACCTTTGCAGTTGCTTTGACGTGTGTGCAAACATGTGTGTGTGTGGGTGTGCGACGGCTAGCTTGTTCTCACAATATCTCATAAACCGTACACTGCAGACATGTCATAATTAGTATACAGAATGCTTATGTGTAGTACAAGAATCTTATTGTTTTTGGTGATGATATGCATATTAATGAGTGGGCGGGGCTAATTAAAACATTCTTGAATAAGTGAATATTAAGCAGTCGTTTGACAGTTTTATGTAATACTTGCTATGCTGCTGTTATTAGGTATTGTGCACATGTCTACATTGTTAGCAGGTCTTATATCATTATTAGGCATGGTTGGCGGGGCTTGATGTGAAATTGCTATAAAATGCTTGTTTTCACAATATCTAATGAACCATACATTGTAGACATGTCATAAGTAGTACACAGAATGCTTATATGTAGACCAAGAACCATGGCATTCTTTGGTGATGATATGCATATTAATTAGTGGGCAGGCTAATTATAAAATTCTTGAATAAGTGATTATTAAGCAGTTGTTTGACAGTTTTATGTAATGCTTGCTATGCTACTGTTATTAGGTATTGTGCACATGTCTACATTGTTAGCAGGTCTCAAATTAATATGCATAGTGGGCGGAGCTTGATGTGAAATTGCTATAAAATGCTTATTTTTACAAGATTCTCTTCATAAATCAATCTGATATTTGGTCAGAAATTAATAAAATATTTAATCCATAGATAATATCTTTGCTACCTAATGATGACCAATAGAAGTAGATCTAAGAACAATTTCCTTTATTAAAAAAAAAATGAAAGGAATATTCAAATAATCATGTGACAATAGAAAACAAAAAAAAAGTTAAACAAATTGAAAGAAATTTATTTATATTTAAGGTTCAACAAGTTACAGAAATTTGAGAGTTTCCCCATATAGAAAAATCTAGCAGTAATTTGAAAGACCTATGGTGTCACAGCTAAATTAACATACATGTCAATTGTTTTGATTGTGATCTTAAACTTTAGGCTATTTTCTTCTTATGGCAGTGTTTGTACCTTATTTCAAAATTGAAATACAATTTTGCCATTGTTTTTTTTCTTACAAATTTGTTCCAGATTTTTTGTGTTTATTCATGTATTACGAAAAGGAAATCAATGAGAATTTTCTATTAAATGCATTAACAGAGCAACAGACTGTTTCCATTCTTACTATCTATCACTAAGAGAAAAAGGACACAGCTCTTTTATACACCTGTAAAGGTTTAGGTAAAATTGTAAAGCTATTGGGTCTGAAGTGTTTTAATTGTTTTTGTTATTTTTCTGTGAGAAACAAGTAAACTTCTTTTATATAAATTGAGATACAGACAAGTATGCATGACCCCAACATTGTGAATAGGAGCTATATATAATTATACTGCAACTTTCCCTCAAAGATTTGAAAAAACCCATTCAGGTGCCATTCTTTATCATTTCCCACCCCACCACATTTTCCACCATGATTCCAATGTGTGTTTAAGATATTCTTTTGGCTGTTATTATTGCTCCTAGCTAAAGATCACTTTCCATGTCATTAAAAACTGCATGAATCACAGATAATACACATCTTTTAATTTATTACATAAAATCCCATTTAAACAAAGAAAGTACTGTACCAAAATTTACACCAAAATGTTTTAACAAAGATCCAAGATCCATTTACACTTTTGCCCAACAACATTATATGAGTATTTTCTTTCCCTTTAATCTCTCAAACACAATTACAACTAGCCTTCTATCAATTCACTCATATCTGTAAAAAACAATAAAATTGCCACAAACAGATATACAGATATTGATGTCACCAACTTGAAGTCAAAACACCATGAGTCCAGCAAGGTACAAAAAACGAAGGTGTGAAATCAATTTGATCTACTGTATCACCAGTGTTATCAGTATTTGATGCCACATTTCATGGACCATTAGTTTATTGGCCCGTGCACATATCAAAGCCCACAAGGCTTAAACAGAAATTAATATTTTTTTCCACAAGGCAAAGAGATGTGCTCCTTCTCTTCTGATATGTAGTGCAAGCATAACGGCATGGGATCCAGGGGCCTGCTTAATGGCCTCTGGTTCCAAAGACAAAGCCGCGATGGGGATCCAGAGGCGAAGGCCCAAAAGCTCCAGGAATATTCTATATTTTAGGGCTAAATTGACCCCAAAATAAACAAAATCAGTTCTAAATGCACAGCAAACTCTTAAAATATTCAGTATTTTGGGTTGAAAATCGATCTCCCGACCTCACACTGTAACTTTCTGATCATTGGGCATTACCATTCCTGAAAACGTTCTCCCTTGGAAGTCACTATCCTCCTTTACTAGCAGCCATATACAGGCACCACTCCATTCACATAATTCCAACACATTTCTAAAGACCAAAACCCTCATTGCCTGCCTTAGAGCAACACTGCCCTCTCCACACAAATATAAAGAAAAAATCAAAAATTTGATATCTAAAAGTAAAACATTGGCAGGAATAACATCTGGCCAGCAACCATAAGGCCACATCAAAGTTGTAAATTTCCCACACAAACCTATTACACCTGCCAACTGTAATAATATTTCAAATAAAAACACAAAAACATTTGTTCTATAGATCATCAACTTGTGTGTCTGAATATAAAAAGGGGGAGTTATGGGAACCACAAAAGCTTCTTTTTTTTTTTTAAGGGAGGGGAGGGGTGGGGAGGGGGTGGGGAGGAGGAGAAAGATCTATTAGAATGATAGTTGTGCATAAAGAATCAACTCATGCACCCCTCTCTGAGCTTGTTTTCACCAGGAGCTCACTGTGACCTGAACTCCTATTTAGGTTACCTAGGGATACATGGTATGTGTATCTAATTATCCATGGGTCATCTTTGAAATATTGTGTACAGTGTTTCCTTGTCCTGTAAGAACAATTGCAGTTGGTAGGTAGGTAAGAATGTTTCTGTGTGAAGAACAAGGTTTTTCAGCTAGTATCTGTACGGTTTGCAATCAAAAAGTGTTAGGAATTTTGTTGGGCCAGTAGGAAAGAATTATTTAAAGGTTGCTGATCAGCTCATGGTTGCTGATCAGCTCATGGTTGCTGATCAGCTCAGGTTGCTGATCAGCTCGGATTCCTGGATCAGCTCAGGGTTGCTGATCAGCTCATGGTTGCTGATCAGCTCATGGTTGCTGATCAGCTCAGGGTTGCTGGTCAGCTCATGGTTGCTGATCAGCTCAGGGTTCTGGTCAGCTCAGGGTTGCTGATCAGCTCAGGTTGCTGATCAGCTCATGGTTGCTGATCAGCTCAGGGTTGCTGATCAGCTCATGGTTGCTGATCAGCTCATGGTTGCTGATCAGCTCATGGTTGCTGATCAGCTCATGGTTGCAGCTCGGTTGCTGATCAGCTCATGGTTGCTGATCAGCTCATGGTTGCTGATCAGCTCGCGGTTGCTGATCAGCTCATGGTTGCTGATCAGCTCATGGTTGCTGATCAGCTCATGGTTGCTGATCAGCTCATGGGTTGCTGATCAGCTCATGGTTGCTGATCAGCTCATGGTTGCTGATCAGCTCATGGTTGCTGATCAGCTCATGGTTGCTGATCAGCTCATGGTTGCTGATCAGCTCATGGTTGCTGATCAGCTCCAGGGTTGCTGGTCAGCTCAGGGTTGCTGGTCAGCTCAGGCTGCTGGTCAGCTCCAGGCCGCTGGTCAGCTCAGGGTTGCTGGTCAGCCTCAGGGTTGCTGGTCAGCTCAGGTTGCTGGTCAGCTCAGGGTTGCTGGTCAGCCCATGGTTGCTGGTCAGCTGGTTGCTGGTCAGCTCATGGTTGCTGGTCAGCCCATGGTTGCTGGTCAGCTCATGGTTGCTGGTCAGCTCATGGTTGCTGGTCAGCTCATGGTTGCTGGTCAGCTCATGCGTTGCTGGTCAGCTCATGGTTGCTGGTCAGCTCGCGGTGCTGGTCAGCCTCATGGTTGCTGGTCAGCTCCATGGTTGCTGGTCAGCTCAGGGTTGCTGGTCAGCTCCAGGCTTGCTGGTCAGCCCAGGCTGCTGGTCAGCTCAGGCTGCTGGTCAGCCCAGGTTGCTGGTCAGCTCAGGTTGCTGGTCAGCTCAGGTTGCTGGTCAGCTCAGGGTTGCTGGTCAGCCAGGGTTGCTGGTCAGCTCAGGGTTGCTGATCAGCCAGGGTTGCCGATCAGCTCAGGGCTGCTGATCAGCTCAGGGTTGCTGATCAGCCCAGGTTGCTGATCAGCTCATGGTTGCTGATCAGCCTCGGTTGCTGATCAGCTCATGGTTGCTGATCAGCCTCATGGCTGCTGATCAGCTCATGGTTGCTGATCAGCTCATGGTTGCTGATCAGCCGCGGTTGCTGATCAGCTCATGGTTGCTGATCAGCTCATGGTTGCTGGTCAGCTCATGGTTGCTGGTCAGCTCATGGTTGCTGATCAGCTCATGGTTGCTGATCAGCTCATGGTTGCTGATCAGCTCATGGTTGCTGATCAGCTCATGGTTGCTGGTCAGCTCATGGTTGCTGGTCAGCTCATGGTTGCTGGTCAGCTCATGGTTGCTGGTCAGCTCATGGTTGCTGGTCAGCTCAGGGTTGCTGGTCAGCTCATGGTTGCTGGTCAGCTCATGGTTGCTGGTCAGCTCATGGTTGCTGGTCAGCTCATGGTTGCTGGTCATCTCATGGTTGCTGGTCAGCCTCGGTTGCTGGTCAGCCTCGGCGGTTGCTGGTCAGCTCATGGTTGCTGGTCAGCTCATGGTTGCTGGTCAGCCTCATGGTTGCTGGTCAGCTCATGGTTGCTGGTCAGCCTGCGGTTGCTGGTCAGCTCATGGTTGCTGGTCAGCTCATGGTTGCTGGTCAGCTGGTCAGCCCATGGCGGTGCTGGTCAGCGCCTCGGTTGCTGGTCAGCTCATGGTTGCTGGTCAGCTCATGGTTGCTGGTCAGCTCATGGTTGCTGGTCAGCTCATGGTTGCTGGTCAGCTCATGGTTGCTGGTCAGCTCATGGTTGCTGGTCAGCTCATGGTTGCTGGTCAGCTCATGGTTGCTGGTCAGCTCATGGGTTGCTGGTCAGCTCATGGTTGCTGGTCAGCTCATGGTTGCTGGTCAGCTCATGGTTGCTGGTCAGCTCATGGTTGCTGGTCAGCTCAGGGTTGCTGGTCAGCTCAGGGTTGCTGGTCAGCTCAGGGTTGCTGGTCAGCTCAGGGTTCCTGGTCAGCTCAGGGTTGCTGGTCAGCCAGGGTGCTGGTCAGCCCAGGGTTGCTGGTCAGCTCAGGCTTGCTGGTCAGCCCAGGCTTGCTGGTCAGCTCAGGGTTGCTGGTCAGCTCAGGGTTGCTGGTCAGCCCAGGGTGCTGGTCAGCCCAGGGTTGCTGGTCAGCTCAGGGTTGCTGGTCAGCTCAGGCTGCTGGTCAGCCCAGGGTTCTGGTCAGCTCAGGGCTGCTGGTCAGCTCAGGGTTGCCTGGTCAGCTCAGGTTCCTGGTCAGCTCAGGGTTCCTGGTCAGCTCAGGTTCCTGGTCAGCTCAGGTTCCTGGTCAGCTCAGGTTCCTGGTCAGCTCAGGGTTCCTGGTCAGCTCAGGTTCCTGGTCAGCTCAGGGTTCCTGGTCAGCCCAGGTTCCTGGTCAGCTCAGGGTTCCGGTCAGCTCAGGTTCCTGGTCAGCTCAGGTTCCTGGTCAGCTCAGGGTTCCTGGTCAGCTCAGGTTCCTGGTCAGCCTCAGGGTTCCTGGTCAGCTCAGGGTTCCTGGTCAGCTCAGGGTTCCTGGTCAGCTCAGGGTTCCTGGTCAGCTCAGGGTTCCTGGTCAGCTCAGGGTTCCTGGTCAGCTCAGGGTTCCTGGTCAGCTCAGGGTTCCTGGTCAGCTCAGGTTCCTGGTCAGCTCAGGTTCCTGGTCAGCTCAGGTTCCTGGTCAGCTCAGGGTTCCTGGTCAGCTCAGGGTTCCTGGTCTGTACTTTACCTCCACAAAGTAGAGATAGCTTTTTACCTTATTTTGTTTTGAGTTTGTCAAAAAGTAGGGGGAGGGTGGGACATGTTCCCCCTGTCTCCCAGGAAATTTGTTCCTGCTCATAAGGTGTGTGAGTATGATCATGGCACTATGCTCACATACTTGCTGATATGATTTGAGATAAGCAAACTTTGAAAACAGTCCCTCCTAACACTGTAATATCCACAGCCATTAAACCTGCATCAAGTATATCAACATTTCATGATTGCTCTCTTTTTCCTGTAGATGAGTCCTGCACCCTGATGGAGATTTCAATATCGGAAGTGGCCAGAACTCTTCAGGCGAGGGTGGCCTATATCCCAGGTAAGCCGAAAGCCCCTTTTTGTAATCAACACAATTATGGATATTTTAGAATGTTCAAAACTTATATATTCCTAGAAATGTCAAAGCTCAACATTTATCTTTAGTTTTTAACTCCCTTAGTGAGGTTAAAGGTAATGTGAATTTATCTGGCAGGTAAAAAATATTTGTTTGATGACATAAACTGCTGAAAGCCATTGGATGTATTGACTGCATTGGATCTGGAGATCCCCAATTGGATCAGGTAGATCCCTGATTGGATCAGAGATCTCCTGATTGATCAGGGAGATCCTGATTGGATCAGAGATCCTGATTGATCAGGAGATCCCTGATTGGATCGAGAGATCCCTGATTGGATCGGGAGATCCGATTGAACGGGAGATCCTCGATTGGAACGGGAGATCCCGATTGAACGGGAGATCCTCATTGGATCGGGAGATCCGATTGGATCCGGGAGATCCCCATTGATCAGGGAGATCCCGATTGATCAGGGAGATCCTGATTGGATCAGGAGATCCCCTGAATGGATCAGGAAGATTCCCTGATTGGATCAGGGAGATCCCCTGATTGGATCAGGGAGATCCCCGATTGATCAGGGAGATCCGATTGATCAGGAGATCCCCGATTGGATCAGGAGATCCCTGATTGTATAGTTAATCGTATGACATGTGCCATGGGTGTGGTGGTGGGGGAGGAGGGTATGCATGGATGTAGAGTATTTTACAGATCTGTGTTCCTTGTTACTTGTCAATCATATTGAATGTGCCATGGGAGGGTGGGTGAATACTGCACACAAGGTCCCAGTGAGGTGGAGATTGACGATTGTTTATATTCCTAAAACATACTTTTCAATTAAGAGGAGAAGGGATACAAAATCGATTAAAAGTTCAGACATTTATTTTTTGAATAAACAGGTTGCTTACTTCAGGGAGGTATGTGTCTTGAATATTGATGATGAGATTGTACATCTGGTTTTTACAGCTCCCTTAAAAACATCTATTCATCCAAGAGATTCTGCTGTCTTCTTTTCTTAGCTGTTGATATTGATTTCCTTCCCCTTGCCTCCCCTCGCCTACCCTTGTCTCCCCACTCTTGTACTCCTTCCTCTTGCCGACTGTTTCCCCCCCCTTCTTTCCTCCCCACCCCCCCATCTCTGAAAATCAATATTGTAGTGTTTGTTTATCATATAGTGTACACTTTAATTCCAGCACAATTGAATCTTGTTTATTTGCTGGTAGTAAATAGTACGCAAAGTTGTCTGTATTCTGACCTTTTCTATCGCCGTAATAAACAATTAAGATGTTTTGTTGCCTAGTAACATTTGTGTACCAGGTTGTTTTCTTGCTGATTGTTATTTACTTTAAGGATTCGTGCAGTGTAAGTCCATCTAATGTGGAAGAGGATGACATAAAAAGAAACAAAATGTAAACACATGTGTTTCCGTTAAGCAGATATGCGACTTGGAAGCTGTAAACATGCGTAACTATTCAGAATTTACTTGTGCCTACATCTCCTTAATGGGAAGTTTTACTTTATGGCCATCTATGCCAATGATCAATTGAGAGTAAAAACATCATTTTGTGCCCTAAAGTATTCATCTGCCACAACCTTTATCTTAGAGATCCTTTCTGAGTATGTACAAATTCATATCAATAAATTCATATCAATAAATTCATATCAATAAATTCATATCAATAAATTCATATCAATAAATTCATATCAATAAATTCATATCAATAAATTCATATCAATAAATTCATATCAATAAATTCATATCAATAAATTCATATCAATAAATTCATATAAATAAATTCATATCAACAAATTCATATCAATAGATTCATATCAATAAATTCATACCAATAAATTCATATCAATAAATTCATATCAATAAATTAAAAGTATGTCTGTACATCCAGATGAAATTCCTCGAATTGCATGATGCATTTAATACAGTGAATTAGGCATAGTGAGTCCAATTCATTTGCTTATACTTGCCCCAGTGCCTCAAGTCAAGTGCAAGAGCCATTGGAATGAGATTGTACAGAGATATGTTTAGCATGTGGACAGTTATGGCGTTTTTATTTAACATTCATAATTTCAACATTTTCTGAGGTTTGACCTGTTAGTTTGAAAACGTATTCTTTGTATTGCAATTCCATTTGATGTTAAATCCCTTACCTGCCATTATTTAGAGAAAGCTTCAAAGAGAAATTGACTCATATGAGTAGTTGTATATAGTTTGTTGAAATTTGATGTATTATTATGTTCTATTTTGTTGCTGTTAACATTGCCATGTTGTAATATGAAAAGGCGTGGCCTATCAAGTAAATAAGCTGAATTGAATTGAATTTAATCTAATTTAATTCAATGATGAGAGTGTGTTAGTCTGAAAATGGATTTTACAAATCAAGAACGTGGATATTTTATTTGACTATTATTTTGTTTGAATTATTGTTCAAGGGTTAACGGTTAGGATCGGCAAACACAGCTGCAGCACAGCATAATTCCCTGCAGTGCTGACAAAATAGGAAATTTAGGCAAAATCAAAGGGTAAAATGGATACTTAAGACAATTTGTTTTAAATTCAAATCAGTAAATAAACTCATGAAATAGCTGCATGGATTTTCTTTAGAATAAGAAAATGTTCAGCATACGAAACCACATCGAAACTTGCCACTGTCCCCTTTGCCCTAGTACCTAAAGGCGTTCACATGAAGATTCCGACATCTGTTCTTAAGATACAAATGATTTATTATGAGTTGTAAGCTACCGTTGCAGGCATTAACACTTCATGAAACAAAATACCTTTTGTCAGTTTCAGATCCTCAAATTTTAAAGGAATAGTCAACCAAATTCATCTGAAAGAACTCTTCAAAAAAAAACACAATAGTGAAGAAAGCATTTAAAAATCTTATTCAGTTAAGGAGACATTCAAGTTTAAAGCTGGATCTTATCTGTGTAGAAATGACTGGTGTAGTAAGTCTATTATGGTAAGGTAGCGTCTTCATCCTCACATTCTTAACACTTGTTAATTTATTTTTAAAGGAAGTTAAAATTTGTTATGATTTAATTATTTTCCCTTGAACTTTTTCAGGTGGTTTGATATTATTAATAGTTGTTCTTATGCAAAGGATACCAAACTTTAAACTTAGTTATCTTCTTAACAAAAAAAGATTTTTGAATGCTTTCTTCACTATTTTGTTTCTTTTGAAGTCCTCTTCATATAGGATGGACATGCTTGACCCCTGAACTAATCCTTTCAATAAAGAAAGTGCTCTCTCTGGATCTTCTGCTTCTATGCCACCCCTGCATACTTTGTCTGACTCGTTAAGTGTGTTGGATGAGACCATAGGTGTACCAGGCCAAATTGGTTTGTTTCAATTTGGTAGAAAGTATGCATGTGCAGAAAATTCACTCTCTAGTCACCTGTGTACACTGCTCCATTTATGTTACAGAAGGTGCTAATTTTATAATTTTATACAAAACATGTGTTATTGTCTACAAATCCCTGATACATCAATCACCTGAATACATATCCAACAGTCTGAAACTTTATACACCAGCACGATCCCTTCGCTCCTCTTCTGAAAACTTCCTGACTGAACCCAGAACTAACACCAAAGCTGGTTCTAGGGCTTTTTCAGCTGCAGCACCCCATGTTTGGAACTCTTTGCCTTCACACATTCGCCATGCCAGTTCACTTGGACAGTTCAAAACACGTCTTAAGACTTTTCTTTTTTAATCATGTATTACTTACTGAACTTTGGGGCAGCATTCTGGGCGCTTTGTATCCTATGGAAAAGGCGCCTACTACAAATGAACATGGATGGATGGATGGATGCTAATCATGGTGATTAGTGTACTTCCCTACTTGTGTGGCAGTGTCATTCCTAAAGTGCTAACAAACTTTCAAGAGTTCCATCACATTCTTGCAAATAATGCCGAGTCGGATATAGAACAATAAACAGAGTTAATTATTGTATTACCTGCTTTTTTTTTTTTTAAAGTAATTTTTTAAGCCATCATTTTCAAGTGCTGCAGGAACAAATTAGCTTGCGCAAACTAGCAAAAAGTATTTGCAAGCTTGCAAAAGCTAGCAATTTTTTTTGCAAGCTTGCGCAAGCTAAAATATTTTTTGCTAGCTTGCACAAGCTAGCAAGCTAGTATACTAGCTTGCAGCACGCTTGTTGCAAGCAATACACCACGCTTGCACAAGCTTGAAGCATGCTTGTGCAAGCTTGAAGCATGCTTGTGCAAACTTAAAGCATGCTGTTTTTTAAGCCATTATTTCCAAGTGCTGCAGGAACAAATTAGCCTGCGCAAGCCAGCAAAAAGTGTTTGCAAGCTTGCAAAAGCTAGAATTTTTTTCTGCAAGCTTGCACAAGCTAACACATTTTATGCTAGCTTGCACAAGCTAGCAAGCTAGTATACTAGCTTGCAGCACGCTTGCTGCAAGCAATACAACATGCTTGTGCAAGCTTGAAGCATGCTTTGTGCAAGCTTGACGCACACTTCGCAAGCTTGAAGCACGTTTGCGCAAGCTTGAAGCACGCTTGCAGTTTGAAGCACGCTTGCAGCTTGAAGCACGCTTGCAGCTTGAAGCACGCTTGCAGCTTGAAGCACGCTTGCAGCTTGAAGCACGCTTGCAGCTTGAAGCACGCTTGTGCAAGGCTTGAAGAATGCTTGTGCAAGCTTGAAGCATGCTTGCGCCAGCTAAAACTGTTAGCTTGTCACAAGCGTGCTGCAAGCTAAAAATTGTCAAAATGACAGAAATCTGAGAGATTGTATATAAAATGTTGGTCTAAAAGTGAATTAAGGATCAATGTTTCCCCATGTTCAGTTTATTATAATTAAACTCAGTGGTCATTTTGCAAAGTAATATCAAATTGTTTCAAATTTGTACAAACATTGTGAGTTAAAGATCCGATTGATGGGCAGGTAGCAACAACTTGAGCTATGGAAGAAAATATGCTTTAAACCATGAAAAGAACAAAACTTGTCATCAAAATTGGTTAGAAATTGACCATTTTACAGCATTATGAATTTCAGAGCCATATCATAATGCATTATGTAATTTGGTTTTCTAATTTTGTGACATGAACAACCAAAAAACCCTATGAATATCCTTATGTTGACCTGACTATGAATATCCTTATGTTGACCTGCCTATGAATGTCCTTATGTTGACCTGCCTATGAATATCCTTATTTTGACCTGCCTATGAATACCCTTATGTTGACCTGCCTATGAATATCCTTATGTTGACCTGCCTATGAATGTCCTTATGTTGACCTGCCTATGAATATTTTTATGTTGACCTGCCTATGAATATCCTTATGTTGACCTGCCTATGATTATCCTCATGTTGACATTTCCCTTTTATCATAATTAAGCAGGAGAAAACAAAATTAATGATTTTTGGTGACTTGAAATTTAGGACAGAATCTTAGAGAATTACTTCAAAGATTTTGATATGTCCTCACAGAAAGTACAGGTACTTTTGTGATGTAAAAACTAGTTTGAATTCAGTTGCTTCTACACAAACGATACCAAAATGGAATAAAATTTGAATGCTTTCTTTACAATTTTGTTTCTTGTTAAGTCCTCTTTCAGATAAGATGGGACTTGTTTGACTCCTAAAGGCCTGATCTAATCCTTTAACTGGGCGACCCACATTCTATGATCCCTTTTCATAGTTCTACTAAGCTGCAGTGGCGTGGTAGCCAGGGAAAAATCCCCCCCCCCCCCCCCCTTCCTTCCGTGAAGCTTTCTGAGAGGGCGCCAAATGCACAGAAAATGTTCTGAGAATATATTTTGATATCCTTTTTATTCTCAACTTCTGCAAATTGCAGATTTGTATCATTTACAAAAACGTTGTAAATGTTTTCTCTCAAAGCTTTATTCTTACATCAAAAACATGAAAATCATCCCTGGACTCTAGCTAAAGATACATCAAAGACCCTACATTTAAACATTTGTTCCAAGCTCATTTTAACTAAGTTTAGTCACTGACAGTGGAATTGACACAATTTTGAATCAATTTTTGATTCCAATGCGTGATGGTGTGTGTGTGTGTGTATGTGTGGGTGTATGTAGGTACTGTATGTGTTTGTGACGGCCAGCGGTATCTCAAGAATGATACACTGGATTCATGTCATATGGGGTACACAGATAGCCCATGGTCGGTATTTATATAGTTATGTGCGCTTTATAAGTTGTATAATAATAATAGATGTGCGTATTGTTTTATTTGAGTGCGATATTAATGAGTAGGCAGGGCTTATTGTAATTTTTTTGAAATGTTCATATTATAACAACTTTGTGTCTAATTTGTTTAATTCATATTTGTTGTAATTATGATGTTAGGTGGTGTGTACATGTTCATGATATAAAAACGTTTAATTTTATTAATATGCATAGTGGGTGGGGCTTAATATGATTTTGCTGAAAAAAGCTTGTAAATACAGTACATTATCTCAAGAATGGTAAACTGGATTCATGCCATATAGGACACACAGATAGCCCATGGTCTGTATGTGTGCCCCAGGTATTGTTTTTAGCTCCACCCATACACAGAGTGTATGAGTGGAGATTATCAAATCGTACGTGACCTCTCGTATGTGCCTGTACTAAGTTTTGCTTGAAAATGCATCTCCTCCTAGGTTTTTACAGTTTTGCTCTTGAGATTCTGGCTCAAGCGAGATTTTTGTATCAATAATAAACCTTGTATTTTGTTAAGAGATACTCCATGTATTTTTTAATTAAAGCTCTTTAAAGGTTTTAACAAAGTATTAGATTTCATGCGTAATTTCGCTAAAAATAGCTCTATCCTATTCGCGTTCGAACTGCACGCTCCGAGCTATGTTATTGGTCAGTTGGTATACACGCATGTCTATTAGTTACATGTATGGACATATATGTTTAATCATATCGCAGTATTTTCCAATCAGAATTCAGACATTCTGCTATGAATATGCTAATTCTGTAATCTTATTCAGGTCACGCTTGTATCGGATTGGATTACCGAGTTGTATAATAGGTTATGACATAGCCTAGAAGATAACGTGGTGAAGTTGTTGTTTGATTATTTTCGCTTGTCGCATAGTAAGACTCGTGTCAGTAAGTTTTGTGCTACATTTCATCGCGGGGCTAGAGCGCTTATACTTAAATCCACTAACGCCGAGGATAAAGTTTTGTTGGGTTGGTGAACGAGCGCATTGCGTAGTTTCGTAATTTGCCGTGATGGGCAGATTGCCAGAAATAAAAGTTTGTTTTCAAAACCTATAAGTTTTCGTGGACACGTGGAAGAATCATCGCTGGGTACAGTAGTATTCAATGGGGCATCCCAGGGCTGCTAATAAGGTTGTGACGCTTTAACCGCTTAGGAAATCATGCTACGCGTAAACGAATGTTGATTCAATTTTATGTTTGCTTTTTCAAGTTTGCATAAATTCACGAAACCATCTAACCAACCTTATCATTTCAATCTTTACCCACTATGTCATTGCCTTCACATTTTTCACCCAGGGCCATATGCATAACACTAATTATTTCCACGGTACTTGGGATGGGATGCATGGAATGTAGCTAGCTTGTGCTCATGAGGAAGGCGCTAGGCCCAGGCTAGCACTCATTAACATAACCCGTCAAATACACACAAGAAATTTCCGCCCATATCCATTCATTATCAAATCACAATACACATCACCCAACCACTGATCGGTGAAAAGTAAATTTTGGCCCCCGCTCTTATTTCCTAGGAAAATGTGGGCCCCCAGACAATTAAGCCGTAGCATCCAGTAAATTTGTTTCCCCTTATAGTAAAAAACGTCCGCTAGGAAATTTGGGCCCGTCCTTCTTTCCTATGAAATATGGAGACAACAACTTAATTCTTTTCCAATCTACCTACCCTAAAGTTGGCCCAGAGTAATTTTGTGTTAAAGGTTAGAAACACACAAGTCATGAATCAAACCACGGTAGGGATGCAAAGAAATCAAGAAAATTCATACGCATCGATGTCTTTTGGCCTATCGTTGAAAGTATTTCAGCTTTTAAGAGTTCTAATGTGCAGTAAAAACATTGAAGACATTCTCGCTTCACTTCAATTGTGATAAAATTACAGATTAATTCATGTCTTTTTAACATTTACTTCAAAGAGTAACAAAATATTTCAAAACTAATAATTGTATTTACGGACGGATTAAATGTTTGCCTGGGTATTGTTATTGTTTTTACTTAATCGATTACCAGGAGTTGTTGCTTGATTACGAATCACAAAATCAGCACGCGTGTTGACATAAATTAATGCGTAATAGCCTGCTCATGCTCAAAACTTGGTAATATTCTCACGCCGGATCTGTCATCCCCTGTTGCGAAGTCACATGCGGTCGCTTATAGCGCTCTCTCAACATGAGTAGTTATGGACAACAAACAATCATTCTTAATTTTTTGGGAAAACTTCAAACACTTGAATATTTATTGCTATATAACAGCCCCATTAGTGCTGATTTGGGTGAAAA